>CM047581.1:1642870-1706360 GCA_026184515.1 Peronosclerospora sorghi | reverse complement strand
CAAGGACGGTTCATTGGTGGTGGTTGCCTGTGGCAACCTGGAGGTATCACCCCTAGCGGGTAACGGTGGCGCACGAGTTAGTGCGTTCTCCCCACGTGTGGGGAATGGGTTGGATGACTGATAGCGCCGTTCGGCGCTATCAACATGGCCAGCCGTTGGGGAGAGCTCCTCAAGGGCGTCCACTTCCGAGCCGTCGGAATAGTTTGCGTCCATAGCACCGCTGAGGGTGTACAATGGACAGCCAGAGGTACTGGCGTTGGAGTTCTCCAACAAAATTTTGATTATTGCGTAAGCAATAGTCTTGATGGGGGAGGATGTAACGGGGTTACATTCGGGTAACACTGAGTGTTGGTGTACATTGGTACACCACGGTTGAGGCCAGTATTGGCCGGATTGAAAGGTTTCGAACCTTTGGTTATTTTAACCAATCAGGGCATGGGCCCTTGGTGTGGTGGTGTCAGCCATCCACGTGTCAGTACACAGGTGTGTACACTACATTTTAGCTAGGTATGAATTAGGAATATTCTACTTAGTGTTACATATAGTTTATATTAGTTTAAATAATTACATATTAAATATATATTCAGTTTACTTTCCACTCCGTAGTACAGACGCACGACCTCGACCGGTCGTGCGTGTAGTGAGTGCCATAGCGTAAGGGGAGCCCTCCCCTTAGCTACACCCTTTGTAAAGGAGCCTTGCCGTTAAGGCACTAGCAAAGGGTACAGTAAACTAACCCGGGAATCTTGGCCCGAGTAGGAGAGCTCTCTCCTACTAAGCCCTTAATAAGGGCGTATCGGCTAAGTAGCGGCAAACGCCGCTTTAAGGAAAGCCTTCCTCTGTGCGCTAGCCGCACCGTGCGTATACGCACCGGCTATAGACCATTAAATCCATGCCTAGTAAAGCGTCCTGTCCAGCCAACTTGCCAACCCAAGCGCTGAAAAAGTAGACCAGCGATCCCGACAAAGTAATTTTCACACGCGTTCTTCCTTCGGTCATATAAGAGTTTTCACCGATCCCGACGCATTCTTGTCTCTGGGTATCGTCTATACGACATCCGACCTTACGAGCAAAGGCGGAGTCGATTATCGATACTTCAGCTCCAGAGTCGAACAACATCGTCGCCTTCTGGTTATTAATCTTGCCACAGGCTTTCGCCTGCTTGAACCATTTATCAGGCGCGTGATACTTCCAGTATCAGCGGGATTCTCCAGGCAGCAAGTCCAACTGCATAACCACCTTGGTCCGGGAGTACTCATCGGTCTTCAGACTGTAGACCGGACGGTCTCGGTCGACGCAATTTGGAATAGAACGTGTATTGTCGGTCTTATCCTCCTTGCCGACATATGCAAAGATGTGAACCGTAGAACGCTCGGCTCGATCCAGATTCCAACCTGGCGAGCGTTCTAGTTTAACATCTTCTCTGCGTCCGGCGGAAGCATCCGCGCGTCCTTGTACGGCACGTACCACTTGCGAATCATGTTAAAAAAATTCTTCAATCTTGCAGTGGCCAGCCTCGTGGATCTCTCCACATGACTTGCATACGAAGAGGCAGTGGTCAGTCGGGTGGCCGCGTCTCTCGCACTTCTTGCACAACATCTTATTCCAGCAGTTTGGACCATCATGTTTGCTCGACCCACAGTGGGAGCACTTCTGACGAGGTCGGTCTAGATAGGACTTGCTTCCGTTCCTTCCCATCCGGTCTACCTGGTCGGACTTCGACCTGGTCTTCGGGGCAGGTCCCGCAACATAGACGTAACGATACTGGTCTTCATCCGACGACTCCTGGCTGGATTGACTTCCACTTTCCCCTTCCGATCCCGTGCTGTCTTCGGCTACGATCGCCTTGACCGCTCGGGTCGGTCTGGTCCAGGGCCTCTTGACCGGATCGGTCTGGGTCTGGGTCTTGGATCGGTATCGACCTGATCCACCAGCACACTTCGCCCTCATGCTACGCGACTGCTGTAGCGTCCGTAGAGTCTTTTCAACTTCACATTCGTCTCTAACACGCAGCAGAATAAGCTGGTCCGCCAGTTCTTGATCGTCCAGGGTACTAATGTAGTGACCCACATTTTCCAGAGCAGCACCGTTCGACGGGTTATTCTCTTTAATCGTTATGCCGGCACGAAGTGCAGCCACGTTCAACCGATGCAAATATTCGAACGGTGTCTCGTCGCTCCGCTTCTGCATATGGTGATACTTTCGGGCACTCGAAAATCCGGAGTTACAATATTGCCCTTCAAACTCTGCACATAGCTGGTCCCAGTCAGACCGGACATCCCGACCTAACTGTTGGATCCAGTTGGCAGCCGGTCCTTTCAACAAATCCCGGAAGATCAGACACTTTTCACTTTTCGGGGTCTGGTCTCGCAGGAACGCAGACTTGACCCGACCGAACCAAGACCGGGCCTAGTCTTCATCAGCATCCTTGCCAGTGAAGTCCTTGATGTCGGTCGTCGCGGCCATACGGATGCGCGGAATCGCAGCAGATCCAAAGTCGTAAGCAATAGTGGAGGCTAGGTTAGCCTTGCGTGGCTTGCCAGCGCCCGTACCGTCTGACCCACAGTGGTCGTCAAGACCGCCGACCGACTCCATGTCACAGTCACTTGTCTTACTTGGTTTACGCGGTCTGGCCGGTTGCGGCTTGCGCTTCCCTTTGCCGACTTGCTTACCACTTCGAGTGGGATTGTCCACAGATGTTACCGATTCCATATCCACATCTTGGCAAGCATTTGAACTTTGCTGGGTAGACCGGTCTTGGGCATGTGGCCGCAGAGGTGGTCTAACCCGGTCTTCCATGAAACGCTCCATCATCGTCTCAAACATGGTTTGGACGTTAGCTGGAGTCATGGGCAACGTGTTGATACCCTCCTTTTGCGGAACTGAGACCTGTGGGGGTCGCTGGAGCCCCTACTGGCAAGCAGCCCTTTGCTGCCACACGTCCCTTTTTTTGTTCAGGCTTGGTATGGTCCACCCCCATGGTCATCCTCTCGACACCGGTCTCCAACTCTGATGAGCTGTTAGAGGCCGGTGGAGACTGATAAACCGATTCGTCATCAGAACCAATGTCGACAAGCGCTGTGGAGGCTTCAGCGACCTTCACTGCTGCGGTGGGAGTTGGGCGGCGAACCGCCCCCACCAGTGGGACCAAATGGTCGTGGAAGGTCGACATCGACGATTTCAGCCTCCAAGTCTCAAATTCAAATAGTTTTTGGACATCAGCGGGGTTCTGCATTTTAATGCTAACCTCCGCCAACATCGCCACCAAGTTTTTTACCAACAGTAATGGGCAATCACTCTGGACCGGCTCGGTAGTGGGACCGCGAAGACGGTAGGGGATCTGGAGGTTCAACACCCGAAAGACCACGTCAAAGCGAACAAATCGTTTCAGCTCAAAAATGTAATACATCTTGTTTAGGTCTTCTTCAGTGATGACTCCATCTCCGACCTGCGACTTTTCTTCAAGGTCTTCTTCGTCGGCCGGCATTCCCAACCCTTTCTTGGGAATCTTGGGTAGCTTGGGGACCTTGGGAAAGTGGATCAGATCGTTCCGATCAGCCTACAAATCGTTTTCATCTTTAGTTTTTTCATCAAATAGTTCATTCAAATGCATAGGATCAGGACCTTGGTCCTGATCCTTTCCGGGACTATAGCATGACTTGCTATAGTCCCGATCGGCTCCGGTGGGAGCCTTTTGGGGAGGAAAAAAAAATTAATCCCGATATGGTCCTCCACCAGACCAGACCGGACATTGCCATCTTTATCGAGAACGAAGACGTAAGGTGATAGCTTTTCCTTACGCCCTCTCCAGAACGATTCCAAATTCAAATCTTAAAATTCAATCTTTGATGACACCTCGCGGTGATATCCACGATCACCAAGTGATCCGGGCACGCGCACCATTGTGGTGGAGTCAAGTTCGAAATCTAATACATTTGTATCGACAACCTGACCACCACCATCGTTCCCAGCCTTCCAACTTACGGGGGGGGGTACCCCGCGGACCTCCATTCGAAATCTGGTCCGATCGTCCGCTGCTGGCAGACGACCGGTCATCATTCAGAGACACTTGGTCCGATTCACTCAAGACCATCTCACCTTGTGTACCCATTGGAGTGGGCTAGTTACACACTCGGTGGATCGGGATCGCAGATCGATTTGATTCGGTCTTGAATATGAGACCGTGCTGGCTAAGTGTACCTAGGGCGGAACTCTTCACCCCAGGTACGTACAGACCGAAACACTTCCGAAAGATAGATTCCAATAGGTAGATCGTCCAAACGATCTAGACCTGACCAATATGAAATAATAGAGGGTAGACCAATCAGCCGGTCTATCCCCTGACCAATATGAGAGAAGACCAAAACCGGTCTAAACTCCAACCAATGTTAAAATGAGCCAATATGTCCACGTGAAGACCCAATATGCCCGTGAAACTCCACAAACGATATCTCCACGTAAATACCAATTCAATGAATAGCACGTTCCAAACGTACTTGACTTAAAGTGTCGAGATCGCCAGATCGTACTCCCGTCGAGGGACTTCCGGTGGCCAAAGTGCGCGTGCGGCGCGTCCAGACCGGGTATAATAGGCGAGAGGGGATAATTCAACCCTCTTCCCCCAAACACTCCGCGGTGGGCGGAGGCGACTAATGTACGTAAAAAGAAGAACGGCGACCCCTTGCTGTGGTATAGACCAAGACCAAAGGACTTCTACTTAGAAAATCCGCAACCAAAAGACTCTATCCGTAAAATCCACAACCAAAAGACTCTTACTTGGAAAAACCGCAACTAACCAATAATACTACCTCCCTATGGTCCCTAATGTACCCACACAAAATTATGTAAAATACCCAAAGTCAGGTGACTCACCCAAGACCAGCGTTCTTGATACTCCTTGAATTTGATAGGCTAAAAAGCCTCCCTTGTTTGGACCAATCCGAAATTCGACCAACTGCCTTGACCAAAAGTGACCAAATTTGTGGTACACTTCACCACATCAACTCACCAACACAAAGGTGAGCTCGTAGTGGCGATCAGAGTCCGACAGAATTTTCACATGCTAAAATGAGTCCTTTTCAGGTTCACTATCTGCCACCAAACACAACCTCTCACCTGCAACCAGCGGATGTTGGTATTATTTCTAATTTTAAGGCAAAGTACAAGGCGAGGTACATAGAGTACTTACTGGACAGGTTTGAGACCACGGGCGAGCATCCATTTACTGGTAAAACGAAGTTTAACCTGCGCCAAGCCATCAACATGCTTGTTGAGGCGTGGAATGACGTCCAGCCCACAACAATTGCCAATTGCTGAAAAAAAACTGGGATTTTAGGATCCCGTTATCGTCACATGGAAATCAATTCCTTGATTAATGAGGAAGAAATTGATCTGGTTCGCCAGGTCTCTCAACTCCTTGACAGGATCCCTCATAATGACATTTACCAGCCGATGGAAGCACAAGCCTACCTGGAGGCTGAAATGTCCCTGCCGGTCATCGAAAGCCTTACTGATGAAGAGATTCTGGCTGAAGTCTCTCCTCAAAGCGATCAAAACGCGGTGGAGGGCGAAGATGAGGACAACGGTGAGGAGGAGGCCCCGGTGCCGGTGACCTGGGTCCAAATGCAGGAGGCTGTGGACAACCTCCTTAGTGGCCTCGAAGGAAGAGCATCTGGGTATGAAAGGGCAGAGGGGATGGATCTGCAGCTGCGTAAATTCCGCCGTTTTTTCCTCTCTAGCAAGGTCTCGCCCTCGAAGCAGACAACCTTGATTGACTTTTTCAGGAGCAACAAAGGCAAAGGTCGTGCTGATGATTGAAAAGGTCGCTCCAGTTCAGAAGGGTAGTTAAATTAGTATTGTATCTGGCAGAATGCTCACACCACTAGCCCTGAGAAAACCTTCTGTTTGAAAATTCACCTATAACATCCAATACAGTTAATAAAATCTGAGGATCTTATATGTGAGTAAGATCCACTCGCTATAACAGGCAGAAATGTGGTATACAATCGGGGATGTTATAGAGAGGGTAGACTGTATACATAAATATCGAGTAGCTTATAGTGGTTAACACTAAATAGACACTCTGAATAATACATTACGCCGCCATGAGATACCACATTCTACGTTTTCGGCCCTGATCGATAGATTTGCACTCAAGTAACATGTACTCGTGTAGATACGAACCAATGCGCAGTTGCAGTAGGTGTTTCTTTTTTTTGGCGGTAAGAATAGGCCTCTCTCATTCCTTATCTGCGGCTAGGTATCTACTGTAGTTATACAATACCCGCTTCAAATTGTGTCAAGCAACAAGTTGATGCATTGAGAGTACCCTTTGTCCTTTCTTTCCGTAACCTCCAACATCGTGCGGGCGATCAGGGTGATCAGACCTAATCAAATAGCAGGGACTAATCAGATTCACTGATCATCAGTTGTTATGTAATGGAGTCCCATTACAATGTGACATTGCAGGAAAAAGTCTGGGCTAAGTTATACAGTGTTTTCTATGCTTACGTTATGACCCAATTGATGATGCAGAGTACAGTCATCCCTCTGTTACTTTATAACCTCGGTGGACAGCATACCCTATAAAGTACCGGGGGGGTATTAAGTTGTAGAAAATCACTTAAATTTAATAAAAAAAACGCGGTGCCCATCGTTTTTTGAATAGCATGCTTTGTTTACCTTTTTAAAATGCTTATTTTACATTTTTGAGTGCATAACGGCGAGCTGGCCACCAAGGGAGAGGTATAAAAGGCGCCTTCCCCCCCCCCCAGGCCACCAACATTTTCGCTTTCCCCATCGACTGTAGCAAAGCAAGCACCCCTCCCCCCCACATACCCCAGGAAGCAAAAATCTGGCCAGGCAACACGATCAAAGTCCAATCATCTCAGCCGCCTGTGTGGTAAGCGACAATTGGAAACAGTTTTTTTTTCGCCTAAAGAACAGCAAGCGTTTTTAACCACAATTGTCTTTCTAGTTACTTCCACTTGTTTTCGGTAAAATGACTCTGATTTGTCTCACGTACGACCAGAAACGCGACATCTGTCGTCACAAGGCAGCAAACCCGGATATGAGCCAGACGGCGCTAGCTGCTTGGGCAAAGGACAAGTTCAACCTTCCCAAAGACATCACTCAGGCGACAATCAGCAACATTCTCAAGAAGCGAGCTGAACTTGAGACTATGGATCCAGCCGAGCTCAGCGCCAAGCGGACCCGGATCGTCCAGCATCCTGTCGTCGAGGAAGCTGTGGCATATTGGGTCCTTCAGTGCCAGAGCCGTGGAGTGGCGCTGACCGGTGAGCTCATCCGGCTGAAAGCAAAGACCTTTGCCCAAAGCCTCAACATCCCTGAGAGTGTCATCGAATTTTCTGCCGGCTGGCTCCACAAGTTTCAGCAGCGACACAGGCTGCGTTCGGTCCGCATCCACGGCGAAAGTGCATCTGCAGACAATGATTCCATAGTGGAAGCTATGCCTGGTTTGCGGACACCATCGCTAGGTACAGCCTCCGTAATGTTTTTAACATGGATGAAACAGGTATGGAAGTTCTCTCAATATCAAATTCTTTGATTATGGCAAAATAATGCTCACTTTCATGTCCTGCAGGCCTGTTTTACAGCATGTGCCCGGAGAAAACAATCGCACAGCATCAAGTTGAGGGTCTCAAAAAGATAAAGGTACAAAAAAGCTTTGCTGATTTGGAGTCTTTACTCCCTGTCTAACATTCCTGTGTTCAGACCCGTTTCACTCTTGCCTTCACGGCAAATGCGGATGGTTCCGAAAAGCTTCCGCTTTTCTTCATCGGGCATGCCGCCAAACCGCGTGTTTTTCAACGCAAGACCGGTGCCCAGTTGGGCTTTTATTACCGCCATAACAAAAAGGCCTGGATGACTGGCGTATTTTTTCAGGAGTGGTTGCTGAAGCTGGAAGCTGACATGAAGGTTTGTTTTGATGCATGCCTGCTGAATTGTCTGTGATATTTTTCCACTCATTACTGTATCTGTTCGTGTACAGAGGCAAAAACGCGAAATCCTTCTCCTTCTTGACAACGCTCCATCGCACACTACCGAGGAACTTCAGCTTGATCACGTCAACGTGGTTTTTCTTCCTCCAAACACAACCTCAAAAATTCAGCCGATGGATGCCGGCATTATTTCTGCATTCAAGCGTCACTACCGCCGCCATCATCTTCAGAACGCACTTGATCGCGACGAGCGGGGAGAGACGGAATTGTATAAGGTGGATCAGCTCACAGCTATGCGTTAGTCGGTGGCAGCTTGGGAGATCACCTCCCAGACAATTGCCAACTGCTTCCGTCATTCTGGGCTCTTAAACCAAGTCGAGCGGCAGGCAGCACAGGAAATACCACAGTCACCTGCGGTGGATCTAGACGAGCAAGCGGTTCGACAGGAACTTCAAGACGCCATCAACCAACTACCCCTTCGTAATCCAATGTCTGTTGAAAACCTCGTTAATCATATCGTGGAGCGGGAGGCAGCTCAACCTGAGTTGGATGACAGTGAGATCCTGGCTTATGTGCAGGATACTGAGGAGGAGGAGGAGGAAGAGACTGTGGAGGAAGAGCATACGGTAAAGCTGACAAAGGCTGAAAAGCTTCAGGGTATTGGAATCTTTGCTTCTTTGCTTGATCCTTCCCTTCCTGAACACCGCAATGCCCTTAAGGTAGCTCGTCAGATGCAACTTGATCTCCGCCACAGTAGCACTGTCCAACGTACCCTTGATTCCTGGATTTCTTGAGATATTTTTTAATATTTTCTCTCCATTTTCCCTCTTCCCCTTTTTTTTGTTTATGATTTTAAAAATTTCCCTCTGCTACTTTATGTTTTGTTAGAAATGTTATAAAGTATTAGGTATAAGGTTTACTCATAGGAACGACAGCGGTGGAAGCCAAAATCCATAAAGTAACAGAAGCTATAAAGTACCGGGGGATAAAGTTTCGGAGGGATGACTGTAATACGAAACGGTTTGCTAGAAAGGTTAGCACCATCATCAATTCACACAACCCTTTACGTAATCACGTAATCTTCTAGCCAGGTGCTTTTTGGTGTCATCATACAAAATGCTCTAGTTGCGTACACATGCACAAAACCAACAAGGCCAAGTATCACTTTTCGATTTGCAATCGAGGACAAGCATCCTACACACATAACCCCCAAAAATACCTACGACTTACTTCCTGGCCCAGGAAGTGCAGAAATAGTCGATTGAGACAGCGAATCATGACTCAGGACACCTCTCGTGCTGTGATCGAAAACGATAACGCCAAGACGCTCTTGGCTCGAGGAGCCCATGCGCTCCACGATCATACGGCTTCGTGAGTGGAAAAAGCATTGGGTCGCCCACTTCCACAAATGCAAGTCCGGTTTAAAGATGTCTCGATCACAGCTGAAATTATCGTCAAAGATGAGACGAATGCCAAGACGGAGTTGCCCACTCTAGTGAACGTACTCAAGACAAGCATCCAAGAATTGCGGTCGAACAAGCACGTGGTGAAAAAGGAGATTCTCCAGAACATCAGTGGTGTCTTTCAGCCTGGTACGATTACGCTCGTGTTGGGACAACCTGGTTCGGGCAAATCCTCGCTCATGAAACTCCTTAGTGGTCGTTTTCCAAGCCAGAAGAACGTCAGTATCCAAGGTGGAGTGACGTACAATGGGGTACCTGCTAGCATGTTGGGGCCACGCCTTCCCCAATTTGTGTCCTATGTCCATCAGCGTGACAAACACAATCCAACGTTGACGGTGAAAGAAACGCTCGAGTTTGCTCACGCTTGTGCAGGCGGTGGGCTACCCGAGCGTGACGCCCAGTTCTTTACAAATGGGACACCCGAGGAAAATAAAGCTGCCCTGGATGCGGCGCGCGCCGTGTTTAAGCACTTCCCCGACATTGTCATCCAGCAGCTTGGACTTGACAACTGCCAACATACCATTGTGGGCGATGCCATGACTCGAGGGGTGTCTGGTGGAGAGCGCAAGCGTGTAACCACGGGCGAGATGGAGTTTGGCAACAAGTACGTCCTGCTCATGGACGAGATTAGCACGGGTCTCGACAGCGCCGCTACCTTCGACATCATCACGACGCAGCGCAGAATCGCCAAGAAATTTCGCAAAACAATCGTCATATCTCTACTGCAGCCATCGCCAGAGGTCTTTGACCTGTTCGACAACGTCATGATCCTGAACGACGGCTACGTCATGTATCATGGACCAAGAGCTGAAGCACTGGGCTATTTCGAAAACTTGGGCTTCAAGTGTCCACCTCGTCGCGATGTGGCGGATTTCTTGCTAGACTTGGGCACGGACAAACAATCCCAGTACGAAGTAGCTGCTTCAAAACTTATTCCACGCTCGGCCAACCAGTACGCGGAAATGTTCACCCGTTCAGCCATCTACCAGCGGATGATGGATGAACTTCATGGACCGGTTCCTGCACAATTAATTGCTGACTACGAAACGCACATGATTGGTGTCCCAGAGTTTCATCAAAACTTTTGGGAAAGCACAGTGGGCGTTGTCAGTCGTCAATTGAAGATTCTTTCACGTGATACAGTATTTTTAGCAGGACGAGTTGTCATGACCATACTCATGGGTCTACTCTATGGAAGTACGTTTTACCAGTTTCAAGACACAAACGCTCAGTTAGTCATGGGGATCGTCTTTAATGCCATCCTGTTTGTCTCGCTGGGCCAGCAAGCGCAAATCCCGATGTATATAGCAGCTCGGGCAGTTTTCTACAAACAGCGTCGAGCCAACTTTTTCCGTACCGCGTCGTTCGTGTTATCCAACTCTGTGAGTCAAATTCCAGTTGCTGCACTAGAAAGCATCATGTTTGGTTCCATTGTCTATTGGATGTGCGGCTTCGTCTCGTCCGTGAAGGCGTTTCTCATCTTCGAAGTGACTCTGTTCGTGACGAATCTCGCGTTTACATCCTGGTTTTTCTTCTTGTCGTGCGCATCGCCAGACTTGAACGTGGCCAACCCGATCTCGATGGTGTCCATCTTGTTTTTTATCCTCTTTACTGGATTCACCATTACGAAAAACCAGATTCCTGACTACTTAATCTGGTTGTACTGGATCAATCCAATGGCTTGGGGGAACCGCGCGCTAGTTATAAACCAGTACTCTGATTCCAAGTTCGACAAGTGCGTGTTTAAAGGAGTGGACTATTGCGCTCGGTACGGCAAAACCATGTACAAATACTCACTGTCGACGTTCGAGGTGCCATCAGATAAGGTTTGGCTCGGGCTCGGCATTGTCTTCCTGGCTGCTGCGTACGTTTTTTTCATGCTATTGTCCTACCTTGTACTGGAATATCACCGATACGAGAGACCCGAAAACGTGACGCTCGACACAAAAACGGAGACGGACGTATCCGAAGATTATGGCTTGATTACCACGCCGCGAAGTACCCCACACATGATGAAACATTAGTGTCCGTATGATGAAACATTAGTGTCCGTAAGTCCAGCAGAAAAACAGTTCGTGCCCGTCACGCTCGCCTTTAAGGACTTATGGTATAGTGTTCCGGATCCAAGTAACCCCAACGAAAGCATCAATCTCCTCAAGGGTATTAGCGGATACGCTCTCCCAGGCACGATCACAGCACTTATGGGGTCCTCAGGTGCTGGCAAGACTACGCTCATGGATGTTATTGCTGGCCGCAAGACTGGAGGCAAAATCACGGGACAGATTCTTCTCAACGGCTACCCTGCTACTGACATTGCGATTCGACGATCCACTGGGTATTGCGAGCAGATGGACATCCATTCTGAATCGGCAACAATTCGTGAGGCGCTTACTTTCAGCGCATTCCTCCGTCAGGGTGTCAACGTGCCCGACAGCTACAAATACGACTCAGTGAACGAATGTCTCGACCTACTCGACTTGCACCCAATCGCTGACCAAATCATCCGAGGCAGCTCTGTGGAGCAAATGAAGCGACTGACCATTGGCGTCGAGTTAGCAGCACAAGCTAGTGTGCTGTTCCTTGATGAACCCACAAGCGGACTCGACGCTCGGTCCGCCAAGCTCATCATGGATGGCGTACGCAAAGTGGCTAATTCTGGTCGTACCGTTGTGTGTACCATCCATCAGCCTTCCACCGAAGTGTTTAGCGTCTTCGACTGTCTGCTACTATTAAAGCGTGGTGGCGAAACGGTGTTTGCGGGTGAGCTGGGGAAAAAAGCTTGTGACATGATTGCATACTTTGAGTCGATTGAAGGCGTGGCAAAGTTGAAGGAGAACTACAACCCGGCAACGTGGATGTTGGAGGTGATTGGAGCCGGCGTGGGAAATAGCAATGGGGCCAACACGGACTTTGTGAGCGTTTTCCAGGCAAGCAAGCAGTTTGAGACGCTGCAGTCCAACATGGACCGCGATGGTGTGACTCGACCTTCATCTGACATCCCCGAACTGACGTACACTGACAAACGCGCGGCATCGGAACTGACGCAGGCAAAGTTTTTACTCCAGCGCTTCTTCCGCATGTACTGGCGAACGGCATCGTATAACCTGACTCGCGTCATTCTGGGGCTTTTGCTTGGATTGCTCTTTGGTATTACCTACGTCAACGCAGAATTCAATTCGTATGCTGGCATTAACTCGGGCATGGGAATGCTCTTCTGCTCCACGGTCTTTATTGGCTTGGTGGCGTTCACAAGTGTCGTCCCGGTCGCTTCCGAAGATCGGCTGGCGTTTTACCGTGAACGCGCATCTCAAACGTACAATGCCTTGTGGTATTTCGTGGGTGCGACCGTCGTGGAGATTCCATACGTTTTCGTCAGCACCTTCCTCTTCGTGGCTCCGTTTTATTTCATGGTGGGCTTTACTGGATTCAAAACGTTCCTTGCCTATTGGGTGCACTTGTCGTTGCATGTGCTCTGGCAAGCCTACTTTGGTCAGTTCATGTCGTATTTCATGCCGACAGTCAATGTCGCTCAAGTCTTTGGCATTTTGCTCGAAACCATTTTCTTCCTTTTCAGCGGCTTCAACCCGCCTGGCAAGTCCATTCCTCAGGGCTACACGTGGCTTCACGACATTTCCGCTCAAAAGTATCCGTTGGCTCTCCTCTCTGCTCTCGTGTTTGGGGAGTGTCCAAGTGATGGCCATGGCTCGCAGATTGGGTGTAAAGTCATGACGGGCTTGCCACCGACGCTACCGTCGAATTTGACGGTGAAAGCCTATCTGGCAGACAATTTCTTGATGAAGTCCAGCGACATTTACAAAAACTTTGGCATCTTGTTCGCCTTCATCGCGGTGACGCTTTGCTTGAGTCTTTTGTCATTGCGCTACGTGAATCATCAAAAGAGGTAAACAACAGGAAAGAGAGATGTGACATGACAATCAATACATGTACTTGTACAATGCATACTACTATATCCTGTCCTCTTGATCTCTTTCTTGCGCGTAATAGTCTTATTAAAATAGTCTGCCTATTTTTAGTTTTAATTGTTAAAGCTAAGTAGGACTATTTTAGGTAGCAATTTGTATTTCATAGTCATTAGTAATTAGTGCCATCAGTGTCATGTACTCTACATATGTTTTCGAGGCACTGATAGCTAATGTGATGTGTGGCACTCAACAGATTGAAGTATGCCATAACATCAACATGCATATTTTCATGTTAGAATAGCTAACCACTTCTGAATAAACATTCCATTGATCAAGTCCCTTGTTTAAGCTTTTTCTTCTACTTACTGCAATCTGTCTACGGGTACTTCTATCGCTGCAAACCACCTATTGGTTGCTGAGATATCGACTGTATACACTTTTGCTATACACGTGCTACATCGCTACATCTACGGTGCACGTTTCCTACGTTCTGTGCAAGCGTGGATAAGTATAACGTTCAACAAGTCTAATACCAAGTGAAGCGTGATGGAGCTCGAGCGTGTATTAACGTCGGATGTTTTGGCTGCTTTTGTCGAAATATGGATGCCATTTTTTGGCTTTCAACAAATTTTTAGGGACCGACTAGGTGCACCCCCCCATTTGCTACGTGCACCCCCCCCGCACACAAAGAAAAACTGGAACCACAGCGGCTACCACACACCCCATTCCAGCGGGTGTGCACCTAGTCGGTCGGTCCCTTTTTATAATAGCATTATTTGTTCTTCGATGCAGTTCCATCTACGGGTCTACCCGTGCGGCGTCGCAGAAGATACACAACGACTTTATGCAGCTTCCACATATATGCATGAGCCTTTGTACTTATTCCAAAGTGTTTGGTACGTTGCGCTTAAGGGATGCGAACATCTCGCCAATTCTTTTTAACGTTCAGATGAACTGCAGATGCGAAAAACTTCGACGTGGCCCCTAGCAGCAAACGGGCTGCAGACGAAGTGGAAGCAACTAAAACAGCGTACAGCATGGCGATACAAGACGCTCAAGGGTGATACAGCTATCATCTTCAGTGACGCAATGCATAAACAAGTATACCTGAAACCCCGCAATCGACGGCTGCGCGACCCTCTGGCTTGTCATAATGTGCTAGCAGCACTGTCGACTACGAATTTAAATGGAATTTTAGCTGCTACATCACCCGAAAACTCAAATCAATTCTGTAAAACCATGTTCGGCTTCATGCTGTACTCGTGCACATCGTCTGGGCGTGCGAAGCTGCTAAATCTTCTCACAAAGGAGCGACTTAACGAAATCTCTATTCCGAATCGGGTGCTAGTTCTCCGAGCAATTCAGCGCTGTTTGTTATCACCACTTATTCGGGGTAAAGTTGTGCTTCATAGCGCTGGGAGGAATGTAATTTGTGGCACATTTGGCTTGGAGCTATCGATCTTAAAAGAGCAGATACACTCAGACGAGGAGGCTTTCATTGACACAGCAGGTCAAAATCAGTTAGGTTAGCATCTGCTAATTACTAATGAGTATGAAATACAACTTGCTACCTAAAATAGTCCTACTTAGCTTTAATAATTAAAACTAAAAAATAGACAGACTATTTTAATAGGGACCGACTAGGTGCACCCCATTTGAATGGGTGTGTGTGCACGTAGCAAATGGGGAGTGTGCACCTAGTCAATCCCAATTTCTGTTGTGGAAAAGGATTGGCTGTAATTACATGGATACATATTGGACGATTTCAAAGCTTATATTGCTTAGTGGACTTAAGTGGATATTAGGGCGTGTCAAAGCTACCATAAAAGGGGTGGATAAAAAGATTTTAGATCGGCACCCGATAGCGTTTTATCAGGGGTACCAAAGTTCGCCCCCCTCGAGTTAAAAATGATTTATCGATCGTTTTGAAACCCGTTTATAATTTTATTCCCTGACCGTATCAAAGTTACCTTCAACCGCGACATCAATGCAGAAGATTTCCAATAAAAAACTACTCCTTCGCAAATGCGAAGAGGCATTGCTGCCCCGATCACGTCATGCAGCTGAAGCAGTTCGATAGCCAAAGATTGTTCCGTCTGATGCTTCGTCTTCGGTACATCTCCATCTTTTAGTTGCTCAGCTACGAGTGCAGCTATGTCTACACCAGACTTTCGAATAATCGAGGACAGACGGGCGTAGACAAACATGAGGTACACAGCTGTGTCACCGTTTGTAGACAGCATCTGGTCAAAGCTGAAGATATAATTGGACGTGGGACTCTGGCTTAAGTCAAAGTACTTAACGGCACCGTACCCGAGCTTCTCAGCTGCAGCGTCTACATGATCCATTGGTAACGAAGTTAGCCCAGCCTCAATTCGCTCCACCAACTGCGCCTTCATTCATACGTTTGCCTCATCCAACAACTTCACCAAACGCACGACTTCACCCGAGCGCGTCTTAAACCGCTTGCCCGACTCGTCGTTCACAGTACCGAATCCGACGTGATCTACACGTTGCTTAGTCGGATCATAGATGCCTGACATGCGTCCGACTTCAAACAGCAGGTTAAAATGATCTTTTTGCATGTAATCTGTGTATTAAATAACGCAGTCAGCCTTCATCTTATGGAGACGGTACCATAGGACGGCGATATCGGTTGTAGCGTACAGGTATGAGCCGTCACTCTTTACAAGTAAGAATGGCTGCCTATGTACCTTAGTGAAGACGACATCAGCACCATTACTCACTTCCATAAGACTCTTTGCACGTAGCTGGTCCAGGACGCTTGGAATGATCGGGTTGTAAAACGATTCGCCCATTTCTTTCTGCGAACACCCAGTCGATCGTACACCTTAGGAAACTCACGGCGACTAATGTCGCACAAGGCTGTCTAGACTTTGCGAGATTTCTCATCACCAGACTGCATCAACACTATTTGTGTGGTGGAGTCAAGTTCAAAATCGAACACCGTAGTGTCGAGAACCTGACCACCATCGTTCCCAGCCTTCCAACTGACGGGGGGGGGTACCCCGCGAACCTTCGCCTACGATCCGATCTGATCGTCCGCTGCTAGCAGACGACCGATCATCAGCATAGGACGCCTGGTCCGATTTTTGCGTCTCCATATCACCTTGTGTACCCGATGGAATGGGCTGGTTGCACACTTGGTGGATCGTCGCTGTGAATTCATTTGGGTCTTAAACGTGAGACCGTGCTGGGTGGTGTACCCTGGGCGGAACTCTTCACCCTGGGTACGGGTAGACCGGTTATACTCTAAGTAAGTATACTCCAAAGGGCAGATCGCTCAATCGATTGTATAGCCCAACCAATACGAAAATAAAAGACCAATATTCCAATGTGGAGATCCAAAGAGAACGTGACAAACTCCACGAACGATATCTCCACGTAACGATCCAAGACTTTGGTTACACGTTCCAAACGTGCGTGAATTGAGCTTGTGAAGCCGACCAATGCGTACTCCCGTCGAGGGACTTCCGGCGGGCAAGTGCGTCTGTAACGCGTCCCGGCCGGGTATAATGAGCTAGAGGGGATTACTCGACCCTCTGCTCCCAAACACTCCGCGGCGTGCGAAGGCGACTGATGTACGGCGCAAAGATGCGAACGACTTCCTTGTTAAGGATTAGGCGACCAAAAGCAAAACCAAAAAACTCTTAGAAGGAAAAACCAAAACTACCAATCCTATCTCCCTACGGTCCCCAATATGTACAAACATGATATATGTAAAGTACACGCAATATCATGTGACCTACCAAAATCTGCGTTCTTGACACTTCTTGTACATGATAGGCTTAAAATCCCCCTTGTTTCCACCAATCCGATCGCTGATAATCTGATAGGCGTGCCGCTGACACAAAGTGACTAAAATTCTTGAATACGCTTCACCACAGCCGCCCCTGTGTCTGGTCGCAGCCGCACAACTGTAGCGACCCGATATCACCACCAGTTGGCATCCCAGATCTTCACAGTAGCATACTTCCTCACCGATGGACAGATCTTTGAATCCACCTTCGCCAGGTATTTGTCCTTGTGCACCTGATCATCTTGTAACCTCTCTTGACGCTCGTTGCTGCAGGTGCCCTGTGTTCCCAATCGCCCCATGTCAATTCGCCTCCCCGATCGGCCCTATCTGACAGACCTCGCAACACTCCAGATTCCGACACACCGGATGGGCATCAGATCGGGGTCGATCAGCTCCGGAAGACAGTCCGGGAGCTTCAGTCGCAGTTGGACGTTAAGAACACGTCATTCTTGCCACTTCGGAAGGAAGTGGATACCTTGATCCCCATGTCCGCGAAGTTGCAGGAGGTGATCGCCGAGAACGCGCATCTACGGGCCCAGATCGCCCAACAAACAACGCGAGGTAAGCTGATCGGTCTGTTTTTCGTCTTGGATCTGCTCCAACCTTCCTTCGCGTGCGGATAGGCTGCCCACCGACATCGCCAAAGCGTTTGACGGCCTACTCGCGGCTGATCGGCAGTCTCATGACCACTGCGATCAGCTCCGACCGATCTTGGACGGGCTGATCGGCGCACGGCATGATCTGTCTCGTTTGGAGGCCTACAGGTCACACCTCCGGGAACAGATCGCGCTGGTCAACCGGCAGAGGTTGGAGGATAATTCCGATCGGAATTTACTCCGCACCCAACATAGTGACCTGGAGAAGCAGATCGGCGAGTTGCAGGTCGTGGTCAAGGACCAGATCGAGAAGGTCGAGTCCTTCCAGAGCCGATCGGACGACTGGACCCAGGAGTCAAACCGTCGTTGGGCGGCCGTAGATCGGTGCCACCAACAGTTGATCGACTTGTTGTACCGGCGTCCGGCTGCAGGCTCTAGCGTTGACCGATCCGCATCGGCCGCTCTGATCGATCTGCACCAAGATCGGAAACGACGCCACTCATTGGATAAAAGTAAACACTCCAAGATTCCAAAAACTTCCAAGAAGCGTAAGGACGCGTCGGAGGGCTCAAGGTCGCGGGGCGTAGCGCGCGACTCCGAACTCGAGGAGAAGCAAGCGGCGCCCCAAAAGGAAGCTAAGACGTAGGCGCTTCTTCCGAGCCAAAGATCGGACGCAGATAATACGTCGAACACCGTCAAATCCAATACGCGCTTACGCCCCCGCGCCGTTCACACCAAGCATATAGATATCTAATCCGGAGAGGACTCGGTAAACGGACCGAGAGATTCTGAGCTCATGCTCACCGCTTTGTCCAAGTCCCAATCCGATCAACGCCGAGGTCCTGTTCCAGCGAAGCCTGCATCGGGGGCTGGTAAGGTGATCATCTCCCAGGGTGATGATGTTGCGCGAACGCGTGCGTTAGCAGAGTTGGCGCCTTCTTTCCATACCGGCACATATAGGTTGCGTCATCACGCACGATTGAAAGGGGTGTTGATTGGAGATCGGCCTCTTCCGTCGCTGACTTCGGATGCCGTTTTGCCATGGTCACCGGGGCAGATCGGTAGCTTGCACCGATCAGCCCTAACCAAACAAGATCTGGCCCGGTCGATGTCCCGACCTGACTTCTGGATCTTCCCTCCAACTTCAAAAACCCTCTGCGTGGCGGGCGGACCTGGTCACAGCACCACAAATCGCCCGTCTGTATGCAGATCAGCCGTGGAAAGTTTTCATCCGCCCCAAGCTGGGGTCCATGTTTGCGTCGACTGCGTGGATCGACTCGTTCTTGGGTGGAGTGAAGACCTTCAATGAAGCCTACATGTAGCCGGGACGTACACGCACGGTGCGGCTAGCGCACAGAGGAATACTTTCCTTTAAGCGGCGTTCGCCGCTACTTAGCTGATACGCCCTTATAAAAGGGCTTAGTAGGAGAGAGCTCTCCTAATAGGGGCCAAGATTCCCGGGGTGGTTTACAGATAGCTTTCGCTAACCCCTTGTAGCAAGGATTCCCTTATAAAGGGAGATAGCGTAAGGGAAAACTCCCTCCGGCTACAATACTCACGCGCGCGCGACCGGGCGTGGTCGCGCGCCTAGATCCGCTAATGCCTTAAAGGCAAGGCTCCCTTACTAAGGGTGTAGCTAAAGGGAGGGCTCCCTTTAGCTACTGCACTCACTGCGCGCGCGACCGGGCGTGGTCGCGCGCCTGGCAGTCTTAAGTATTTTTGTAAACTGAATGTATATTTAATATAAAATTAGCCTAAATTAATTTAAACTAATATAAACTATATGTAATACTAAGTAGAATATTCCAAATTCGTACCTAGCTAAAATGTAGTGTACACACCTGTGTACCGACACGTGGATGGCTGACACACCACCACACCAAGGGCCCCTGCCCTGATTGGTTAAAATAACCAATGGTTGAAAACCTTTCAAACCGGTCAATACTGACCTCAACCATAGTGTACTCATGTATACCAACACTAAATGTGACTCAAATGTAACCCGGTTACATCCTCCCCCATCAAGACTATTGCTTACGCAATAATCAAAATCTTGTTGGAGAAGTCCAACGCCAGTACCTCTGGCTGTCCATTGTACACCTTCAGTGGTGCTATGGACGAAAACTATTCCGACAACTCGGAAGTGGATGCCCTTGGGGAGATCTCCCCAACGGCTGTCCCCGCTGACAGCGCCGAACGGCGCTGTCGGTCATCCAACCCATTCCCCACACGTGGGGAAAACGCACTTACTCGTGCGCAACTATTCCCAACCTCGGATGACATATCTGAATCGCCGAAGGCGATCACCACTACTGAGATGGACGCAGCTCAAGAGGCTCAAAATGCCGCACAGGCATTACAAGCTTCTTTGCACGCCCCCCCCCATGCGCCCTTTACGGGCGGTATATCGTTTTGGAGGTCCTCGTGACCTCCCAAAGTGGGCCAGGAATGAGGTACAGAAGGGTTTAGTCTTCTATACCCCTGGCCTCGCGACTGTACAGCCGCAATACATCACACGCCGGAATCAACTCCGGGAAAAACTGCTCACGCAGAAGCAGTTCACTGCTACCTCATATCGAGAGCGCCTCGAGAAACAGGCACAGGGTGCCGTTGTTGGGAACCTCCGCGAGGTTCCCTTCTTTCTCCTGCAAGGAGAATATGCCAAAGAGGCAGAGGAGAAGTTCCGCGCTTAGGCGGAGGGGAGAAACGTCCCCCCGAGTTTTTTTTAAAGCTGTACAACAGCTATTCCGAACGTGACGTTCGGATAGAGAGGGCATTGTGCTTGGCGTTTGCCAGAGCCAAAGCCATGGGGCAGTTACATGCCCCTTATCTCATGCGCTAAGCTAGCGCCCGTGCCCTCACTACGGTGCCGGAGCACAGTGCGGGTTCCGCATTTGCCTCCGGAGGGCTCCCAACTACTGGGAGTGAAGGGGCTTACCCCGCCCCTTTGGTCGTTGACTCACAGCGGGATTCCCCCGCTCGAAAGCTTCAACGACGTCACGGCAATCCTGCCGCGGGGGAGTCTCGAACTCCCACAAACTCTGTGAATGTGGATAACCCTTCCACTTCACCAAATACTGGGTTTGACCCCGAGGATAGATTCGCGCCATCAGACACTCCGCCCCGTCCTGCCGTCGGGCAGACTGCCGGTGCCCTGCCGGGTAGGCCAAACAAACGGACAGAAGCATACAGGGATGACATCGGGGACTCCTCCCCCCTCAAGCCCTGGGCCACACACACGTGGCGTCAACATAACCCGCGGATTTACTAATCCGTTCCCATTAAACGGGGTAAACCCCGTAGATGCATGCACCGAATTGTTTATGGCAAATTCGGTCATAGGAAGCATCTCACTCCAACTCTTGGAGCATCTGGACATAAGCTCCGGAGAATATCCTTAACAACGCGATTAACGCGTTCCGTCTTGTCCATCAATGGACTCTGGCACCGCATCCAGGTGAGAATCTTGCTCAAACGGTCTACAAAGACCGAAATGCCGGTGGAACCGGCCTTCAGTAAAACCGAAGATAAAATCCAAATGGATTTTCAACACGCCGTTGGAACGGCTAAGCTCGCCAAAGGCGCAGCTGAACTTGCAGAGTGTTTAACCCTCTGACACTTCCCACAGGTGCGTATATACGCACCGACCCACTTATACATGTTGGGACACCAATACGAAGCGATTAAAGCGATGCAGGTCTTATACCGACCTAAATGACCCCCGGTAGGGGCGTCATGTGCCTCAAAGAGGACTCTATACTTCAGTTCCTCATCATGAGGAACAACCACCCGCGGAGTGTTCTCCGCGCTCGTGCTATAATATAGCAAACCGTCACAGTAACTGTAACGGTGTAAACGATCTTTAGATCGACTTGACAGGGTTGGATCAGACGAGCCAAGACCCTTTTCACCTAACGCGCTGATAAGCGCCGTACATTGTGGGTCTTTCTCATACTCCTGGCGTATGAGATCCACCACAGACGTGGTGACGAATGTCGCGTGAGCGAGCTCGTAATCGGGACGACGCAATAACGCATCTGCAAGCACGTTCTGCTTGCCAGGTTTATACTTAACCTCAAAGTTGTACTCCGCAAAGAAGGAGAGCCAACGGTCCATCCGTTGCGTGAGATGAGGCGACTTTGTCGCTGTCCGTAAGGACGCGTGGTCAGTATAAACCACGAACGGCTTTGAGCCGAGTAGTTGAACCCTAAATTTGACAAGAGCATACTTTATTGCAAGTAGCTCCTTGTCATGAACGGGATAATTCCGTTCTGCAGCTTTAAGCTGCCTCGACTCAAACGCAATTACGCGTTCCCTTCCTGCATCGTCTGCTTGTAACAAAGCACATCCGATTGCGAAATCGGAGGCGTCGTAGACGACACTAAATGGTTTCCCAGAGTCTGGTAGAGCAAGAACGGAGGCTTTTAACAAGCTCCCCTTAACCGCTTCA
Source organism: Peronosclerospora sorghi (assembly GCA_026184515.1). Classification (NCBI taxonomy): domain Eukaryota; phylum Oomycota; class Peronosporomycetes; order Peronosporales; family Peronosporaceae; genus Peronosclerospora; species Peronosclerospora sorghi. The sequence continues at coordinate 1,684,147 of CM047581.1, read as the reverse complement.
AAAGCGTTTTGTTGTTCAGTTTCCCAACACCAATCAACATCCTTCTTAAGAAGGTCGGTCAATGGCTTCGCCATTTCAGCGTAGTTCTCGCTGTACTTGTGGAGATAGTTGGCTAATCCAAGCCACTTCCGTAAATCTCTAAGATTTACAGGCGAAGGCCACTCCACAATGGCTTTCACCTTCGCGGGATCCGCCCGCACTCCATCCTTACCGATGAAGCATCCGAGGAAAGGAATTTCCTCAGCACCAAGGATACACTTGGATGCGTTTTCATATAACTTATGCTATCGCATACTTTCGAGCACTGCTCGAAGGTGTATCAGATTCGTCTGAACATCAGACGAGTCGCCTTCCACACGACTATGAACGAATATATCGTCGATGTACGTCTGAGCGTACTTTCTATGAGGGCGGAAGAGTTGAGTCACCAAGCGATTGAAAGTCGCTGGTGCATTTGAAAGCCATTGTGACATAACAAGCCACTCCCACGGCATCCCCTAGGCGTGCTGACCGCTGTAAGCGGAATATCGGACACTCGCATGAGCACCTGATAATACCCGTCCTCCAGATCTAAGGCACTGTACACCGTACAGCCCGCCATATTCTTCTGGAGGACATCCTTCCGAGGAATCGGAGTCTGCATGGGTACAGTAGCTGCATTCATCTTGTTGTACGCATGCACAATGCGCCACTTTCCGTTCGGTTTACGAACACAAAAAGTGGGAGACGAGTGGGTAGACTTGCTCTCCCGCACCATCCCTGCCTCTTCTTTCCCCTTGAAGAATGCGTCGATGACGTCGCATTTCTCCTTGGGGAGAGGCCACTACCTAGTGACGCACGCAGTATTTGGTTCCAGGAACCAAATCAATTTCATGTCGGACTCCCCGATCCGGAGGTAACCCCATCGGCGGGTTGTCACTAATGACATCTCCAAATTCCTTTAATAAGGAATGGTAAGGGTCCTCAGGATCCGCGAGGATCTTGAGGCCGCTACGGGAATTCAATGCCTGTTTGGTTTGCACCAAAACTGACTCGTCCATCGTGGATGAGGAGCTCAACTCCTCTTCCGGACGTAATACGACAACCTCGTCGATTTCATCTGCTTTCAAAGATGTTTCAAATTCGTTGAAGGACATCTCCTCCAACGACAACAGCTCGCCTACCCCAGGCAACCATTCCAGGCTTACGCCTTCTGTGACAACACCTGTCACACTATTCAGCATCCTATAGGACTGCTGACTACTGGCCTCGGGACTCATCACGACACCCAGATGGGGGGAGTCAATTGCCCCATCTATTGGAAGCGCCACGCGCCTATCCACAGAGGTCTCTACCTCTACCACCGGTGACTCACCGGTCTCACCTATAACGGCGTAGTCGGAATCATTTCCGACGTGCGAAAGAGACAAACTTCGGGTCTCTTCGCTTGGAAGCGCCTCGCGCTTAACCACAGGGGTCTCTACCTCTACCACTGGAGTCGTCTCAGAGGAATCCACCTCTGTCAATGGCGAATTGACAGTCTCACCTATAACGGCGTGGTCGGAATCATTTCCGACGTGCAAAAGAGACGAACTACGGGTCTCTTTGCTTGGAAGCGCCTCACGCTTAATCATAGGGGGCTCTACCCCTACCACTGGATCTACCTCAGAGGAATCCACCTCTGCCACTGGCAACTCACCAGTCTCGCCATTCACGGCGTGGGGATTAACCGCCGAATCCCCCTCGTTAAGGAAATCTTCCTTAAAGCCATTGGGAATGATCATTTCAGACAGCCCTATCTCTGGAATCTTACGCCAGAATCGCTTTTGCGATCGAGCAAAGGTGGATTCATGACTCGCCAATGCTTCACCCGACCGCGGGTGCGTTGAGCCAATGGATTTAGACTTCCAGTATATCCATGGCTCGTGGCGTTCCAGCCACTTCATGCCCAGAATGAGTCCAAATCCAGGACTAGGCAACGTTCATAGCTATCGAAGTCTGCAAACTTCAGCTTAAGGTCAATCGAGACCTTGGGTACAGAAACCTATACGCCTGTCGCAAGACGGACCGTGACAACGATACGAGAACGTGCCTCTAGGGCCTCGGCATACAGCCGACTCTTCTCAACAGAAGCCCGTCTGACATAATTGTCAGACGCTCCAGAGTCTATCAAGACTCTCCAAGGCTTATCAAAACCTTTCACGTCCGCAGGGACTACCAGCAACCCTGGCTGGTACACCAACTCGGTGCTAGAAAGCACCGCTTCCCTCGGGGCTTTGTGCTGTCGTCCCCTACCCTGGGGATTAACAGCACTGAGGGGTCCCCCAGTAGGTCGCCCCGCACCTACTGGGAGCCGCTGTTTCCCGACGGCTTCGGCGAGGGCCTTTTTGCCGCCTTCGGCCCCTTCCAGCGACTATCTCGCTGAGGATTTTGTGGACATCTGTTCCGCAGATGATCCACGCTTCCACGTAGGAAGCACCTTAGCAGTCCACGCCGCTGAAACATATCTAAGAGCTCCGCCCCGAAGCTCTGCGAGAAAGAGTCAGAGTGACTCTTAGCGGAAGGTTTCCCCTCCATTTCGACCTGACTCAGGTCCATGGGTTCAGGACCCACCTTAGAGGAACGAAAGTTCCTCTCGGCGTTAAACGCCATCTTAAACGACTCCCCCAGGGATTGGGGTCGGCATCGGAACAGTTCCGAACGTGCTGGACCTTCTTTCAGGCCTCCCATGAAGACGGGGATGGATACATCGTCCGAATACGCTTTCGCGTTTATCCCTGCCAACAGGGTCTTCAGTCCTTGGATATATGTCTCCAAGTACCTAGTGCCCTGACGGCACCTCAAAAACGCCAGCTGATTCTGGAGAACCAGATCAGGCGTTGCATACCTGTCCATAAGCTTTCGCTTAAGGACTCACCAGTTCGGGAACACGGTCGTGACCGAATCCTGACACGTAAACGCCCATGTACGGGCTTTTCCCGTAAGATGGGTCAGTGCAAGTCCCACTTGAAGGTGATCCTCGATCACGTTCACGGTGGCGAATGCGGTTTCAACCTCTCGAAGCCACACATAAAGGTTTTCACCTTTCTCGCCGGTGGATTCGTTTATCTTAAAGGACATCGGAGGGCACACCCCCGTAGACGCGGGATAACTCCCGCGAAGACTCGCCCCATGGGCGATAACGGTATTCACCCTTCCACGCACGGCATCGAGGCCCTGCTCCACTAGATGGCGCATGCCATTCTCACCCAATATGGGTAAAAGCCTTTTAAAGGCTTCCTGTTGGACGGGGGTTAGCTTACCCCAATCTTACTGATCCATCCCTTGCAGAGGATGTTGATCACCAACACAGGTGTTGGATTGAATACAAATGCTACCAGATGTAGCCGGGTGCGTACACGCACGGTGCGGCTAGCGCACAGAGGAAGACTTTCCTTTAAGCGGCGTTCGCCGCTACTTAGCCGATACGCCCTTATAAAAGGGCTTAGTAGGAGAGATCTCTCCTAGAAGGGGCCAAGATTCCCGGGGTGGTTTACAGATAGCTTTCGCTAACCCCTTGTAACAAGGCTTCCATTATAAAGGGAGATAGCGTAAGGGAGAACTCCGTTAGGCTACAATACTCACGCGCGCGCGACCGGGCGTGGTCGTGCGCCTAGCTCCGCTAATGCCTTAACGACAAGGCTCCCTTACTAGGGGTGTAGCTAAAGGGAAGACTACCTTTAGCTACTGCACTCACTGCGCGCGCAACCGGCCGTGGTCGCCCGCTTGGCAGTCTTAAGTATTTTTGTAAACTGAATGTATATTTAATATATAATTAGCCTAAATTAATTTAAACTAATATAAACTATATGTAATACTAAGTAGAATATTCCAAATTCGTACCTAGCTAAAATGTAGTGTACACACCTGTGTACCGACACGTAGATGGCTGACACACCACCACACCAAGGGCCCCTGCCCTGATTGGTTAAAATAACCAATGGTTCAAAACCTTTCAAACCGGTCAATACTGACTTCAACCGTAGTGTACTCATGTACACCAACACTAAATCTAACTCAAATGTAACCCGGTTACACTACAGCCAAGCGATCTGGGAGTCTACACACTATATACTGCTTCTTCCTGATCGGGCGCAGCATGATCAAGGCCTGATCTCATTCCAGAAGAACCGGAAGAAGCGCCGGAGTCGGGCGGGCGAGGTCTGGCCGACCCTATGCCAGTTCGTTCTGGGAGGGATGCTGGCCCGCGAGTGCGACATCGACATCTTTCTATATCCTGTATTTCTTCATATGGCCGAGCGTCGTGTTGAGAAAGCCGGGGTATTAGCTGACGACGGCGTCTGGTATCCCGGTCTTCATTGTGACGAGCCGATCGAAGACCTGAAAGAAGTCTTGATCCAGATCGATCGGAAGGAGCCCTGTCGCAATCAGCATCAGGACCAGATCGAAGTCCATCCGGCATTGAATATCGGTCGTCTTTGGGGTGACTGGGAATCTTGATGCGGCAGTTAGCTGACCAGATAATCCATAATACATGTCATCATTCTTTCCAAATTCCTGATCACCTGATCACTTGACCAAATTTCATCACTTTCTCCAAACTTGTACCAACACGTTATCACACACAGTTTCCATCCACATCGCGAAAATTATCACCACGTTCGTCACTCCACTACTCCAGTTCATCACAGTTCATCACACTAATTCACAATAATTCAGACCTTACACATATTCACACCGATCGATATACTGATCGGTGCTACTGCTTGTCTTGATCTTCATCTTCATGAATCTGCATCACTGCGAAGCGATTCCGACTGACTCGTTCTCGCTCGAACTCTCGTAGCAGTGCTCCACAATTTAGATCAAGTTCGTCGATCCAAGTTGCTTCGTCATGATCCTTCCAGCGGACCAGATATTCTCGGTGGGTGCGACCGAATCGCGTCTTCTTGACCAATCGGACATCTAGCACCTTTTCCACCTCGAATTCTTCCTCTTCCAATGGCCTTTCCCAACTGTCTTCCGGCAGCAGAGCTTCTTCAAAATCGAATCTCTCCGCTTCGTCCACCAGACAGGGTATTTTAGGCCGATCGGGGAACTCTCTGACCAGCTTTAGTTTGGACACATGCACGATCGGAAAAACTTTATAATCCGTGTCGATCGTGATCAGACAGGCAGAATGCACACCGATCAGCCTGCCACACGGAAAGGACCGTGCCACATATGAGCCAACTTCTTTGCATATCCTTCCTTGACCCGATCGAGGTATAACCATACCCTCGACCCTGGTTCAATACCATGAGGGCGCACCTGATCGTTATTCCGATCTGCTCGATCTTGAGTGGCCTGACGCAACTTTTCATTGACGACTTCTTTCGCATGCTGATAATGTTTCTGGACCTGCATGCGCCAAAGACGAGCATTGCGATCGCGGGTCCGAGTGCAGCCGATCGGTATCGCCGCTTCAAGTGTCGATCGAGGGTCCCATCCATACGTCAGATTGAAAGGCGTTTCTCCTCGGACCCGATCGGTTGAAGAGTTGAGTGCAAATACCAGTCTCTCTGCATACTCATCCCAGTCACGTTGGTCTGGATCGGCCACATACATCTTAATCGACCTTGTTATTGTCTGCACCATGCGTTCAGCCGATCCGTTCGCTTGCGGACGATATGCCATCGTCGCGCTCTGCTTCTAGTCTAGCATGTTATTGAACGATCGGAACACCTCAGCCATAAACCGGGTTTCCGATCGTGTCTAATAACTTCGCTGGCGCTGAACCTTCTGAACACGCATTCCTCGTAACTCTGGGCGATCTGCTCCGCAGATCGGGATACACTAGCCTTTGCGATCACGAGACTAGTGAATAGGTCGATCCAGATCATCAGCTCAGTATTGCCGCGTGTCTATCTTGGCAGCGACGGTATGTGATCCATTGCTATCACCTGGAAAGGGTAAGTAGCCTCGATATTTCCGGGCGATTGGCCCTTGATTATCGGTCTGCCCTTTCCGGTCTCGCAATCTGTGCAACAGACCACATATTTCTGCACGCTCCGAAAAAGTCCTCTCCAGTGAAAGTGGGCCCTGATCTTGTGGTATGTCCTGCCTAGCCTTGATTTCCCCCTTCTAGACTCACATGGTAGTGATGAAGGACATCCGTCTGTAGCAACTCAGGGATCACCAGTTTCGCTTGTCGATCTCGATCGGCACTGTTTTGATCAATGTCACGGCAGTGATAAAGCAATCCATTGCCGTCCACATCGTAACTGTCCGCAATCTTGGTACACTCTTTCGCCTGATCATTTGTTAGCTTGGACAGTTCACCGCGCAGATAGGCCTTCAAGTTGACGTTCCACTCTTCTTCGTCCTGCGCCTTGATGATCCGTTCCGCCCTTAGCTGTTGTACAACGTACTCATTCATCCTTTCCTTTTGGAAAGATCGGCGAGACTTCCGAGTTAGCGATCTAGTCGCCGCCATCACATGCACCTGATCAGGGCTGTCCTTGGGCTTGATCAACTCCGGGAGCCTGTTTATGTTCATAAGTTCATGTAGAACGGCCTCCTCGGTGATCGCCGCCCCGATCTGGTCCCGCATAGCTTGGGTCGCGAGGTGATCGGCGCTTCTGTTCCAATCCCGTTTCACGTGCAATAGCTCGTGGTTGGGATAGTCTTTCAGATACTTCATCACCCGATCATTCAGCAACTTCAGCCGTGGCGCCTTACAGTCGATCTCCCCGGTGATTTGTCTTATCACTAGTTGGAGTCACCACATATGATGATCCGCCCTTTTTTGTGATGACAGCAGATCAAGACATAGAAGGAGTTCCCGATATTCCGCCTCGTTGACCGTTATGTCAGGCGTGAAATCAGCGGCGGCTGCTACTATAGACCACTGTGGTAACTTCCACAGTATGGCAATATAGGAGCCGACCTTCTTCTTCACGCTAGCCGATCCGCCGAAACTCAAGACCAGGAGCTCCTCATCCCGATCGACGATCGGTGGCGGCAGCTAGATTGACTGTCGAGGTTGCTTCCTTGGGGCAATCGCCATCAGAGCCTCATCCACTTCAGACCGAGGGGTGATACTGGCAGCCAATGTGCCCAATATCTTCTCCTCTCCCTTAGTGCACTTGACGACCTCGAGGGACCACTGCGACAAGATCACTGACCATCTGCCGAGCCGACCGTCGATCCCATTGGCCGATAATAGCCAGGCCAATGTTGACTTTCTCAAAAGAACCTTTACAGATCGACCGTCCAGTATGTTGTAGCACACATCCAAAATCCGTAGTAAGGCCAGAACTTCCTTTTCGACGATCCCATAGTTAACTTCGTTCGGCTTCAACGTCCGGCTCGTAAAAGTGACCGGATGGTACACACCATCATGTTCTTGCACTAGAGTGGCAGAAATGGCCCACTTACTAGTGTACACAATAACGATCGGCATTTTTTTCGGATCGAAGTGTCTGAGAATCGGTGCCGTCGCCATCTTGGCCTTCAGCATACCGAAAGCAACCTTTGCACGCTTCATGTGATCCTCTGCCTCCACCTGCGGAAAATCTGCGGGCAGATCAGAGTCGCAGCCCTCCCGTAAAGTTTCCCGATCTCCTTCGCGCAACATATGGTAGTCAACTTCCCGGAGCTCGTACAGCACGGCCGAGTAAATCGCGAAGTCTTCAATGAAGCGGCTGTAGTAATTTAAGCTCCCTAAGAAGAACTGCATTGCCTTCAGTGATCTGGGAAACGGGAGGTTGCTCAGTGACTCCAGATCCTTGGTATTGGCCTCCAGCCCACTGATCGACACCATATGACCCAAATAGGCGACCTTGGACATACCCCAAAAACTCTTCACAGCGCTGATCGACAGTTTCCAGTGATCGCATGTCTCCAACAACCGTTCGACCTTCTCGCACAGATCGCTCCATGACGAAGCAGGGATCAGAATGTCGTCGATATACGATCGCCTCCCCAGAACGGACGGTCTCCTTTCCCGATCGGTTTCACCCTCTGTAAAAACATCATGGTTTTCGGTGGGGTCCCGATCGGTACTGATCTTGAAGTGTCCATACAATGCGTTGTCGATCAGCCTCTGGTAGATATGGGGCGCGTTCTTCAAACCAAACGGCATACGGTTCCACTCGAACAGACCGAACGGCGTAACAAATGCGGAGATCTCTCGGGCTCGATCAGTCATCGAGACCACCCAAATCCACTTGCCATATCTAGCGAACAATACCACAAGGTCTTGTCTAGGTCTTCCAACAGATCGTTAATCAGCGCCATCGGGTACACCATGAGTTTAGTCAACCGATTTACCAGCCGATAGTCGATGCATAGCCTAATGTCAACGCCGTTCTTCTTGATAACAATTACGATCGGCGAGGCCCATGGCGAGGTCGACGGTCTAATAATCTTGGTGACCAACAGTCCTTTAATGAGATCAGAAAGCTTTTCACGGTACTGTGGCGCCACGCGTCGACATCGCTGGGCAATCGGCTTGGAATCTCCAACGTCAATATCGCAAATCGCACCACGGGCTGCAGGTGGTAAGGCGTTGCCCTTTACGATCAGCAGATATCTTTTCTTCCATATGATATTCCTCAACTGCTCGATCTGGTCTGGACTATTAAGGTCTTGATCACCCACTTGTAAATCATCCATTGTAACTTCGGGCGAGTCGGCAGACACTTCAGGGAGTACTGCCATTTGGCTTTCCAGCTCCTGAATGTACTATTCTCCGCCTTCATGTATACATACTTGTTCATCTTCTGTGGCGGTATCACCTGGACCATCTGGACCGGCTGAACGCCCCTGGTCTAGATCGACGGGCTGTCCTTCACTGATATCGGTCTGATTAGGAATACCGTCATGGTCCGACCTAGCAATTTCATGTTCCCCTTCTTCCTCTTCTTTCTCCGCTGTCGCCTGGTCTTGTGCTGACACCACGTTGACTAACCTTGGCTCGTCTACTTGATGGTCCACCGTTCCTGGTGACTGCGGCGCCAATCTTCGGACCAACATCTTTTTGGGGGTGACATAACTTGGTCTTTCCACTAAAGGTGAGGTATCCTCTTCCACCGACCCATCATCGCTGATAAGATCGGTGGTCGATTGGTACGCCAGGTTTTGCCACTCGACATACCGCCTCGATCCAATCGAGACGAACCCCATCTTCCTTGGCACCTTCCCTTCTGCTAACCACATACCGACAATAGTGTTATTGTCCAGTGTCAGCGGCTTGTCACCGATATTGGTAACACGGACAAAATCACGTCGACCAGCACTCTTTACGAAGGTTGGGACCCACCGATCGCCCCTGGTCAACCATAACTTCCTTGATCGAAAACCTTTGTCGACCGGGGTATCAGCGGATTGGCCGACTGGAATGGTGAAATCTTGGTCCCACCTGACCAGATTGGTGTGCGATCCGTATAGGGGCCGCCGACCAGCTAACTGGATCTGGACCTCATCCGGGAGTGTAAGCACTCCATGAGACAGATCAAAGCGAAACTTGCCGGCACCATGAAATCCATTCCTAACAGGTCATCCTGACTGTCCAGCTTGCCAACCCAAGCGCTGAAGAAGTAGACCAACGAACCCGATAGGGTGATCTTCACGCGCATCCTTCCTTCGGTCATATAAGAACTTTCACCGATTCCGACGCATTCTTGTCTCTTAGTGTCGTCTATACGACATCCGACCTTACGAGCAAAGGCGGAGTCAATAATTGAGACTTCGGCCCCAAAGTCGAACAACATCGTTGCCTTTGGGTTGTTTATCTTACTACAGGCTTTTGCCTGCTTGAACCATTTGTCGGGCGCATGATACTTACAGTATCCTCGAGATTCCCCAGGCAGCAGATCCAGCTGCATGACCACCTTCGATCGGGAATATTCATCGGTGGTGAGATTTTAGACCGGATGATCCCGATCGACGCAATTGAGAATAGAACATGTATTGTCGGTTTTATTCTCCTTGCCGACATATGCATAGATGCCAAACGTAGATCGCTCGGCTCGACCCAGATTCCAACCTGGCGAGCGTTCTAGTTTAACATCTTCTCAACGTCAGGTGGGAGCATCCCGCGTGCTTACCCGGCACATACCACTTGCGCATCAGATTGAACAACTCTTCGATCTTGCACTGGCCGGCCTCGTGGATCTCTCCACATGACTTGCACACGAAGAGGCAGTGATCGGTGGAGTGGTCGCGTATTTTGCACTTCTTGTATATCAGCTTCTTCCAGCAGTCCTGATCATCGTGCTTGCTTGACCCGCAGTGAGAACACTTCTTGCGAGGTCGGTCCGGATCGGACTTGTTTCCACTCCTGCCCTTCCGATCTGCCTGATTAGGCGTCGATCTGGTTCTTGGGGAAGGTTTCGTGACGAAGATGTGACGATATTGGTCCTCGTCTGAATCCCGACTGGACTGCCCGCTACTTTCTTCTTCCGATCCAGTGCTGTCTTCAGTCGCGATCGCCTTAACAGTGTCTTAGATCTGTAGCGACCCGAACCAACGGCGCCGTTCGCCCTCATGCTGCGTGAGTGTTGCAACGTCCGCAACGTCTTCTCCACTTCCCCCACATATTTGAGGCGCAGCAGAGTGAGCTGATCTTCCAGCTCTTGGTCATCAAGGGTACTGATATAGTGACCCACGTGCTCCATAGCGGCACCGGTCGGCGGGTTGCTTTCCTTGATCACTATCCCGGCGCGAATTGCAGCCACGTTCAAACGGTGCAAGTACTCAATCGGCGTCTCGTCGCCCCGCTTCTGCATATGATGGTATTTGCGGGCGCTAGAGAATCCGGAGTTGCAGTACCGCCCCTCAAATTCTGAACATAGCAGATCCCAGTCATATCGGGCATCCCGACTCAATTGTTGGATCCAGTTCGCAGCCGGTCCTTTCAGCAGATCTCTGAAGATCAAACACCGTTCCTTTTTTGGTGTCTGATCCCGCAAGAAAGCAGACTTGACCCGACCAACCACGATCTGGCTTTCTCCTCGTCGGCGTCCTTGCCAGTGATATCCTTGAGATCAGTGGTCGCGTCCATGCGAATGCGCGGGATCGCAGTAGATCCAAAATCAAAGGCGGTCGTAGAGGCTAGGTTAGCTCTGCGCGTTCTGCCCGCACCTGCACCGTCTGAACCATAGTAGTCACCTGGATTGCTGATCTACTCCATGTCGACATCGCTGTTTTTGCTTGATCGGCGCGGTCGGGCTGGCTGCGGCTTTCGTCTTCCGCTGCCAACTGGTCTGCCACATCGGGTAGCCTTATCCGTTGATTCCACTGACTCCATATCAACATCCCGGCAAGTATTGACATTTTGCCGGGCAGATCGGTCCTGGGCATGCGGGTGCGGAGGCAATCGGTATCGGTCTCCCATGAAACGCTACATCATTGCCTCAAACATGGCTTGGACTTTAGCTTGGGTCATGGGAAGCGCGTTGGAATCCTCCTTTGGAGGTACTGAAACCTGTGGGGGCTCCTGGGGCGCCGACCGGCATGCAGCCTCATGCTGCCACACGTCCTTTTTATGCTCCCACGGGGTATGGTCCACCCCCATGGTCAACCCGCTCAACACCGACCTCCAACTCCGATGAACTATTAGAGGAAGGTGGAGACTGATACAGCGATTTATCATCGGAACACACATCTTCATGTGCTGCCGTGGCCTCAGCGGCCTTCAATGCCACGGTGGGAGTTGGGCGGCGAACCACCCCCACCAACGACACCAAATGATCATGGAGGGTCGACATCGACATCTCCAGCTTCCGAGTGTCCAGATCAAACAGTTTCTGTACGTTGGCAATTGTTTTGCACTTTTATGCCGACCTCAGCCAACATCGCCAGCAGGTTATTCACCAATAGCAACGGCCGATCGCTTTGGATCGGCTCGGTGGTGGGTCCGAGAAGGCGATCGGGGACCTGGGGGTTTAAGATCTGCATGACCTGGTCTTCACGAATAAATCGCTTTACCTCGTGGATGTAATATATCCTGGTCAGGTCTTCTTCCTTGATAACCCCATCCCCGACCTGCGACTTTTCTTTCAGTCATCTCATCGGGTGGCATTCCCAGACTTTGCTTGGGGACCTTTGGGAAAGTGGATCTGATTGTTCCGATCAGCCTCCAAGTCGTTTATATCTTTTATCTTTTCATCAAAACGTTCATTAAAATGCATAGGATCAGGACAAAAATCCTGATCCTTTCCGAAACTATAGCAAGACTTGCTATAGTCCCGATCGGCTCCGGTGGGAGCCTTATGGGGAGGTAAAAACTTATTAATCCCGATCTGGTCCTCCACCCGGCCAGATCGGCATCGCCATCCTTATCGACAACGAGAACATAAGGCGATAGCCGTTCCTTATGTCCTCTCCAGAACGAATCCACATTTAATTCCTTATAATCAATTCTTGACGAGATATCATCTCGGTGATATCCGCGATCACCAAGTGATACGGGAACGCGCACCATTGTGGTGGAGTCAAGTTCAAAATCGAACACCGTAGTGTCGAGAACCTGACCACCATCGTGCCCAGCCTTCCAACTGACGGGGGGGGGGGTACCCCGCGAACCTTCGCCTACGATCCGATCTGATCGTCCGCTGCTAGCAGACGACCGATCATCAGCATAGGACGCCTGGTCCGATTTTTGCGTTTCCATATCACCTGTGTACCCGATGGAATGGGCTGGTTGCACACTTGGTGGATCGTCGCTGTGAATTCATTTGGGTCTTAAACGTGAGACCGTGCTGGGTGGTGTACCCTGGGCGGAACTCTTCACCCTGGGTACGGGTAGACCGGTTATACTCTAAGTAAGTATACTCCAAAGGGCAGATCGATCAATCGATTGTATAGCCCAACCAATACGAAAATAAAAGACCAATATTCCAATGTGGAGATCCAAAGAGAACGTGACAAACTCCACGAACGATATCTCCACGTAACGATCCAAGACTTTGGTTACACGTTCCAAACGTGCGTGAATTGAGCTTGTGAAGCCGACCAATGCGTACTCCCGTCGAGGGACTTCCGGCGGGCCAAGTGCGTCTGTGACGCGTCCCGGCCGGATATAATGAGCTAGAGGGGATTACTCGACCCTCTGCTCCCAAACACTCCGCGGCGTGCGAAGTCGACTGATGTATGGCGCAAAGATTCGAACGACTTCCTTGTTAAGGCTTAAGCGACCAAAAGCAAAACCAAAAAACTCTTAGAAGGAAAAACCAAAACTACCAATCCTTTCTCCCTACGGTCCCCAATATGTACAAACATGAAATATGTAAAGTACACGCAATATCATTTGACCTACCAAAATCTGCGTTCTTGACACTTCTTGCACATGATAGGCTTAAAAGCCTCCTTGTTTTCCACCAATCCGATCGCTGATAAGCTGATCGGGCGTGCCGCTGACACAAAGTGACTAAAATTCTTGAATCCGCTTCACCACATTTTCGCCTTGGAGCGCTCGCGAAACCGGAGAGCTGGTGGAAGAAGTCGACAAGAGTAAGGATCAGAAGCAAATTTTTATCAACCCCCGTTTAAATTTTATTGACCTGGGGCCGACCAGGTTGATAAAAATGGCCGATAAAAATGGTTTATCAGATTTGGATTTCCCAGATAAAAAATGTTAACTCGTGGGAAAATAGGATTTAAACGGCCGAAATTCAAAAAGATAAAATTTAACTTTGACACCCCCTATTATATACTTAAATTATTTTAATCTATATAATAACATAATTCATGTCGTCGTGCGCGCTCCCGCACCTAAGCGAATTACTTGATCTAATTATAAAATTCAATTAAGTACGCAATTCCATACCTAAGCGAAGTCGAACTGTACTACATAAGTCAGGCCTAAATGAATTCGATTTTATAATTGGTTAAAAGATTGTATTGTTCTATATGAAAGTGACGGAGAACGAAGATGCTAAGCGGTAGCTTTCCGATCGACAAGAATGTGACGATTCAAGGCGAGGTCACATACAATGGCATTTGGCAGGATGACATTAAACGGCGTCTGCCGCAATTTGTGACCTACGTGCCACAGCGTGACAAACACTTTCCCACACTTACCGTAAAAGAGACGCTAGAGTACGCGTACCGTTTCTGTGGCAGAAACAAGTCCGTGGTCGTCAAGGACAAGCTTTCTAATGGCATTCCAGAGGAGAATAAGATCGCTTTAGAGACGTCAGAGGCGCTATTTGCGCACAACCCGGAGATTGTGATCGGCCAGCTTGGTCTGGAGAATTATCAGGATACTATTGTAGGTGATGCCATGCTGCGTGGTGTGTCTGGGGGAGAACGCAAACGCGTGACTGGCGAAATGGAGTTCGGTACAAATTATGTGAAGCTTATGGACGATATTAGCACGGGTCTCGATAGTGCTGCGACCTATGATATTTTAAAGACACAACGCAGTATCACCAAAAAGCTGCAGAAGACGGTAATGTATCGCGCTGCTTCAGCCGGCACCGAAGGTGTTTGAATTGTTCGATGATGTGATTCTTTTAAACAATGGTAATGTCATGTACGATGGACCGCGTTAGCGAATAGTAAATCATTTTGAAAGTCTTGGCTTTAAGTTTCCACCCGAGCGCGACGTGGCCGACTGTTTGTTGGATTTGGGGACGAACCAGCAGTATAATTACGCGACGACGTGTGCAATAGGTAGCATTGGCGGCTGAGTAGGCGGCGGTCTTGCAGGCGGAACTCATGGAGGAATTGGTGGTGGAGCTGCAGGTGTAGCTGAGGGTGGAGCTGCGGGTGGCCTCTCCGGTGGTGCAAGCGGTGGCATCGGTGCATCTGGAGGAACTCATGGAGGAATTGGTGGCGGTATCCGTGTTGAAGCCGCTGGTGGAGCTGCAGGTGGAGCCGCCGGTGGAGCTGCGGTTGGAGCTGCGGGTGGCCTCTCTGGTGATTCTATTGCATTGGTGCATCTGGCGGAGCTCATGGAGGCATGGTTGCGGTATTCGTTCTACTTAATGAGTCACTCAAAATAATACCATTTTTTATTCATCACGGTGCCATAAAATCTGTATACTGTACGTATTCTCCGGTGCCTACTTAAATGCCACCAAAAATTAACGAAAAAACTGCATTACTAAGCTTAGATACATAACTGGTCATGTGTCGCACACCACTACTTTACTACTACGGTAAAAAAGCACCCGCAAAAAAATGTTTTTCTGTTTTCTTTAAAAGTAAAGGTAGATATACTGTAGTTTCAATGACAGTTCGTCGGTACGACGGGTACCATCCCTAGTCTATATATATATAATAAAATACCGTGTCGTCGTGCGCGCTCCCGCACCTAAGCGAATATCTTGATCTAAGTATACAAATCAATTAAGTACGCGATCCCGAACCTAAGCGAAGTCGAAATGTACTATAAATCGGGCCTAAATGAATTCTATTTTATAATTGGTTAAAAGAGCGCTTTTTACAGTTAAGTGAAAAACTATTCAGCTTAATCAATGGTTAGAAGTAGCGCTTTTACATCTTCTATATATATAAAAGAATAACGTCTGTACAATGGTCCTTTTCCAGCCTTTTGATTGGGCGATGCTCTGTCATGGGGCGAAAAAATAGCGAAACATACGGCGAGAACTACCGGGTGGTTCTCTCTCTATGTTTTCGATACCCTAACCCTGGAAATACATGGGGGGCAAGTTTTGTAGACGGACAGACGGTTTTTATGCCCTGCCCCGTCGAGACGACGGGTCCCATCCCCTAGTTTTATAATATGCATCTTACTTCCGATTTTAAACTTTTTCGCATACTAAGTAACGTCTTTTCGCGGCTCCTTTTACACACTTATACGCATATACTATCTGATCAAAAGCATCAGATCAGATAGTGTATACTTCGCCCAACTTCCTTCTTACAACAGGTTCTGAGCCCAAGGTGGACAAGTGTGATTACAGTGATTTTTTCTTAAGATTAGTTGTAATTTCTCGAGTGCAGTATTCTCATTTGGAGTCAGTTTTCAATTACTAGTAGAAGTACCCTCACGTTCGGATGGCTAGTGGATCGATTTTTTCGGTTTATCGTGGTGTATCGTTTCGTTTTTGTGGAATAACATGAGCGATGAAAACCGAAGTGATGATTTCGGTGTGGACCAAGTTGCGGTCCTCCAATCCTTTTTAAATGGACTTAAGGAAGGTCAGACACGGCTTGTGTTTGTGGAGGAAACTCAAGGACGAATGTCAGTCGCATGCACAGCTTCCGGGTCATGGAAAACCTTCCTGATTGCTGCCCGGAACAGTGCATTCAGGGACACGTTGAAAAAAACGGCACGTTCGATCAACAAATGACATTGAACGATGTGACCGATGATTTTGGCATTGAAATTAGTGGGTCGCCGCGAGTAAATGCGACCAGGCTCCCGGCAAACGTCCGGGGTGCTGAACCCAATATGGGCGGAATCGGTTCGCCAGCTGAGCTTTGCACGGCCCACAGCCCCACACTTTGGGCAGGCTGTCTAACCAAATATACCCAAGCTCGGCTTCGAGAATTTTTCGGGGATCTGGGAATATAGGTTGGGCTCAAGCAATGGGTATATCTTCTTATCGAGGCTGTCGACATAGCCGAAATTTAGTCTGGATCTATTGGACGGAGTGGTTGAAGGTAAACAAGTTGGGGAACATCAAGAAGGCAAAGCCACCGATTTTTCGTTCCAATATTGGAACGTGGTGGCCGATGTACCCCTACTTGAATTACGTTCTCGACCATATGCACAACGTCTTCAAGGTCAACATCTCCCAACGCCACGTTGCAATTTGGTTTGCTTCGAAGAATAGTCCGAAAAGGACTTGGACCGATCATTACCTGTACCTGGTAGTTCTGAATCGAGAGAGCGAGGCGAGCGAAAAAATGGTTTTCGAGAATATTGCCATGTTTGCTGTGCCACAGCTCAAGATCGCAATCATGGTTAGGTACAATGAACGGATGAAAGGAAGCCGAACATTGAAATGATTTGTGGAACCGGAAAATTTCGTTGTCTACTATCGAAATGACAAATTATGAAACCACCGCTGGAGAGTTTCCGGGTGGCTAGACATTAGAAAACATGTGGATAGTGGACAGCAGCGCCAACAGGCATATTTTTGCAGATAAAAGTCCGCTTGAAATTGTGGTCGCTGCATGGTTTGCAGGGAACCGAAGAAAAAGGCCTTTGCAAAACATGCATTGCGATCGCTAATTTTGGGAAAGATGATAAGACTAAATGGTACAAGGTACTCTTAGTCAAGGATAAAGTGGTGACGGTCACTCACCGTATCAGCGGCATTGAAACGCTTGACAAAGGGAGGAGTGACAAAATAACGAAAAGTATGGAAGTCATGGCTGAGGAGGAGCTCGAGAAGCTGAAGAGCGAAGCAGCACAATCCAGACACGCGAAATTTTGGAGGCGAATCAAGCCCAGGTGAACGAAACCGCTCAATAAAATTGCAAGCTCCCTAGGAAATCGT
Organism: Peronosclerospora sorghi; assembly: GCA_026184515.1. NCBI lineage: Eukaryota > Oomycota > Peronosporomycetes > Peronosporales > Peronosporaceae > Peronosclerospora > Peronosclerospora sorghi. The sequence goes on along the minus strand of CM047581.1, from coordinate 1,666,706 downwards.
GGTGAGCGAGGAAAAAGACTTCAAGGGAAATTTCTTTTGAGAAAGCAAGAAAGAAACGGTCACCGAAAAAACCGCTGTTTCGAGTGATGAAACAAAGTGACGGGTGCAGAAGAAAGTCTCACAAGTAAAGCCTTTGCCGGAAGTGCTTTATTTGCGTACGCAGTGCGCGATGATATGAAATTGCAGAGCGAAGTGAGAGTTGCCGTGCCGTAACACTCTTACTGAAACGGCGTGCGCTTTAAAATCTTCTATGCAATCCAATCTGCTTCCGAAAGTCTTGCATCCTCTGTGCACTTAGGTCCTTAGTCAATAGAAATTTCCTAGCTCGGCACATGTGTTGCCTTGAGCACGCCTTTTTTTTAGCGAAATCCTTAAGGAACTTCAGCTTGACGTCAACATGCTTAGTGTTTCCAGCACTAGCTCCACCCTCCACATGCTTGATATCCTATTTGTTATCCATTTTCATCACCGGTGTGCTTTCGCATGCATACCAATTTCCATAAACAGCTCTCTTAAATCCAATGATTCTTTAACGCCTACAATTGCTGCAACATATTCTGCTTCAGCTGTGAACAACGGAACTGTGCCTTGCTTCTTTCATTGCCACAAAACATTTATTCCATTTACGAAAACGACCGCAGCTCAAACGCTTTTTTGGTCAAACTTGTCGGCAGCAAAATCTGCGTCCGTATAGCATATGATGCGAATTGGCAATTTGCCATCGTGATTCAAATGAATTTTCAACGACTCGGTGCCTTTCTGGTACTTGATCACCCTTTACGCTTCTTTAAAATCTCCCAAAGTGGGTGCATGGGTGAGCCTCGATGCACAGCACATGATAAAAATATCCGTCCTTGTGCAACGAGATATCCACATCAGCCTTCCGACGAGAGACTGGAGCTCTTGAACTTTGAAAATTATCCCTTGACCTTGTCGGTTATACTTCTTAAAAATTATTGATGTTTTCCACGTCAAGAACGGATTTTTTCGACACATTAACCTTATTTAATCCATGAGAGATCAGGAGCTCATCTACAGCAGTTCCCTGATCCATCATAAACCCATCCTTCGGGTTTCCACTTATTCGGATTCCCAGGAATTTATTCACAACACCTAGATCCTTTAGCTCCAATACCTTCATTTCCATAAAAAAAACATTAACTGCTTCCACCGTGGTTCCGGTGACGAACAGGTCATCCATTTGTGCTGCGACAAGAACGGTGCTAGTTTGATCACGCTTCACAAGCACACAGGTGTCTGTGACACACTGTGTAACAGGGCTCTAAGCACTCTTTTACAACAACTTACATAGAGCGGCGATGAGGCGCTCTTTGACTCAACAGAATAAGGTAATTTTAGGACTGAATTGAATATCAAAGGGAGCAAATGGTCCTCACGACCAGTCATCCCAAAACCTACGAAAACCGATAACCAGCAAAAACTAATGCTAGTTCGCTAGGTACGGTACATATACCGTACCCCTCTTCGTATACGATACCGTCGTAACCGTAACCCATGTAACCCCGTTACATCATTTCCCCGTTAAAGTACAAGCCACGCGTACTTGATAAAACCAAGGAAAGGGGGAACTTTCCAAGAAACACGACCACCAAAGAAGGGAACTGGGAGCCACCAGAATCCCAACGATGGCCAAACCAAGAGGGAAAGGAACGACAGGGCGCGCACCACGATCGGTGGCGGCGACGACGGCACCCGTGCAAGAGATAGCGACAACTACCACGACAGCGCAAGCGACGGCAATAACGACAGTGACATCGGAGGCAACGGTGACGTCAACGTTGCCATCAACGACGATGTCCACGCAAACACGGTCGGCGCAAACACGACAACTTCGGCAACGACAACGGTGCCAGAACCAGCGACAACAGAGGCGACAACACCAGCGGCGGTGGCCACGGCGACAGGAGCTGCATTAGCAGCACCAGCAATTCCAGTGACTGCACCAGTGACGACAGCAGCGCAAACATCATAAGTGGTGGCGACGACAGAGGCACCAAGCGTAACAACAGGAGTTGCAACGGCAACTGTAGCGACATCAACGGCGCAATCAGCGGCTGCAGGAACGACATCGACATCGACGACTTCCGTGGTGTTGTCTGCAGCGCCACCGTCAAGCCTTACTACCACTCCAACGTCGAGGACGCGTGTGAACACTACGCGGCAAACTGGGATGGCGTCAACACTGACTCCACAGAAAGTGAATGAATTGGCATTGGCTCCAATTCCAAGACGTCCAGTGCCGCAATTCGTGACTGAGATTCATGCAGGGAGTCGCATTAGATTGGCGTTTCCACGCCCAGGAGAAATCGATGATCTGGACAACACAGATCGCGTTTGGTTGACGGATGCAGACGTCCAAGCTGATTCACGCTGGCCCGATCGAGAAGCGGTGTACAACGAACAGTTTTACGATACCTGCCGCCTCAACAATCCCCATGGCGTTGTTGATTTGGAAATACGTCGCTATTTCCACGAATATCGGATTGTTCGTCGTCGGCCTTCGTACGGCGACACACGCGGTACTCAAGTGTCGTGGAATCATTTCGTTGCAACTGGGAATCGTGGCGTCCTATCAGAGTACTTGCGGTTGGGAAGTATCGAACGTGCCGCATACGGCCTTGGAATCTTGCGGGATCGTGTTTCACGAGTCCATGGCTGCAGTCATTTTGCTGGTTGCGTAGTCGACATCATGGAGGGTTGCCGTGCATGCAACCCGCGTGCTGACCGTCGCCGGAAGATCTTGGTCGAGTGGAAGAGAGCAGAAAACTTGCACGATAGTGCGCACGCATTGATTGATGCGTACGCACGAGCAGTGGCGCAACACGGTGCTGCCACTAGTGATGTCGCTTGCCAGGGTCGAGAATCAGCTCGTACTGAGCCACGACGTCAGGAACGTCCTCCAGAAAGACAGCACGAGGTTCCTGAGTATCGTCATCAGGACCGTAACCAAGCCAGCGTACACGGTAATAGCGAGGAACGTTCTCGGTCCACACGCGAGGATCGTGACCGACGATACGATCCACGATATAACGAGGCTGACCGTGTGAGTCGACCAACGGAGCAGGAGGGTCGCGGCGCAGCGTACGACGAGCGTGGTTGGAATCACCATCAGCGACAGCAGACCCGCGGTATTGGGATCGTCACTACCAACAGGAGTACGAGCGGTACGAAGCACGACTCCAGCATCAGCAGCACGATCATGATGGATGGGGTCAACCGTACTGTTCGTATGGACGCGAAGGTTCGCGTCCTTCCCATCGTGACGATCGTCACGACTACTATGGCTGGGATCAGCGCGGCTGGAACCCGCAGCAGTATGATCAGTCGTACTGGAATCAAGAACGCCGGGGACGTGACTATTCACATCCACGCCAGTATTATCGCGATCGTTCCGAACCCCGTGCTGCACGCCAGCAACCGCCCGATCTGGATCATCCAAGGCAAAGTGAACCGACTTTGCCGGCGCGTGTCGTATACGAGCGGTTGGAGAACAATCAACGCGAACACTTGGACTGGGTGGACGGGGAGACGCGAGCAGAACCGACTCCGCGCTCGCTGGAAGTTGGTCTTCGTGGCGCTGAGGACCACGCGCGGCAACTACAGGATCAAGTAAACGACTTGACCGACGTGAACTCGAATTTGTTGGCGCGATTGCGTTGCCAGAAAAATGCAATGAGGTCGATGCAGGACTCGTGGGATCACTTTCACCAGATCTTGCGTAGGCGGTCGCGTTCTCCACCATCGCGTGGGGAACATAAGGAGAACGAGCCACGCGACGAGGATCAGCAGCCTCCTGATTCAAAGCGCCAGCGGTCAAGCGATCAACCGGAATAGCTTGGACTCTTCCGTCCGAATTGGAAGCTATTGCGAGCGAGGGATGGTACGGCTTCAACCGTCCCACGTAGAATGTCGGATGGAGCTTCATGGTCGTGGGAATGTCGAGTTTGTACGCATCACCTTTCTTAGCCACCACTTTAAACGGACCAATAAATCTTGGCATTAACTTGATTGATCCTTTGTTGTCAACATTTTCCATTGGAAGGTTCTGAGTTGACAGCATAACCCGATCATTCACTCGAAAGGACAACGCGGTTCGTCGCCCTCGTCGATCTGCATTTTCTTTCTGACGATCAACCGCCACTGCGATCGCGTCGCGTACAAAGCGGATCGTCGCTTGACGATCCAACACAAACGAATCCAGATTTTTCAGTTCTTGCTTGGACATGGACTTCAAACTTGGAGCAACCACGAAGTTGGGCTCAACTTCAGTATTGGCACACACCGCGTGCGCCGCTGGCATGGAGTTGTGGATGATGTTAAGCACTGTAACACGATCCTCAACCTTACTCCAAGCCATCACGATATGACGAGGGATCACACTGATTGATCCCGTCGCAGCCGAACCACTTTGAATTCGAATGGTGTAGGCTGCGTCTTGATCATCACCAACATCAAACGCAATTGGTGAATAGGGTTCCATGCAGTCAAAGAGTTCTTCATCGTCCACGGCATCTTGAACTGGCACTGGAGACGCGACTTCTACCTCCACCGACGTATCTCCCACTTCCATCGACGCATCGTTCACTCCCGTTAACGGCTGGTTTTCGGCAGGGACAACCGCGACCGCATCACCTTCTTCGTCTTCGGTTTCCGGACTGGATTCCACTCGTTGTTGCTACTTGGTTTTGCGTGTCCGACGTGGAGAAGGCGGCAATGTTAGTGCAGCTTCTCCCCCGTTAAAGTCGAGCCACCAGTAGGCAGCGCTGGGACACTAGGATGGCGCAAGTGGTTGACGAAGAAAGGCGTCAACCCCGTCGACGAGTGAACCGCGTTGTTGATTTCGAATTCATCCATCGGCAACAGACGGCGCCAATCGGACGTGGACGCAGCGTAGCTATGCAACCCATCCTCCAAGAAACGGTTGACACGTTCAGTCTGCCCGTCAGTCTCCGGATGGGCTGCAGTCGACATATCCAAGCAAGTGCCAAGGCGAGCGAAGAGTGCGCGCCAAAAACGAGAAACGAAGCGGACATCACGATCACAAACGATGGACTCCGGCAACCCATGGTGGCGAAACACGGCGTTCAGGAACACCTCAGCCGTTTGGGCTGCAGTGACGCTACCCGCGACTGCCGAAAGATGCACCAATTTGCTGAGACGACACACGAAGACCACAATACCAATGCGGCCGTGGCTATCCTTCGGAAGGCCAAAACAAAATCCAAGCTGACAGATGACCAGAATTCACGTGGGACTGGAAACGGAGACAGCGGATCTTGATGAGATGGAGACGGTTTGACGCACTGACAAATCTTGCATGTGCAAACCTACGTGCGGACCCACTTGTACATGTGGCGCCAATAGAAGCCCCGTGACAGCGCATAGTAGGTCTTTTCACAAGCGAAGTGACCACCACTGGGGGAATCGTGATATTCACGAATCAAACGATTCCGAATAGCATCATCAGCGGGGACAACAACACGCGGAGCGTCGGACGCATCCACTTGATAAAGAAGCAAACCGTCGACAACCGAGAAGCGATAACACTGTGCGCGTTGGCGAGGAGGAAGTGACGACAGGGGAAACTGAGCAGCATCCCGAAGATGGTCGATCAGAGGCCGACATAACGTGTCGGCCGCGTATGCCGCGCGTATGGCCGGGTAAATGGACGACGTAGCAGAGACCACCGTGGTCGCCAGCGTGGATTCGTCCGCCACATTATCATAGTCAGGGCGGCGCGACAGAGCGTCATCCAAGATATTCTGTTTACCGGGCTTATACAAGACGACGAAGTTGAGCTGAGCAAAGTAGGACAGCCACCGAGCCATCCGTTGGGACAGGTGCGGTGACTTCACAGCTGTACGCAGCGACGCGTGGTCGGTGTAAATCACGAACCGCTCTTCGCGTTGAAGTTAAACACTGAACTTCACCAAATAGTATTTCATCGCTAACAGTTCATTATCGTGGACAGGATAATTCCGCTCCGCTGGTTTCAGCTGACGAGATTGATAGGAGATCACGCGCTCGTGACCAGCATCGTCAAACAGCATTAAAGCACAGCCGATGGCAAAATCACTGGCGTCGCAGACCACATGGAAAGGCTTATCGAAATTCGGTAACGCAAGAACGGGTGCTGATTGCAGTGCCGCTTTAACGGAGTCGAATGCAGCTTGATGCTCACACGACCATGTCCACACAACATTCTTTTGGAGCAGTTGAGACAGCGGGCGGATCATCAAAGCATGGTCCTTGGTAAAACGATGCAGATACGTGGACAATCCAAGCCATTGACGAAGTTCCTTCACGTTTGACGGTACTGTCCAGTCGCAGATCGCTGAAACCTTCTCTGGGTCTGCACACACACCCGCGCGTCCGACAAACGAGCCAAGGACGGGGATCTAATCAGCGCAGAAGATACACTTGGAGAGACTGCCGTACAACTGATTGGCTCGAATGACGTCCAAAACTGAGCGGAGGTGATCCAAATGCACCTCCACATCCGTCAAACCACGTGAAGGGTCGGCACGGGAGTGGATGTAAATATCGTCGAAGTATCTGGGAGCGAAGGCTCGAAGAGGTCTCAAAACCAATGAGAACACGCGATTAGACGTGGCGGGAGCATTCTTCAAGCCTTGGGGAATGACCAGCCATTCGTACATCATGCCACTTGGAGTGATTACCGCGGTCAGTGGAACACTGGCCTCGTCCATAAGGATTTGGTAGTAACCATCCTTCAATCGATGGTACTAAACACCGTACTACCAGCCATACTGTCCAGAATCACGTCTTTACGAGGGATTGACGTTTGCGCTGGGACGGTTGCGTCGTTTACCTTGTTAAAGGAATGGACGATACGCCAACCGCCCGTGACTTTCTTGACACAGAAAGTCGGACTGGAGTGAGGCGACTTACTATCACGGACGTGGCCTGCTTTCAAGTGAGCCGCTAAGAAATTGTCGATGATTTCGACTTGTTCACGAGGAAGTGAACACTGACGAGTGACACAATACTTGGTGCCAGGGACGAGATCAATTTCGTGGCGAATTTCACGATCAGGAGGAAGCTTTTCCGGGATTGATTCTGGGAATACATCTTGGTATTCCTTGACCAACTCATACGCCGGATTGTTCGATACACGAAGTGACTCAATCGATTGTTGAGCCACACGAAGTTCTTTTGCCGAAAGAACTGTTGGATCCAAAGTGGAAGAAGTAGCCACATGCTCTTCTTCCTTACGCTGATCTACTACGAGAACGCAGATCTGTTTGATCTCACACGATTTGAGATCACGCACGAATGCGTCTGTACTCATGAGCTTGAGGTTCAGAATGTCAGAAGCGGTGGTGGGAGGACACTCGACTTATACATCCCGGAGAACGGTACAATCTTCAAACCGGACCAGCGCTTCAACCTTGGCTGGTCCTCTGCTTTGGCAAAGGTCACTGGGGAGTGGCCTCGAACACAGTTTATCGGCAACACGGATGTTGCAGCCCCCTGGCGGTGACACTGATGTCACGGCCTCTGTCGTATGGGTGTCATGGATCATCTTTACACCCACTTGCTCAGGAGAAGTAGCGATGGGAGTCCGATATCCATCAACGGAACCAACAACAAAACAATCACTTGAAAGGGGTTCATTACTTCCCTTAACGGTGGCTGTAGTTGCTTCTTCTACCACGTCCTGAGCTGGACGTGTGGAGATGATCACCCCGCGTGACCATTCCGCTGTTGGCCTATGGCGTTGGAGCCATGGCATACCCAGGGTCAAGTCGAACGACTGATCCGTATCTAATACAAGGAAGTTGTCTTCCGAACGACAAGTTCCATTACCAAATTCATATTCGCAATCGAGGGAAACAGTGCGTTTCTCACTCGATCGAGGCTTGCCATCTGTAAACCGTAAAATCATCTTCACGTTTGGATCTCGAACAACATAGATCCCTTCAATATCACGAACAGAAGAAGCTCCAACAAAAAATTTTGTGGCTCCACTGTCAAGCATAGCGGTCAAAAGACGACGAGATCCTTTGACCTTAATCTTGACGAAGATTAATTTCGCCGAATCCCCACAAACACTCGACGAGGACAAATGTGCATACTGCACACGGGGCCCAGAAGACGCTGTCTCTCGGTCAGACGACATCTCCCGTTTACGGGCAGTAGGACGCCCCGCGCCTACTGTCCATTGCAGTTTTTTGGACTCGACGCTGGACTCAAAGAACCAGTGGTCGAGTTGTTAGCATGACGCTTGATATTCTCAAACGGCATACGACACACAGCAGCGTAATGCCCCGAATAGCCACAGCGGTGACACTTGGGCTTCTTCTTAGAGGTGGCGGACGACGACACCGCGCAGATTTCCATGGATTCAGGACCACAAGGGGAAGGAGACAAAGGGGATCGAAACACCGACCTAACTCCTTTCGCTTGTTGGGCTCTGAACTCTTCACGCAGCGCCATGGAGTATGTGGCTTCAATAGTTGTCGGACGCTCACGGAACAATTACGAGCGCGTTGGTCCCTCGCGAAGGCCATTCAAAAATACCGCCAACTGAGTGGACTCAGCGATTGGGTGTGTAACCACACACGAGGCCAAGTAACGCAACTTGACCACATAATCATGCACAGAGACACGTCCTTGCTTATGTACCAGGAACTGCGAATGGGCTCGGAATTCCGACTCGGCTGGCTCAAACGTAGCAGTCAGCTGGTTCTTGAGATCTTGGACCGTTGGAAAAGCGCCAGGATTGGCAATGGTCTTTCCCAGTGCCCACTGGCGAGCACGACCAGATAAATTTGCGATTGTGTACGCCACTTGGAGTTCATCTTCCAGGATGCCACGGGCCTTAATCGCAAGGTCCAATTCGCAAAATCAGCGAACAAGCGGTGGTTCAGAGGAACCATCATACTTGGAAATGTCCAACTTGAACGTTGGACGACGCGCACTCGGAGGTGCCATTAAAGGGTTCGATCTGAGCGACGCCACTTCGCGAGCTAAGAACTCCGAGATAACTTGATGATGGCGATTCTGCGGACCAGACAACGACAGCTGCGTTGCCATCAGGCCGATTTGGTTGGACATGCGTCCAACCGCTTCCCATTCGAAATACGACAGATGCTGGAAGAACTGGAGTTCCAGCGGAGGAATTTCTTCTTCGTTCATTCCCAAACGTGTAGACATACAATAGATCGGTAGTTGGACGGATCACAAAGTGCTACCAGGTGTAACAGGGCTCTAAGCACTCTGTTACAACAACTTACACAGAGCGGCGATTAGGCGCTCTTGGATTCAACAGAATAAGGTAATTTTAGGACTGAATTGAATATCAAAGGGAGCAAATGGTCCTCACGACCAGTCATTCCAAAACCTACGAAAACTGATAACCTGCAAAAACTAATGCTAGTTCCTAGGTACGGTACATATACCGTACACCTCTTCGTATACGATACCGTCGTAACGGTAACCCATGTAACCACGTTACACACTGCGTAAACTTCATTTTCTCCAGGTTATCGCAATCAGCCGGTGCCAGAGCCTTCCATCTTGCTTTAACCCGTACAAACTCTTTTCCAGTTTAAAAACCAGCTCGTCACTTGATGCGACACCGAACGTTTCCATTTGTTTCTTGTGATATTGCCATACCTTGCGGCACCTTTAGATGGATATCGTATTCATCTTCGGTCCTTGCTTTCGGGTAGGCACTGGGTGCATCGCCATGTCGCGCCGGTACCCCCCCAGACAATAACATGGTGAGGATTACCCTTACGTTATTAAATTCCATGACCGTAGAAAACGTAAGAAGTAATCCTTCCCGTAAATCTGCTTTTCTCCCCGTGCAAGGGTACGTGCCTTGTAGCGTTCAATCGTTCCATTGGAATGCAGCTTTGTTTTGTAGACGGTAGTTGATTCTTTTCAGGTTTCCTCTTGACTAATTTCAACGTCCACATATTGTCGAGGTCCTTAAGATCGTCTTGTTCAGTCAGCTTCCACATGTCGGCATTTCTGCCTTCATTGGCCTCTTTTGGCTTTAAAGCAAATTCTTATGGTGGAAACGGATTTGCTGTAATTACATGGATACATGTAGGAAGATTTCAAGCTTATATTGCTTAGTAAATTAAGTGGATATTATAGGCTTAAATTCTTTTTTTTTAAAACTAGTGGATGGTACCCGTCGTTCCGACGAATAGTTTCAATGAAATTTAATTGATACTACAGTATATCTACATTGAATTTGAAATAAAAAAGAAAATATTTTTTTTGCTGTTAACGACTGCGTATTCAATATCGGACATTGACTGCTCCTATCATTGCGAGATTTTGCAATCTCATTCAACGTAGTGCTTCGTCATAAACGACGTTGCGCATTAGTCGTAGTTCTTCATACTCAGCTTCCAAAAGGACAAGGATGTTCTCCGGGCTGGCGACCGTGAAAAGGCGACGCACAACTGGCCATGAGAGAACACATACCTTATGGGACATATGTTAACCTTGTGCAGCGACTGTCACTTTGATTTGTTTATCGTCATCACATAGGCCAAGTGCACAGGAACCGCTTTCGATGGACCGTGTGGGGAAGATCTGATTGCTCAGTTATGAGTTCAATGCGCGGGATAAAGCAAACGTATCACCCGTCAGGACTTCAGCCTCAATCACAAGTGCGTAAAACCGGTGGACAATTAGGCGCGTGCTACTTCAAAGCTCGTTGGATGCATCAAGATTCCGCAAGAGCATGATTGGTGAGCCAACCTTCGGTGCCAGTCGATGCGGCGGTCATTAACTCACATGGAGCCGGTTCAAGAACTCTGTCGAGATTGCATTTGTGCCCTCCTCATCGTCAATTTTTCGGCTCCGAGAAATTCCTGTTCTGCGCCCATAATAACCATGGTCAGGACAGTTGTGTTGATCTAGGCCATATTGCCATTGCGGGAGGCAAAAATTGCACGGTTGCAAAGCAGGCACGTATGTTCCTTGCGGCACCAGCAATGCCTTCATAAATTGTGTTAATCAGCCCGTTTAACTACGATCCCATTTGGTGGTACGGGGCATCTTGGAGTCGAAAGGTGTACATCCCTCCCTGCATAAACCGTCCATCCAACTTTGCACCCAGTACGGGAACGACAGTGCGCTGATGTACGCCCCGATGTTGGTGCGAACCGCAATACGCGTTTGACCGAAGCAGACTCCGTATGGCTGTGAAAATGGTGAGCCATTGAAGTGCGCGGCAACTCGGGAGGGTAAATTTCGGATGCGCCCAAGGATATTCAGGTGGAATTTTAGAAAGTAAAGGCTATGCTGGCCAAAGCCCCGCATTTAATTAAAAAGAAACGGTCGATCGCGCATCATTTGCAGCTTTTCGAGCGGCGTATTCGTGAGCTCAGCACGCAGTTGGCGTTGCGCGATTGCGTCGAGACAGAAATGGCCATCATGTGTGCCGTCCCAAATACGTCATCTGCCGCAGCAAAACCTGTGGACACGTATTTAGAGGAGGCAATCCTCCGTGGAACTCCTTTGAACCTGTATGACGCGGTCGCGTTACTCTGCCTCTGCTCTCTTGTATGTGGAGGACTCAAGCTGGACAAGTTGGTTTGGTATCGCCGGCAGCAGACGGTGAATCCTTAGCAAGAGCCTTATACGTTAGGCCAAGTGATTCTTGTAACAACCGAATACTCATTGGGGTATACCCATTATAAGCGAACACAAAACGAATATCGTTGGAATATCTCATATCCTTGTCATCCAGTGTACCACGCATTAGTAGGACCTTCTTCCTTTTATTCGGAAAGTCGAAGCGGTTCTAAAGAGAAAGTAAGACTATTTTTTCAAGTTGGATAAGTAGCGGCAGAATTTGATGGCCTTAAGTATGGCAAAGTTTTTAGTCTTAGAAGTGGAATCCGGAACACCTTAAGCAGCAAGGAGACAGTATAGGACGAAGATTCACGTTGTGATTGTGACAAAAGCAATGATAGAATACGCATTGATGTGCTAGAGGTTGCCATTTGAGGAGCGCCTGGTGAAGCTCTTTACTGCTGTCTTATTCCACCATGCCAACCGAGTTTTCGTGTCGGAACATCCCACCCACCAGCTCCAAGAGAGTTTCATGACACTTCTCGCTTGAAATAAATGGCATTGTCCTGCATGTGCTGAACTGGAGGCATAGAAAAACACCGCAGTTGAGATCGCACTCAGTGGAGACATGGCGTTTCACTTCAAAACCATGAAAAAGCAGCTTCAAAGTCTTACGCTCGCTTACTCCGATATTGAGCACGCTATGCACCCAGGGATCCCTGGGCTTCAACAGGAACATGAAAATCATCCATGTGCTTGGAGGTTTCCCAGATAGAGGATCATGAGCACAAGCATGGATACGGTGATAATTTAAGGAGAGCGGCTGCACTTTACTATTATCTATCTGGTTGGCAAATCCTTGAACGCCTACGGGAAGCTAAAAAAGGGCTAGGAAGATCATGGATGATGTTGGCATCTACTATACAATAACAGAATTCATGTCGTCGATGCATGCGCGCTCCCGCACCTAAGCGAATAACTTGATCTAAGTATAAAATTCAATTAAGTACGCGATCCCGTACCTAGCAAAAATTCAACTGTACGCACGTCATGACACTATGATATGCCATTATAAAAAACATAAAATACAATATTGGCTTCAAAAATCGCACTAATCCGTGGTAGTACAATTGGCATGAAGATCAATATTAAAGCGTAAATAGTTGTCTAGAAATGGCGCTTTTTACATCTATTTAAAAGTTTTCCTCCCTGTGACGTTCCCGGTCACGTAGTTGCTTCTATGACTTTACCTTATATACCCTCCTCCCCGTCGGTACGACGGGGTATAGTGGTCGCACGCCGTTACTGCTTGCAGTAACGGCGTGCGACCCAAGTATTGTGACCACATTAGTATAATGTATAGTATATGTTTTCGCTACCCTAACCCTGGAAATACATGGGGGCAAGTCTTGTAGACGGACAGACGGTTTTTATGCCCTGCCCCGTCGATACGACGGATCCCATCCCCTAGGGGATGGGTGGGACCCAAACACATGCTCTACCTCATTATATTCGTCTTAGTGGCCTTCGTGCTACTGTACTTCACTATTCGGTTTCGTTAGTCAGAATAACGTGGCACGTTTTAAGCATAATGACATTTTAAGTGGAGTTAAGTTAATGTGTTTCAGTCAATTGCCACGTTGGTACAACGGGGTACTATGCTAGTTCCGTACTAAGATAAATGCTTTGGTCCTCCTACAACGGAGAGCGTTGAGCTGCTCCTCAATGAAGAAGCTGAAGAAGCGTTGCTTACCCTGTGTGGTGATGTTGTTGGTACATTGCATGATTGCTATGATACGCCAGCCCGGGACAGTTCCGTGGAGGCTGCAGGCACCGGCTTGTACGACATCGACCTGCTTGCTGGTGCAGCAGTTCAGGCCAAAAAAGGGATAACGCTGCACGCAAAATGAAGTTTACAGAGCTTCTGGTTCATAGCCAAGTGCACCAGACCAGTTCCCGGCTTAGAAAAATGGCACGATTTGATCGGCTGCGTGATGGGATTACCCGCAAGCAGTGAGATTTCCTGGCAATCGCTACCCTTAGCAGGGATTGTGGCGGTGGGTTTGGCACCTACACTCCACAGCAGCCCTTGTCCGCCGCCAGAGCAGCTGGAGAGGAGCCGTCAGCTGCCTCTTGGAGAAATACAGCCATATAGACTCCCGCAAATCCTCACCATATGTGACGTACCCCGATCCCATCAATGGAGAACTTCTCCTGATACACAAGAGCACTGCCATATACACCCTCACCGAACGAAAGTCAGTCAGCTCGGACGGTACAATCCATGTAGTCCATGGTTTTGATGCAATCCATCAGTACCACCAAGAGAGTGGCAGAGAGATTCCTTGTGGGTACACTACCTGGTAGTATGATGGAGACTGTTGATTGTACGCCCAATATTCTTCGAGTATATATTGACGGGAAAACGCTTGACCCTCAGGGAAAAAGAGTACTCGAGCAGCTACATCTTTTTAAAGGAGCGAAGAAAAGGTCAGAGGGATGGTAAAGCAGATTGTCATAATAGGCGATGGTATCGGGCAGTCGCAGAAACGCCGCTCAGTGACGGCTTCCACTTGGAGTACATCCCGGCAGCTCCTCCCAGACCCTATCGACACTGCAAGATGAGTTGGTTTGCATCTGAACCTTGCTCAGTACCGTGCTTGGAAACAGGGATTGGGAATAATATATTTAGGGTGAGCCTGCGGTCACCCACCCACCCCTCCCTTTTATGTGAGGTGTGTGTAGGCTCTCTCTATAGGCATTTTTCTCTACCAAAAGCAATGAAAAGAAGCGCGTAGGCATCGCCAATGGAGAATTTGTCCGTTTATTTTTTGCCTTAAGTCGTTTTACCATAGCTTCTAGCAACTTTAGGGTGTGTTAGGTTCTGGATCCGAGGTGCTGGAACTGACAGCTACAAGCAATCCTTACCTGGATTTCTACAGCGAATTCGTTAGAACGCACCAAGGAGAGCTGACAGCAGTATTCGACCCGGAGCTAAGCGATGAAGTGCGCTCCAAGATGTTTAACTCCCTCGACGTAGGGATCGCAATGGTGAGGACTTGAGCTTCTCCTGTTTCCCACTGTTTGTACCCTAACGTGAACCTTAAAAATGAACGTGTAGAAATACTCGTGGGCAATTCCAGATGAGCGTGCGTTGCAAATTATTAAGCACTATGGACCGGTCGGCTGCTAGTACATACTTCAAAGTTGTCATCACTGATTTCTTTCGTGGTAGATTGTGGAGATGGGTACTGGCAGCGCCTACTGGGTACGATTGCTTCAGCTTCGTGGAGTTGATGTCATTGCATACGATGTACATACCGCTGACGACATTGAAGAGGAGAAAGATAGTAGGAAGAAAGAAGTGGACAATATCAGAAGTGCTGCTACCAACAGCGAAAAGAGAAATGTTGGGGCAGAAGAAATGCAAGAAAGTGGAGACGAGGAATTTAAGGATGAAGGGGAAAAAGAAGAAAATACTGAGAAGGAAAACGGGGAGGAGGTAGTGCAAATTTACTGGACGAAAGTGGTGAAATGGACGCCAAAGGTGTGTGACGGTAATGGGTCTTGAAATAGATAAGCTCCAGCTGTATTGATGGTCCGATGAGCTTGGACTTGCGTAAAAATGCGGACTGCACGTTGTTTCTGTGATATCCGGATGATTTTGAGGACAGCCATGAGTCCATGGCGATGGCAAGTCTTTGCAATTATGGAGGCGATACTGTAATCCACGTCGGCGAGTTATTTGGTCACACCATTTGTATTCCAAGCCCATGGTGCGCTCACGCTTTCGACGTGTGGTCGGTATCTTACATGTTTCTAACATACCTTTGTACTTTTTTTCAGGGGTAGAATGTCTTCCGACGAGTTTGAAGTTCTCCTGGCTACTCTGTACAACAAAGTGCTGCAGGTACCCCTGCCGTCATGGCACTCTAGCATTGATACGCTCACAGTGTGGAAGCGCACGGAATCTTCTATTGTGGACGGCGCAATGTACACGTTTATTCCAGAGAATGAGCGCATTGACCTCTTGCTGCTTGTCCCGCAACTCGTCCCTTGCTGATTCTAGGTGACAGCGACATTGCCGCAAGAGCGGCTTCGATGTCGAAAAAGAAAACGCATATCCAAAAAGTAAACGTAACTGAGTAATCTTCCGCGTTAATTAATATAACTGCAATATATGAAAAATATGCAAATACATTTCAGTGACCACGACAAAAAACTTGCATTGCACGTGGTAAAGTAAGTTAAGCAATTTAGCTGTAACGGTAACTTATAAGTTACAGATATCGCCCCTCGCAGCGGGCCAACGCATGCAACTTGTCCGCTGCCTCACTTGCTGCTAGTTAGTCCCAGCACTGCTGCTGCCGTTTAGCCCGTCCCTATATTTTGAAGCCCAAAACTTATCCATATTTGCCGCATTTGGACATAAAAGGGAGGGGGATGTGACTGGAGCAAAGGGTGTGTGTGACCGCAGGCTAACCCTATATTTATCGAACAATCTATTATAATATATTGCGAGCAATATATTGTATTGGCCGCCGTTTCCAATACAAATATATTGTATTGCTGCTGTTTTAAAAATTTAAATACCGATACAAAATATTTTGAAAATTGCTACGTGCACACCCCCTATATGCGACGCGCACACACCCCATTTGCTACGCGCACACCCCCTAGGGTTAGGGTTAGGGTAAGGGCTACACCTTCCTTTTGTTACATACATGTTATTTTCCATACGATTACGCTACCTTTTCCTCCACTTGGCAGTAGAATCTTGCAGTCGTAGCTACTACGAGCCCCGCATACTTCATCTTCAAGACCAGATATCCACCTACAAGTAGGACTTTCCCAGACGCAGGCCTCAAATCAATTATGTCTCATTTTCTATACAATATATTGTTATATATTGTAGTTTGATTTCGCAATACCAATATATTGTCTTAAAATGCAATACCAATATAATGTATTGTCTTAAAACGCAATACACAATATATTTTATTGTGTTTTCAGAAAAGACAATATAATATCGGATAATATTGTTTCAATCTCTGCTTGGAAAAGATATGCTGGTACGTATACAGCACGTTTGGCAGTGTACCGAGGCAGAAGCTTAGATTTCTACGGAGCGGTTATGAGCTAGTTCCTTATTCCACGGATGTCTGCGATTGAGGTAACATTAAAAAACAAGAACTGGATAGTACATCTGAGACCTTCGGGAGGCCTACATATCACTTACGACACCTACAAACGCACCGCGGACAACTAATAACGTCTGCACACACCTACGAACTCCTACGGACATCTACCGGCGCCTAAGCAAAGCCGAATGGGCCAGCAGTCGACGCCTACAGATGGGAGTGCGGGACCCGTCGCACTAGGTCTTGCCCCGTCCGTAAGGGTGGTCTGAGCTGTGACGCATCCATATAAGCCCCCTGTTATAATTTATTTAGTATGATTAACTGGATGAGCATCATCACAATTGAATTAATCCGACGATATTCGTATCGCGAAGTGCGTGAGTAATTTATCATTTGATTTCAACTCGACTAATTCCATCGTTCATGTACAAAACAGCCGCACAAATAAGGTACGGCTAAACGGCAGCAAGTGAAAGATTAACTAGCAGCAAGTGAGGCAGCGACTACGAAAAACAAAAAAGTACCAAAAAGGATATACTTTTTTACCCTTTTGGGACCAAAGAATACAATATGGAATTTATTGTAATAATTTGTCTTTTATAAAGTTACGTCACTTTGGGACTTTTACGCGTGATCGGCGGCTGGTGTTTGCCATCTGAGTTGTCAATATTTCAGATGGAGTTGATAGCAGATGTTAGCTAGATTGACTTGAGCAGAGTTTCATATATCTTACCTTTTATCGTTAAAATCTTAAGCGCACTCTACTCCTTGTAGCAACGTACTGCAACTGATCCGATGACAGATAGTCCTCGTCCAGTCCATTGGTTCGAAACATCTCTCTAGCGTACTGAATAAAGTCCACTTCGTCGCCACTCGTGATCTTCCCGACGCCTCTCTGGCTCTTGTAGCCTTGGAGCACTGGAATCAAGCAAACAGATTCAGTCACGTATCCTACTTCACCCATTTTCAATACTTTACATACATTCGTTTTTTAAAAAAATACTCGAGGAAACTGCGGAGCTCGTTTTCGTGCACTCTGCAGCGAGCTCCACTGAACCTTTTGAGCCCCCTCTAGCGTCGGAAACATTATGTCTTTGGTACACTTGGCGCTGCATCATCTCCCACCGCAGAATGACGGAACGTGTGCTCGCCCAGGTCAGCAAATAAAATTCCTTCCGAACCGAATCTTCTCGCCGCATAAAACGCTATACCAAAATAACGACAGAGTTCATCGAGCCTCAGCTCGACACTACGCGGAGCTCCTACGAGACACACGACGGTAAATTGACTGAAAAAGTCGTCTGGAAGATCCTTCCTCGTCCTCGTATCACATGCCACTTGCACCAAAGGATTCAGCTCGATTCATCTCCTGCACACGCGGGAGACACGCCTCGGTACGCTATTCTCATCACATACAATAATCAAGTTGAAAGGAACGTTTGGACATTTCGGGGCTGTGTCTATTGCTTGAAAATCCACGTTTGGCCTACATTTTTGCCCGTCTTCTTGGGAAAGAAAAAATTGGGACGCCACGGCTAGTGGCGTCACGGATTGCGTATCGTGTAATGTGACGCTCACACCAGCGAGCACCAAGTTTTTCACAAGTTCTGATCCGAGCGTGGATAGACCGCTGACGAGAACGCGTGAATTTTGAAGACGTTTCTGGGCTTCCACGCCCCACAGGCGCATCTGCCGGTCGTACACGGCTGCTTCCGCCGCGCTGAACGTTGCCATGAAATACGAACTAGTCTATTACAAGTAATATATCTGGCTATAACTAAATTATAGTCTGATACAAATACACAAACATTGAGTATACCTTTTTTGGTCTTGTACGAATATGTCCAACTTTAAATGCCTTGATCCGCGCATAAAAGTCCCAAAAGGGTAAAAAGTATATCCTTTTTGGTACTTTTTTGTTTTTCGTAGTCTCTGCCTCACTTGCTTCCGTTTAGCCTGTCCCCACAAATAAGTATAAATGGCGCTGATGTACTTCGTAGCCAAACCGTAAAGGAGATAAACGAGTAGGACGTGTCCTCGTCGTCTAATTCGTCGAGTCGGATGATGGCGACGATCTCGAGTCGAGTTTGGCGTTCAGCGTTAAGGTCAAAAAGACGTTTTGATGGGATGGGGCTGGAGTTTTGGAGGATGTCATGGTGATTGAGATGTCCGCAGTAAACTTGAAAGTGTATGAGTGTTCCTTAGAGTCTAAAATATCCACTCTAGTATAATAAGTGAGTGCGCTCGTCCAATTGATGATCGTTTTTTTATAAGTTTGGGTCAAAGTGATACAATTCCTGTGATTTGGTCGAATCAAAAATTTGACAGATGTCTAGTGAAATGAAGTTATTGAACACATTTGTAGATCTTGCAGTCCCAATTTTGTCGCATCAGACCCACTCAACAAAGCAAGTCATGGAAGGATCCAGATTTTGAACGAGATAATAGTAGATACGCATTCATGCCGACCCGGGTACCATCCCCGGGGGAGGGCATACCCTCCGAACAGGACCGTCTATAAACCTTCCCGAGCGAGGCGGGGAAGAAAGCACGTACTTCATTGTACCGGAGTCTCGACAAAGTACAGATGGGCCCGATGCGGAAGAGATGACAAATAAGACAGAAGTAGAGATATGATCTGTTTGAAAAGGTGCAAGGGTTGGACTGAGGCACGACAATAGAGACAGTTAAAAAGCTCGTAGTTGAATTTCTGCTTTGGACGTCCGGTCCGTTTCCTCTGGAAGTGTGTACTTATGGATGTTCGAGGCATTTTTTGTGAGACTGCCTTTCTGCCATTAAGTTGGTGGATCGGTGGGCTTGCATCATTTACTGTGAAAAAATTAGAGTGTTTAAAGCAGGCGTTTGCTCATTTGAATACATTAGCATGGAATAGAGACAGCAAGGCTTATGCAATGCGAATATATTTGAGGACCGAGGTTCCTAATGCTACCAACCAACCAATATCCTAAAGTAACACACCCTGAAGTAACACACCCTTGGATCTTTCCATAAAGTAGCAAAATATCCCCTCAATATGCACTATGTGTGTAGACTCGTCCGGATGACAATTTTTATCCGGATTTCAACATGATCCATTAGAAGGTCAGATATAAATCCCTCCATACTCCGTCAACTTAAACTCCCGCGGATAATGAGGGTCAGGCATGTAACAGCACTTACTCTGCGTCTATGCAACCGCTTCTTCTGCAGAATGCTGCAACACGAACATCTTTGATCACAAATGGCTTGACTAGCGCGATGGTTCTTCGAGAATGTTGTCCTTGTTGTGCTCCGCAAACGCAGTCGTTTCATCCACACCCAAAACACTCGATCAGCTCGCGATCGGGATGATGAAGCTTACAGCTCTTTCACAATCGCAGATGATCTGCTCAATTAGAAGTGCATCAAACAGCTCCGCCATGAGACGCCGCTTGGCGCCATCTACTAGGTGACGGTCATCATCGTACTCAGAAAGTATTCCGGTATTGTTAAGCTGTAGTCAGTCGCTGATACACTTTCTGTCTGCATCTAACTTTTGGGCTTCAGCTCGCTTACCGATCTTCGTAATAAACCACCCAAACGGTCACTGTACAAACTGCACAATTTAGGTTTTGTTTATGTTATATACAGGTTTTATTCGAAGATATTTTAAGGGCGTGACTGGGTACACACACCCCTTTTGCTGCGTACACTGTAGCCGGTGCGTATAAGCATGTTGCGGCTAGCGCACAGAGGAAGACTCTTCCTTAGAGCGGTATCTACCGCTATTAGCCGATACGCCCTTATAAAGGGCTTAGTAGGAGAGATCTCCTACTCGGGGCCAATATTCCCGGGTTGGTTTACTACTTATCCTTAACGGCTGTGTCCCCTTTACGGGGTGTAAGTAAAGGGAGGGCTTCCTCTTACCTACGACACTCACTGCATGCGCGGCCGGTCGAGTTCGCGCGTCTGCACTTTAGAGTGAAAAGTAAAACTGAATATATTTAATATTTAATTAGACTAAGTAATTTAAACTAATATAAACTATATGTAATACTAAGTAGAATATTCCAAATTCGTACCTAGCTAAAATCTAGTGTACACACCTGTGTACCGACACGTGGATGGCTGACACACCAACACCCAAGGGCTCATACCCTCATTGGTTAAAATAACCAATGGTTCGAAACCTTTTAAACCGGTCAATACTGACCTCAACCGTAGTGTACTCATGTACACCAACACTAAATGTAACTCAAATGTAACCCCGTTACATCCTCCCCCATCAAGACTATTGCTTACGCAATAAACAAAATTTTGTTGGAGAACTCCAACGCCAGTTCCTCTGGCCCTCCATATGTACACCTCAGTGGTGCTATGGCGTCTCCTCTAGAAGAGGTAGACTACCCCGAGAACTCGGAGGTGGATGCCCTTGGGGATACCTCCCCAACGGTTAACCGCTCCGACAGCGCCGAATGGCGTTATCGGCAGCCTAATCCGTTCCCCACACGTGGGGAAAATGCACTAACCAGTGCGCCACCCCTGCCCATATCGGATGATACATCCGAATCGCCAAAGGCGATCGTCACTAATGAGCCGGACGCATCTCAAGACACCCAACTTGCCGCACAGGCACTTAGGGCTGCGTTACGCGCCCCCAAACGCCTGACAAGGGCGGCTTATAATTTTGATGGTCCTCGTGACCTTACAAGGTGGGCCAGGCGTTTGGTAAGGACTGGTTTAGCGTCCTATAACCCTGGCCCCGCGGCCGAACAGCCGTATCAACGCGAGCGCCGTGAGAAACTCCGGCAACAACTGCTTACACAAAAGAAGTTCACTAGCGTCTCATACCGAGAGCGCTTAGACAGGCAGGCACAGGGTGCCCCTGTTGAGAACCTCCGCGAGGTTCCTTTCGCTCTTTCTCCGGGAGAAAGTGCTGATGATGCAGAAAAGAAGTTCCGCGCTTGGGCGGAAAGGGAGAAGCTTCTCCCCAGCTTCAATGAGCTGCACGACAGCTATTCCCGTCGAGACATTTGGGTGGAGAGGGAGCTGCGCCTAGCATTAGCCATAGCCAAAGCGATGGAGCTATTACGTGCTCCATATCGCACGCGCTACGCCAGAGTCCCTGTCTCCACCATGGTGCCAGAGGACAGTGGGAGCGCCACATCTGCCTCCGGCTAACTCCCACTTACTGGGAGTGAAGGGGCTTCTCATGCCCCTCTGGTCGTTGACCTACAGCGGGATTCTCCCACTCGAAAGCTTCAACGACGTCGCGGCAATAGTGCCGTAGGGGAGTCTCGAACTCCCACGAACTCTGTGAGTGTGGATAACCTTTCCACTTTTCCAGATACTGGGTTTGACCCCGATGATGGCGTCGCGCCATCAGCCGCTCCACACGAAAGTGCGGAGTACCCTCTGCATCAAGCATGGAGGAGGAGGCCGCTGTAACGGGGTTACATTTGAGTTAAATTTAGTGTTGGTGTACATGAGTGCACTACGGTTGAGGTCAGTGTTGACCGGTTTGAAAGGTTTTGAACCATTGGTTTTTTTAACCAATCAGGGCAGGGGCCCTTGGTGTAATGGTGTGTCAGCCATCCACGTGTCGGTACACAGGTGTGTACACTACATTTTAGCTAGGTACGAATTTGGAATATTCTACTTAGTATTACATATAGTTTATATTAGTTTAAATTACTTAGGCTAATTACATATTAAATATATTCAGTTTACATTTCACTCTAAAGTGCAGTCGCGCGACCTCGACCGGTCGCGCGTGCAGTGAGTGTCGTAGGTAAGAGGGAGCCCACCCTTTACTTATATCCCGTAAAGGAAATACAGCCGTTAAGGCTAAGTCGTAAACTAACCCGGGAATCTTGGCCCCGAGTAGGAGAACTCTCCTACTACGCCCGTTTATAAGGGCGTATCGTCTAAGTAGCGGTAGACACCGCTTTAAGGAAGAGTATTCCTCTGTGCGCTAGCCGCACCGTGCGTATACGCACCGGCTACATATGGTAGCACTTATAGTCAATCCAACACCTGTGTTGGTAGACTAAGGCATCCTCTGCAAAGGATAAATCAGGACAATTGGGATAGTTTGACCCTCGTCCAGGAGGAAGCCTTTAAAAGGATGTTACCCTTAATGGGTGACGAAGGCATGAAGTTTCTAGTGGAGCAGGGCTTTGAGGCCGTAAAGGAAAGGGTAAATGCCCTCATCGCTCATGAGGCGAGTTGTAGTGGAGGTCGATCCACGGGGGTGCGCCCTCCATTATCATTCAAAATAAAGGAGTTCACCGGGGAGAAGGGTGACAACCTTTACGTGTGGTTGCGAGAGGTCAAAAACAACCTTCGCCACAGCAAATGTGATCGCTGATCACTTGCAAGTGGGACTTGCACTGACCCATATTACGGGCAAAGCCTGTACATGGGCGTTTACGTGTTCGGAGTCAGTCACGGACGTGTTCCCAACCTGGGAGGTCCTTAAGAAGAAGCTTATGGACATGTACGCAACGCATGATCTGGTTTTTCATAATCAACTGGCGTTTCTGAGGTGCCGTCAGGGCACTAGGGACCTGGAGACATATATCCAGGAACTTAAGACCCTGTTGGCAGGGATGTACGCGAAAGCGTATTCGGACGATGTGTCCATCCCCGTCTTCGTGGGAGGGCTGAGAGAAGGGCCAGCACGTTCGGAATTGTTCCGATGCCGACCCCAATCCCTGAGGGAGGTGTTCAAGATGGCGTTCAACGCCGAGAGAACTTCCGTTCCTCTGAGGTGGGTCCCGAACCCATGAACCTTAGTCCGGTCGAAGCGGAGGAAAAACCTCCCGCTAAGAGCCACACCGACTCTTTTCCACAGAGCTTCGAGGCGGTGCTCCTTGCAATGTTGCAGCGGCATGGACCGCTGAGATGCTTCCAGAGTGGGAGCACGGATCATTTGCGGAACAAATGTCCGCGGAACCCCCAGCGAGATACTCGCTTAAAAGGGCCAAGGGTTGGGAAGAAGCCCTGGCACAAGCCCTCGGGAAACGACGGCTCCCAGTAGGTGCCGAGAGCCCTACTGGGGGACCCCTCAGTGCTGTTAAGCCCCAGGGTAGGGGACGACAGCACAAAGCCCCGAGGGAAGCGGTGCT
>CM047581.1:1623862-1637870 GCA_026184515.1 Peronosclerospora sorghi | reverse complement strand
AGAGATGAGGCGACTTTGTCGCTGTCCGTAAGGACGCGTGGTCAGTATAAACCACGAACGTCTTTGAGCCGGGTAGGTGAACCCTAAATTTGACAAGAGCATACTTCATTGCAAGTAGCTCCTTGTCATGAACGGGATAACTCCGTTCTGCAGCTTTAAGCTGCCTCGACTCAAACGCAATTACGCGTTCCCTTCCTGCATCGTCTGCTTGTAACAAAGCAGATACGATTGCGAAATCGGAGGCGTCGCAGACGACACTAAATGGTTTCCCAGAGTCTGGGAGATCAAGAACGGGAGCTTTTAGCAAGCTCCCCTTAACCGCTTCAAAAGCGTTTTGGTGTTCAGTTTTCCAACACCAATCAAAATCCTTCTTAAAAAGGTCGGTCAATGGCTTCGCCATTTCAGCGTAGTTCTCGCTGTACTTGTGGAGATAGTTGGCTAATCCAAGCCACTTCCGTAAATCTCTAAGATTTACAGGCGAAGGCCACTCCACAATGTGTTTCACCTTCGCGGGATCCGCCCGCACTCCATCCTTACCGATGAAGCATCCAAGGAAAGGAATTTCATCAGCACCAAAGATACAATTGGATGCGTTTTCATATAACTTATGCTCTCGCATACATTCAAGCCCTGCTCGAAGGTGAATCAGATGCGTCTGAATATCAGACGAGTAGCCTTCCGCACGACTATGGACGAATATGTCGTCGAAGTACGTCTGAGCATACTTCCTATCAGGGCGGAAGAGTTGAGTCACCAAGCGATTGAAAGTCGCTGGTGCATTTGAAAGCCAATGTGGCATAACAATCCACTCCCACAGCATGCCACTAGACGTGCTAACCGCTGTCAGCGGAATATCGGACGCTCGCATGAGCACCTGATAATACCCGTCCACCAGATCTAAGGCACTGTACACAGTACAGCCCGCCATATTCTTCTGGAGGACATCCTTCCGAGGAATCGGAGTCTGCATGGGTACAGTAGCTGCATTCAGCTTGTTATACGCATGCACAATGCGCCACTTTCCGTTCGGTTTACGAACATAAAAGGTGGGAGATGAGTGGGGAGACGTGCTCTCCCGTACCATCCCTGCCTCTTCTTTCCCCTTGAAGAATGCGTCGATGACGTCGCATTGTTCCTTGGGGATAGGCCACTACCTAGTGACGCACGCAGTATTTGGTTCCGGGAACCAAATCAATTTCATGTCGGACTCCCCGATCCGGTGGTAACCCCATTGGCGGGTTGTCAATAATGACATCTCCAAATTCCTTTAGTAAGGAATGGTAAGGGTCCTCAGGATCCACGAGGATCTTGAGGCCGCTTCGGGAATTTAATACCTGTTTGGTTTTCACCAAAACTGACTCGTCCATCGTGGATGAGGAGTTCAACTCCTCTTCCGGACCCAACACGACGACCGCGTCGATTTCATCTGCTTTCAAAGCAGTCTCAAACTCGTTGAAGGACATCTCCTCTAACTACAACAGTTCGCCTACCCCAGGCAACCGTTCCAGGCTTACGCCTTCTGTGACAACACCTGTCACACTATTCAGCATCCTGTAGGACTGCTGACTACTGCCCTCGGGACTCATCCCGAGACCCAGATGGGGGGAGTCAATTGCCCCATCCACTGGAAGCGCCACGCGCCCATCCACAGAGGTCTCTACCTCTACCACCGGTGACGCCGGTCTCGCCTATACCGGCGTAATCGGAATCATTTCCGACGTGCGAAAGAGACTAACTTCGGGTCTCTTCGCTTGGAAGCGCCTCGCGCTTAACCACAGGGGTCTCTACCCCTACCACTGGAGTCGAAACTTGTTCGCCGGACACGGCGTGGTCTGAATCAATTCCGACCTGTAGAAGAGACGAACCTCGTGTCTCTTCTCTAGGAAGAGCCTCGCGCTTAACATCAGAGGAATCCACCTCTACCACTGGCGACTCACCATTATCGCCTATATCGGCGTGTGGATTAACCGCTGAATCCCCCTCGTCAAGGAACACTTCCTTGACCTCATTGGGACTGATCATCTCAGACATCCCAATCTCTGGCATCCCTCGCCATTATCGCTTTTGCGATCGAGAAAAGGTGGGTTCATGACTCGCCAATGCTTCACCCGATCGCGGGTGCGTTGCGCCATTGGACTTAGACTTCCAGTATATCCATGGCTCGTGCGTTCCAGCTACTTCATGCCCAGAATGAGGTCATACCTCGAGTCCAAATCCAGGACTACGCAACGTTCTAAGCTGTCTAAGTCTGCAAACTTCAGCTTAAGGTCAATCGAGACCTTGGGTACAGAAACCTGTACGCCCGTCGCAAGACGGACCGTGACAACGTCACGAGAACGTGCCTCTAGGGCCTCGGCATACAGACGACTCTTCACAACAGAAGCCCGTCTGACATAATTGTCAGACGCTCCAGAGTCTATCAAGACTCTCCAAGGCTTATCAAAGCCTTTCACGTCCGCAAGGACTACCAGCAACCTGGCTGGTACACCAACTCGGTGCTAGAAAACACCGTTTCCCTCGGGGCGTTGTGCTGTCGTCCCCTACCCTGGAGCTTAACAGCACTGAGGGATCCCCCAGTAGGGCGCCCGCACCTACTGGGAGCCGTCGTTTACCGAAGGCTTGGGCGAGGGCCTTTTACCCGCCCTCGGCCCCTTGTAGCGAGTGTCTCGCTGGGGATTTTTCGGAAATCTGTTCTTCAGATGATCCATGCTCCCACACAGGAAGCATATCAGCGTCCCACGCCGCTGCAACATAGCCAAGAGCTCTGTCTCGAAGCTCTGTGAAAAAGAGTCAGAATGACTCTTAGCGGGAGGTTTATCCTCTGCTTCTACCTGACTCAGATCCATGGGTTCGGGACCCACCTTAGAGGAACGGACGTTCCTCTAGGCGTTGAACGCAATCTCGAATGCCTCTTCCAGGGATTCGGGTCGGCGTCGGAACAATTCCGAACGTGCTGGCACTTCTCTCAGGCCTCCCATAAAGACGGGGATGGACACATCGTCCGAATACGCTTTCGCGTACATCCCTGCCAACAGGTTCTTAAGCTCCTGGATATAAACCTCCAGGTCCTTAGTGCCTTGACGGCACCTCGGGAACGACAGTTGATTCTGGAAAACCAGATCAGGCCTTGCGTACATGTCCATAAGCTTCTGCTTAAGGACCTTCCATGTTGGAAACACGCCCTTGACTGATTCCGAGCATGTAAACTCCCATGTACGGGCTTTGTCCGTAGGATGGGTCAATGCAAGTCCCACTTGCAAGTGATCAGCGGTCATGTTCGCTGTTGCGAAGGCCGTTTCGACCTCCCGCAACCAAACATAACGGTTGTCACCCTTCTCTCTGTGGTGGAGTCAAGTTCTAAATCGAATACATTTGTATCGACAACCTGACCACCACCATCGTGCCCAGCCTTCCAACTTACGATGGGTGGGTACCCCGCGGACCTCCATTCGAAATCTGGTCCGATCGTCCGCTGCTGGCAGACGACCGGTCATCATCCAGAGACACTTGGTCCGATTCACTTATGTTCATCTCACCTTGTATACCCGATGGAATGGGCTAGTTACACACTCGGTGGATCGGGATCGCAGATTGATCTGATTCTGTCTTGATATCGGAGACCGTGCTGGCTAGGTGTACCTAGGGCGGAACTCTTCACCCCAGGTACGTACAGACCAAAAACACTTCCAAAAGATAGATTCCAATAGGTCGATCGTCCAAACGATCTAGACCTGACCAATACGAAATAATAGAGGGTAGACCAATCAACCGGTCTAGCCTCTGACCAATATGAGAGAAGACCAAAACCGGTCTAAACTCCAACCAATGTTAAAATGCGCCAATATGTCCACGTGAAGACCCAATGCCCGTGAAACTCCACAAACTATATCTCCACGTAAAGACCAATCCAGTAAATAGCACGTTCCAAACGTACTTGACTTAAACTTGAGGAAGTCGACCAATGCGTGCTCCCGTCGAGGGACTTCAGGCTGGCCAAATGCGCGTGTGGCGCGTCCAGACCGGGTATAATGAGCTAGAGGGGATTACTCGACCCTCTGCTCCCAAAAACTCCGCGGCGGGCGGAGGCGACTGATGCACATAGCAAAGGCTTAAACGACCTCCTGTTGAGGTGTTAGCCCGAAAGCAAAACCAAAAGATTCCAAACGACTTTTTCTCTTTTAGGCAAATCCACAACTCTAACCAATACTACCTCCCTACGGTCCCAATATGTACCCACATAAAAATATGTAAAATACCCAATGTCAGGTGACTCACCAAAACTTGCGTTCTTGACACTCCTTGAATCTGATAGGATAAAAAGACCCCCCTTGTTTAGACCAATCCGAAATTCGACCAGCTGCCTGGGCCAAAAGTGACCAAATTTGTGGTACACTTCACCACATCTCCGGTGAACTCCTTTATCTTAAACGATAATGGAGGGCGCACCCCCGTGGAATGACCTCCACCACAACTCGCCTCATGAGCGATGAGGGCATTCACCCTTGCCTTTACGGCCTCAAGGCCCTGCTCCACTAGGAGCTTCATACCTTCTTCCCCCGTTAAGGGTAACAGCATTTTAAAGGCTTCCTGTTGGACGAAGGTCAAACTATCCCAATCGTCCTGATTCATCCTTTGCAGAGGATGTCTAGTCTACCAACACAAGTGTTGGATTGACTACAAGTGCTACCATATGTAGCCGGTGCGTATACGCACGGTGCGGCTAGAGCACAGAGGAAGCCTTTCCTTAAATCGGTGTTCGCCGCTACTTAGCCGATACGCCCTTATTAAGGGCTTAGTAGGAGAGAGCTCTCCTACTCGGGGCCAAGATTCCCGGGTTAGTTTACTCTAGCCTGTACTAGTGCCTTAACGGCAAGGCTCCCTTACAAAGGGTGTAGCGTAAGGGGAGGGCTCTCCTTACGCTACGGCACTCACTACACGCACGACCGGTCGAGGTCGTGCGTCTGTACTAAAGAGTGAAAAGTAAACTGAATATATTTAATATGTAATTATTTAAACTAATATAAACTATATGTAACACTAATTAGAATATTACTAATTCGTACCTAGCTAAAATGTAGTGTACACACCTGTGTACTGACACGTGGATGGCTGACACACCACCACACCAAGGGCCCATGCCCTGATTGGTTAAAATAATCAAAGGTTCGAAACCTTTCAACCCGGCCAATACTGGCCTCAACCGTGGTGTACTCATGTACACCAACACTCAGTGTTACCCGAATGTAACCCCGTTACACAGAGGATCACATGAAGCGTGCAAAGGTTGCTTTCGGTATGCTGAAGGCCAAGATGGCGACGGCACCGATTCTCAGACACTTCGATCCGGAAAAATGCCTATCGTCATTGTGTACGCTAGTAAGTGGGCCATTTCTGCCACTCTAATGCAAAAACATGATGGTGTGTAACATATGGTCACTTTTACGAGCCGGACGTTGAAGCCGAACGAAGTTAACTATGGGATCGTCGAAAAGGAAGTTCTGGCTTTACTACGGATTTTTGATGTGTGCTACAACATACTGGTCGGCCGATCTGTAAAGGTTCTTTCGAGAAAGTCGACATTGGCCTGGCTATTATCGGCCAATGGGATCGACGGTCGGCTCGGCAGATGGTCAGTTATCTTGTCGCAGTGGTTCCTCGAGGTCGTCAAGTGCACTAAGGGAGAGGAGAAGATATTGGGCACATTGGCTGCCAGTATCACCCCTCGGTCTGAAGTGGATGAGGCTCTGATGGCGATTGCCCCAAGGAAGCAACCTCGACAGTCAATCTCGCTGCCGCCACCGATCGTCGATCGGGATGAGGAGCTCCTGGTCTTGAGTTTCGGCGGATCGGCTAGCGTGAAGAAGAAGGTCGGCTCCTATAGTGCCATACTGTGGAAGTTACCACAATGGTCTATAGTAGCAGCCGCCGCCGATTTCACGCCTGACATAACGGTCAACGAGGCGGAATATCGGGGACTCCTTCTATGTCTTGATCTGCTGTCATCACAAGAAAAAGGGCGGATCATCATATGTGGTGACTCCAACCTAGTGATAAGGCAGATCACCGGGGAGATCGACTGTGAGGCGCCACGGCTGAAGTTGCTGAATGATCGGGTGATGAAGTATCTGAAAGACTATCCCAACCACGAGCTATTGCACGTGAAACGGGATTGGAACAGAATCGCCGATCACCTCGCGACCCAAGCTATGCGGGACCAGATCGGGGCGGCGATCACCGAGGAGGCCGTTCTACATGAACTTATGAACATAAACAGGCTCCCGGAGTTGATCAAGCCCAAGGACAGCCCTGATCAGGTGCATGTGATGACGGCGACTAGATCGCTAACTCGGAAGTCTCGCCGATCTTTCCCAAAGGAAAGGCTGAATGAGTACGTTATACAACAGCTAAGGGCAGAGCGGATCCTCAAGGCGCAGGACGAAGAAGAGTGGATCGTCAACCTGAAAGCCTATCTGGCGGTGAACTGTCCAAGTTAACGAATGATCAAGCGAAAGAGTGTACCAATATCGCGGACAGTTACGATGTAGATGACAATGGATTGCTATATTACTGCCGTGACGTGTACCAAGACAGTGCCGATCGAGATCGACTGGCGAAATTGGTGATCCCTGAGTTGCTACAGCCGGATGTCCTTCATCACTACCATGTGAGTCTACAAGGGGGACATCAGGGCGTAGGCAGGACATATCACAATATCAGGGGCCACTTTCACTGGAGAGGACTTTTTCGGAGCGTGAAGAAAAATATGTGGGCTGTTGCACATACTGCGAGACCAGAAAGGGCAGTCCGATAATCAATGGGCGATCAACCGGTAATATCGAGGCTACTTACCCTTTCCAGGTCATAGCGGTGGACCACATATCGTCGCTGCCCAGATCGACGCGCGGCAACACTGAACTGCTGATCTGGATCGACCTGTTCACTGGTCTGGTGATCGCAAAGGCTAGTGCATCCCGATCTGCGGAGCAGATCGCCCAGAGCTACGAGGAATGCGTGTTCAGAAGGTTCGGCGCCAGCGAAGTTATTAGACACGATCGGGAACCGGTTTTATGGCTGAGGTGTTCCGATCGTTCAATAACATGCTAGACCAGAAGCATAGCGCGACGATGGCATATCGTCCGCAAGCGAACGGATCGGCTGAACGCATGGTGCAGACAATAACAAGAGCGATTAAGATGTATGTGGCCGACCCAAACCAACGTGACTGGGATGAGTATGCAGAGAGACTGGTATTCGCACTCAACTCTTCAACCGATCGGGTCCGAGGAGAAACGCCTTTCTATCTGGCGTATGGATGGGACCCTCGATCGACACTTGAAGCGGCGATACCGACCGGCTTCACTCGGACCCACGATCGCGATGCCCGTCGTTGGCGCATGCAGGTCCAGAAGCATTATCAGCATACGAAAGAAGTCATCAATGAAGATTTGCGTCAGGCCACGCAAGATCGAGCAGATCGGAATAACGATCAGGTCCGCCCTCATGGTATTGAACCAGGGGCGAGGGTATGGTTATACCTCGATCGGGTCAAGGAAGGCTATGCTAAGAAGTTGGCTCATATGTGGCACGGTCCTTTCCGTGTAGCAGAGCTGATCGGTTAGCATTCTGCCCGTATGATCACGATCGGCACGGATTATAAAGCTTTTTTTTCGATCGTGCATGTGTCCAAACTGAAGCTGATCAGGGAGTTCCCCGATCGGCCTAAATTACCTGTCTGGTGGACGAAGCGGAGAGATTCGACTTTGACGAAGCTCTGCTGCCGGAAGACAGTTGGGAAAGGCCATTGGATAAGGACGAATTCGAAGTGGAAAAGGTGCTAGATGTCCGATCGGTAAAGAAGACACGTTTCGGTCGCACCCACCGAGAATATCTGTCCGCTGGAAGGATCACGACGAAGCAACTTGGATCGACGAACTTGATCTAAATTGTGGAGAACTGCTACGAGAGTTCGAGCGAGAACGAGTCAGTAGGAATCGCTTCGCAGTGATGCAGACTCATCAAGACGAAGATCAAGACACGCAGTAGCACCGATCAGTATATCGATCGGTGTGAATATGTGTAAGGTCTGAATTATCGTGAATTAGTGTGATGAATTGTGATGAACTGGAGTAGTGGAGTGACGAACTTGGTGATAATTTTCGCGACGTGATTGGAAACTGTGTGTGATAACGGGTTGGTGCAAGTTTGGAGAAAGTGATGAAATTTGGTCAGGTGATCAGGAATTTGGAAAGAATGATGACATGTATTATGGATATATGGTCAGCTATTTGACGCATCAAGAGTCGCAATCACGCCACAAACGACCGATAGTAAATGCCGGATGGTATTCGATCTGGTCCTGATGCTGATTGCGCCAGGGCTCCTTCCGATCGATCTGGATCAAGGTGTCCTTCAGGTCTACGACCGGCCCGTCGCAATGAAGACCGGGATACCAGATGCCGTCCTCGGTCAACTCCCCGGCGCTCTCAACGCGACGCTTGGTCATGTGAACGAACACCGGATACAAGAAGGTGTCGATGTCGCACTCGCAGGCCAGAATCCCTTCCAGAATAAACTCTGCATAGGGTCAGCCAGGCCTCGCCCGCCCGACTCCGGCGCTGTTTCCGGCGCTTCCGATACAGGATCAGGTCTTGATCACGTAGCGCTCGACCAACAAGAAGCGTGAGATAATGGGTGGCCTCCCAGATCGCCTGGCAGTGGGCTTTATTAAAAGACCGAAGCCGACCCAGAAGCGAATCGATCCAAGGGGTCGACGCGAACATGGAGTCCAACTTGGCGCTGAGTAGCACTGCCCATGGTTGATCTGCATACAGACGGGCGATTTGTGCCCCTGTGATTAGATCCGCCCGCCACGCAGACGGGTCAGATTTTTTTTAAGCTGGAGGGAAGAGCCAGAAGTCAGGTCGGGACATCGATTGCGCCAGATCTTGTTTGGTTAGGGCTGATCGGTGCAAGCTACCGATCTGCCCCGGTGACCATGGCAAAACGGCATCCGAAGTCAGAGACGGAAGAGGCCGATCTCCGATCAACACCCCTTTCAATCGGGCGTGATGACGCAACCTAGATGTGCCGGTCTGGAAATAAGGCGCCGACTCTGATAATGGACGCGTTCGCGCAACATCATCACCCTGGGGCTGATCACCTTATCAGCCCCCGATGCAGGCTTCGCTGGAACAGGACCTCGGCGTTGATCGGATCGGGACTTGGACAAAGCAGTGTATAAGAACTCGGAATCTCCCGATCCGTTCCCCGAGTCTTCTGCGGAGGCGATCTCCATGTGATTGGTGTGAGCAGCGCGGGGGCGCAAGGGCGCATGCGATTTGGCGATGGTATATGTGTCGGCTGCGTCCGAACTTTGGCTCGGAAGAAGCGCCTGCGTCTTAGCTTTCTTTTGGGGCGCCGCTTGCTTCTCCTCGAGTTCGGAGTCGCGCGCTACGCCCCGCGACCTTGAGCCCTTCGACGCGTCCTTACGATTCTTGGAAGTTTTTGGAATCTTGGAGTGTTTACTTTTAGCCAATGAGTGGCGTCGTTTCCGATCTTGGTGCAGATCGATCAGAGCGGCCGATGCAGATCGGTCAACGCTAGAGCCTGCAGCCGGATGCCGGATGCCGGTACAACAAGTCGATCAACTGTTGGTGGCACCGATCTACGGCGTCCCAACGACGGTTTGACTCCTGGGTACAGTCGTCCGATCGGCTCTGGAAGGACTCGACCTTCTCGATCTGGTCCTTGACCACGACTTTCAACTCGCCGATCTGCCTCTCCAGGTCACCCTGTTGGGTGCGGAGTAAAGTCCGATCGGACTGATCCTCCAACCTCTGCCGGTAGCAGCGCGAGCTGTTCCCGGAGGTGTGACCTGTAGGCCTCCAACGAGACAGATCATGCCGTGCGCCGATCAGCCCGTCCAAGATCGGTCGGAGCTGATCGCAGTGGTCATGTGACTGCCGATCAGCCGCAAGTAAAGCTTCAAACGATTTGGCAATGTCGGTGGGCAGCTGATCTGCACGCGAAGGAAGGTTAGAGCAGATCCAAGACAAAAAACAGACCGATCAGCTTACCTCGCGTTGTTTGTTGGGCGATCTGGGCCCGGAGATGCGCGTTCTCGGCGATCACCTCCTGCAACTTCGCGGACATGGGTATCGAGGTATCCACTTCCTTCCGCAGTGCCAAGAATGACGTATTCGTAACGTCCAACTGTGACTGAAGCTCCCGGAATTTCTTCCGGAGCTGATCGACCCCGATCTGATGCCCATCCGGTGTGTCGGAATCTGGAGTGTTGCGAGGTCTGTCAGATCGGGCCGATCGGGGAGGCGAATTGACATGGAGTGATTGGGAACACAGGGCACCTGCATCAACGAACGTCAAGAGAGGTTACAAGATGATCAGGTGCACAAGGACAAATACCTGGCGAAGGCGGATTCGAAGATATGTCCATCGGTGAGGAAGTCTGCTACTGTGAAGATCTGGGATGCCAAATGGTGGTGAGATCGGGTCGCTACCGTTGTGCGGCTGCGATCAGACTTAGGGGCGGCTGTGGTGAAGT
The DNA here is from genome assembly GCA_026184515.1 of Peronosclerospora sorghi. Lineage (NCBI taxonomy): Eukaryota > Oomycota > Peronosporomycetes > Peronosporales > Peronosporaceae > Peronosclerospora > Peronosclerospora sorghi. Next base: position 1,627,309 of record CM047581.1, on the reverse strand, counting down.
GGATTCAAGAATTTTAGTCACTTTGTGTCAGCGGCACGCCCGATCAGCTTATCAGCGATCGGATTGGTGGAAAACAAGGAGGCTTTTAAGACTATCATGTGCAAGAAGTGTCAAGAACGCAGATTTTGGTAGGCCACATGATATTGCGTGTACTTTACATATTTCATGTTTGTACATATTGGGGAACGTAGGGAGATGGGATTGGTAAGTTTTGGTTTTTCCTTCTAAGAGTTTTTTTGTTTTTTTCCGTCTTTATTGGTCGTTAACACCTCAAACAAGGAATTCGTTCGCATCTTTGCACAGTACATCAGTCGCCTCCGCACGCCGCGGAGAGTTTGGGAGCAGAGGGTCGAATAATCCCCTCTAGCTCATTATAACCGGCCGGGACGCGTTACAGACGCACTTGGCCCGCCGGAAGTCCCTCGACGGGAGTACGTATTGGTCGGCTTTGCAAACCCAAGTTACACACATTTGGAACGTGTAAACAAGTTTTTGGATTGTTACGTGGAGATATCGTTCGTGGAGTTTGTCACGTTCTCGTTCGGTCTCCATATTGGAATATTGGACTTTTTGATCATACATTGGTTGGGCTCTACGATCGGTTAAGCGATCTGCCCTTTGGAGTACACTTACTCTAAGTATAATTGGTCTTCCCGTACCCAGGGTGAAGAGTTCCGCCCAGGGTACACTACCCAGCACGGTCTATCATTTTAGACCCAAATCAATTCACAGCGACGATCCACCAAGTGTGCAACCAGCCCATTCCATCGGGTACACAAGGTGAGATGGAGGCGCAAAAAATTGGACCAGGCGTCCTATGCTGATGATCTGTCGTCTGCTAGCAGAGGACGATCAGATCGGATCGTAGGCGAAGGTTCGCGGGGTACCCCCCCCCCCCCCGTCAGTTGGAAGGCTGGGCACGATGGTGGTCAGGTTCTCGACACTACGGTGTTCGATTTTGAACTTGACTCCACCACAAAGCTGTATCCTTGGCATCCAACACTTTCCTACAAGTTGGAGTGCACAAAGTTTCAGTCTGTCATCAGGATGATGTGGAAGAAACATCCTGCATCGACCAGCAAGGCCGTGATCAACCGTCACAAATGACGATGGAGGGATCGAGCTGTTGATCGGTGGCTTGAATCACATGGTCCATAGAAATGCTTAGGAACTCTGTCTACCTTACTACCGAAGTTGCTCTAAAATCCATGCTGAGTACTCGACACTTTGTCGATATTGGTCGTGCCTAAATGTTCAAGTCGACAATTGAACGGGGTAGTAGTTTCCTCCGCTACGCTTGGTTGAGATACCAGAGCAATCAGCATGTCAATTCATTTTATAAGCAAAAAAATATTAAATATTTGAAATTTATTATATTGAATTTTAAAATTTAAAATATTTCTATTTTTTGAATTAATTTTTATTTGAGTTAAATGTGGTAAAACAAAAACAATATTTTTTCTAAAAAAGAAAAATTATTATTTTTTTTAATAATCAATTATATTGTATTTATGTAGGTGTAGGTCAAAAAAGATCTACTATTGCTGAATTAACTAAAACTTTAGAAGAAAAAAAAGCGATTTTTTTCCTACGGCTTCTGATTCAGCTCCATTACAATATTTAGCTTAAAATACTTTTTAGCCAAAGGGAATTTAAATTTAGATTAATAATATTTTTTTATAAAAAAATTAAAGTTAATAAAAAAAATTAAAAAAATTATAGTGTTTAAGAAGAAGAAAAATATTAATAATTTTTAATTTTAAATTACTTAATTTTGTATATATTACGGGTCGCCCTACCCGCACCCCCCTCCACCCCACAGTGACTTTCGACCAATAGAAATACTAATATACAGAGGCCTGGTTATTAATGAAGCTATAAACCATTATATTAGCACCCCAGCCTTCAACCAATGGCGAATGTGAATTAGTTGTCATCACGAAACAAGTAGAAGAAACTACAAGTATTGATGTCGTAAAGCGTGCTATAATTAGGCCTAATTTTGGGCCTAATTATAGCTCGGATTGCGGATAAAAATCTGGTACGTAATTGTATACGATTGTGTGTGCCACGGTGTATACAGTTGCGTGCACTACTGTGGTGCACGTAGACAGTACATAGACAGGGCATGGGAAGATGGGAAGATTACGTACAGGTACTCAGCGAACACCGACGAACAGCGACGAACGACGGAGGAATCAGGTGGACTGGTGGACGGAAAACGCTGGAATGGACGGTTCTGATTGGCTGAAATTAGGGAAATGGTAGATCTAAGGCTTTAAGCAATAATAAAGTTCTCCTTTTGCGTTCGATCTAGCAGATTGTTTCCGGGACGGCACCTTTGCACCTCCCTTATTAGTATACACCTCTACGTCCCGGGCGGGAGCGATTTGTGCATTTTTGGCCCACCGGCAGACGTAGAGTGTTGAGAACTCACTCCGTAACTCCTCCCGCTGTGTCAGCGGTTCTTCAGTAAATGGTTTTGGTTTTGAGAGTGTGATTGAGCAGTGCTCTCACCTCCCTACGTTTGGTTCGCGTTTGGCCCCTAGAGTTCGGCTGCTGTAAGCGCCCCAAGGGAACTCTAGGTGGATTAAGCGAAATTTCCCCCCCCTCGTAGGTCTAGGCTAGGAATACATATATTTGGGTGTTCCTTTAGCTGTTGAAGACTCCAGAGGCTCCGTGATCAGGCAGTGAAGACTTCCACTACATGATCAAGTACCCCCTTCGCCGATCAACACCTGATCTATACTCTGCAACTCGTGACCCGCCATCAACAACTCCCAGATCGCACCAACGTGTACCTGAGCGACTTTTGGCACCTGATCAAGTCTGATCACCTCTGATCAACTCCTTTTGGTGCCTGATCAAGCCTGATCAAGTCTGATCTCAGCTGATCGACGACTTTTGGTGCCTGATCAAGCCTGATCAAGTTGGATTTCAGCTGTCCAACTACTTTTAGTGCCTGATCAAGTCTGATCACAGCTGATCAACGACTTTTAGTGCCTGCCCAAGCCTGATCACTGCTGATCAAGCCTGTTCGCACCTGATTCGAGATCGATTATACCGGATCACGGCTGATCAGCACCGCGATCAACTCATTACAAGTTCCCCAATCTTGCATCAATTAATTGCCGTGTTTACATCCCCGCCACCTGGAGAGCAACCCACGCCTAAGCCGTCGGGTACACAAGGTGAGCAGAAACACAAGCATTCCAACCGGAGGACCCTCTTCGTTAGTCAGCAGTCCGGGAGCAGTGGTACCGCCTGATCAAGCGTCATAAACTTTGATCATCCGCTCCACCACAATGGTGAGCGTGCCCGGATCTTAGGACGACGCGGGATATCACCGCGATTTTACGCAAGATGGCGCTGATGCGGAAGTGAAAATGGAAGCAGAAGAAGAAGTGAAGATAAAGGTGGAAAAAGAGGAGGAGGTTGTGACGATGG
>CM047581.1:1575181-1603862 GCA_026184515.1 Peronosclerospora sorghi | reverse complement strand
CCATCGTCACAACCTCCTCCTCTTTTTCCACCTTTATCTTCACTTCTGCTTCCGTTTTCACTTCCGCATCAGCGCCATCTTGCGTAAAATCGCGGTGATATCCCGCGTCGCCCTAAGATCCGGGCACGCGCACCATTGTGGTGGAGCGGATGATCAAAGTTTTTGACGCTTGATCAGGCGGTAACTCGGCTCCCGGACTGATGACTAACGAAGGGGGTCCTCCGGATGTCCTTGAATGCTTATGTTTCTGCTCACCTTGTGTACCCGACGGCTTAGGCGTGGGTCGCTCTCCAGGTGGCGGGGATGTAAACACGGCAATTAATTGATGCAAGATTGGGGAACTTGTAATGAGTTGATCGCGGTGCTGATCAGCCGTGATCCGGTATAATCGATCTCGAATCAGGTGCGAACAGGCTTGATCAGCAGTGATCAGGCTTGGGCAGGCACTAAAAGTCGTTGATCAGCTGTGATCAGACTTGATCAGGCACTAAAAGTAGTTGGACAGCTGAAATCTAACTTGATCAGGCTTGATCAGGCACCAAAAGTAGTCGATCATCTGAGATAAGACTTGATCAAGCACCAAAAGTAGTTGATCAGCGGTGATCAGACTTGATCAGGCACCAAACTTAGTTGATCAGCGGTGATCAGACTTGATCATGTGCCAAAAGTCGCTCAGGTACAAGTTGGTGCAATCTGCGAGTTGTTGATCGCGGGTCACGAGTTGCAGAGTGTAGATCAGGTGTTGATCGGCGAAGGGGGTACTTGATCAGGCAGTGTAAGTCTTCACTGCCTGATCACGGAGCCTCTGGAGTCTTCAACAGCTAAAGGAACACCCAAATATCTGTATTCCTAGCCTAGACCTACGAGGGAGGGGTAAATTTCGCTTAATCCACCTAGAGTTCCCGTGGGGCGCTTACAGCAGCCGAACGCTAGGGGCCAAACGCAAACCAAACGTGGAGAGGTGAGAGCACTGCTCAATCACACTCTCAAAACCAAAAAAAATTACTGAAGAACCGATGACACAGCGGGAGGAGTTGCGGAGTGAGTTCTCAACACTCTACGTCTGCCGGTGGGCCAAAAATGCATAAAGCGCTCCCGCCCGGGACGTAGAGGTGTATACTAATAAGGGAGGCGCAAAGGTGCCGTCCCGAAACGATCTGCTAGATCGAACGCAAAAGGAAAACTTTATTATTGCTTAAATCCTAAGAACTACCAATTTCCTAATATCCACCAATCAGAACTACCCGTTCCAGCGTCCTCCGTCGACCAGTCGACCTGATTTGTCCGTCGTCCGTCGCTGTTCGTCGGTGTTCGCTGAGTACCTGTACGTAATCTTCCCATCTTCATATGCCCTGTCTATGTCCCGACTATGTGCACCACGGTCGTACACGCAACTGTATACGCCGTGGTACCCACAATCGTACACGCAACTGTATACGCCGTGGTACCCACAATCGTATACGATTACGTACCCGATTTTTGTCCGTAATCGGCCCCCCTAAAAATTAGGCCCTAAAATAAGGCCCTAGAATAAGGCCCTAGAATAAGGCCCTATAATAAGGCCCGTTATTGGGCCCAATTATAACACGCTTTACGACAATTACGTACAGGTACCCAGTGAACACCGACGAACGACGGAGGAATCAGGTGGACTGGTGGACGGAAAACGCTGGAATGGACGGTTCTGATTGGCTGAAATTAGGGAAATGGTAGATCTAAGGCTTTAAGCAATAATAAAGTTCTCCTTTTGTGTTCGATCTAGCGGATCGTTTCCGGGACGGCACCTTTGCGCCTCCCTTATTAGTATACACCTCTACGTCCCGGGCGGGAGCACTTTGTGCATTTTTGGCCCACCGGCAGACGTAGAGTGTTGAGAACTCACTCCGCAACCCCGCCCGCTGTGTCAGCGGTTCTTCTATAAAGGTTTTTTGGTCTTGAGAGTGTGATTGAGCAGTGCTCTCACCTCCCCACGTTTTAGTTCACGTTTGGACCCTAGCTTTCGGATGCTGTAAGCGCCCCACGGGAACTCTAGGTGGATTAAGTGAAATTTTCCCCCCTCGTAGGTCTAGGCTAGGAATACAGATATTTGGGTGTTACTTTAGCTTTTCAAAGACTCAGAGGCTCCATGATCGGTCTGTGAAGACTTCCGCTGCCTGATCAAGTACCCCCTTCGCCGATCAACACCTTATCGACACTCTGATACTCGTGACCCGCGATCAACAACTCGCAGATCGCACCAACTTGTACCTGAGCGACTTTTAGCACTTGATCAAGCCTGATCAAGTCTGATCACAGCTAATCAACTACTTTTAGCGCCTGATCAATCTTGATCAAGTCTGATCGCAGCTGATCAACCGCTTGTAGCACCTGATCAAGCCTGATCAAGTCTGATCACAGCTGATCAACGTCTTTTAGCACCTGGTCAAGCCTGATCAAGTCTGATAACCGTTGATCAACGTCTTTCCGTACCTTATAAAGCCTGATCAATCCTGATCACAGCTGATCAACAACTTTTAGTGCCTGTCCCAGCCTGATCACTGCTGATCGCACCTGATCGCACCTGAGTCGAGTCTGATTGTACCTGATCACGTCTGATCAGCACCGCGATCAACTCATTACAAGTTCCCCAATCTTGCATGAAGGAATTGCCGTGTTTACATCCCCGCTACCTGGAGAGCGGCCCACGCCCAAGCCGTCGGGTACACAAGGTGAGCAGAAACACAAGCAGTCAAGTACAACCGGAGGACCCCCTTCGTTAGTCGACAGTCCGGGCGCCGTGTTACTGCCTGATCGAGCGTCAAAACTTTGATCAGCCGCTCCACCACATTGATAAGCATTGAGTATATATATTTTTTAAAAAAATGCTATTTTTCCTTGTATTATTAGTTCAATAACGCATAAAACTGTACATTTACAGAAGCACATGAATGCTTTTTTTCACTAGTCCCTCGATACAACGTACTTTGCGCGTGCTTTCGAAAACTATCTGCGCGGTACGTCTTTCGTCTGGATGGCAAAGTCTTGCTACTGTAACCATTGCCTCTGCTCACTGAATTCCTGTTGGGTCGTAGTTGCTGAATACGCTGCTGTTGTTTCTCTTTCTATTCGTAAACGCGTCGTTCAGCACGTTGACGAGCCCGTCGAAGTGCCCCTTGATTGTGATAATGTACGATATGTGCCAGACGACGGCTCGCATTGATGCGCATACATGTGTGAATCCAACCGAAACCCAGAAAACAGCTTGTCAATTGGCGGGACATCCCTCGCAGCAGCAAGAAGTGAAAACTCATTAAGCTTTTTTTCTACGTCTACGAGAAAAAAGTGTTTTGTGCTTTGACTACTGACAGTGCTACAAACGGAAGCGACGTCGTCGTCCAATTCATCCTCGTGGTTCTCCTCTTTGACTTCAAACGATATCGTAGCCGGATCGGGTGTGGCTAGTGAGCCGGGATTATAAAGATTTCTCGTAAAAACTCATCGATTTCCGGTGCAAGCATTTCGAGCACAACTTCTTCCGGATGTGGACTAAGTAGCTCCATCCCAGTGGTCATTTCGAATAAAATGTGTCCAAATAGTAATAGATAAATATCAATATATTGCTCCAAACTTACGGTCAAGTCGCGACTGTCTTTATATTGTGGTGAAGTGCAAGTGAAAATTATTGACCAGTTTGTACCAGTGTACCGGTTTTCAAGGCAGATTGACCGGTTGGCTGAAAGGACGGAGTATTTTGGGCCAATCGTGTGCTTGGAGTGTTTTGTAAGCGGATTTGAGGTAAGGCACACGGTTTACATATAGTTTACATATTGGATTTTTATTGGATATTAAATAAAGTGTTCGTATTACATCGGGTTGCGTAAGTCGTCAGTGGCTCTGATATGAGTCATTGGGAGCGGGAGGCTGACAGAATCCCCTCACGCTTATAAGCCCGACCAGGGCAGAGCTCCACCGGAAGCCCCACGACAGGGAGAAATCGTTACGTTCACTCACCACTCAAGTTTGTCCCCGCTCAAGGGAGGCGGGCTATTATTTGGCTGGGTTACTTATCGTGATCTGCGATCAATTCCCAGGAATTGGCTGGATTACTCATCGCGATCTGCGGTCAAGTGCCAGAAACATTTATTGGCTGGATTACTCACTGCCTCGGGCGGTCAAGTGCCAGATTTAATCGCATTCGGAGTGAAGATTTCCGCTTCGTTTTCAGATCGGCTAGTTCGCATTATCTTTCGTTGGGATTTTGGATCAGTACCCCAGAAGTGGTACATCCATATCGATCTTCTCTAAAGACTCCACCAAGCAGCGGTCCACCAAGTGTGTAACCAGCCCATTCCATCGGGTACACAAGGTGAGATGGAAACGCAAAAATCGGACCAGGCGTCCTATGCTGATGATCGGTCGTCTGCTAGCAGCGGAGGATCAGATCGGATCGCAGGCGAAGGTTCGCGGGGTACCCCCCCCGTCATTTGGAAGGCTGGGCACGATGGCGGTCAGGTTCTCGACACTACGGTGTTCGATTTTGAACTTGACTCCACCACAATATCGATCAAAAGCAAATAACGGCGTATAAATCTCAGCCAGTCGAGCGTTGCCGTTGTTAACAACGACATTCGTGGATCTCAAGTGATCAAACACCAGACCTTTCGACCGAAATCCATCCAAAGCTTCAAGAATTTGGCGTGAAAATTTGGTAATTTGATCAAAAGGAAGTGGATGTGCATTCTTAAAACGATACTTGGAAAGGTTTCACTGGATTATACACTTGGTAGATGAGATCTTTTATACTGCAACATTTATTAAATGGATGCACGACAAGAACTGCCTTCTTCTCTTTCGAGTAGTAAATGTCCAAGGCTGGAGGAATATACGGGTGCTGCAGATCAACATAGAGCGACAAAGGGAGCTTTAACATTTAGTCCAAAAAAAAGTTAAACGCTTCACAGACCTTAAGCGTAAATATATAAGCGGTAGTCACAAGTTCCTGCAAGAACTGGTAACACTTTGCATCATTTTGAAATGGCTGTAACAAAAACGAAGTGTTACGTCAGAGATATCCTGAAAAAGATACTGAATTTTGATCATAACACACCCTTGGAGCTGATAAATTTGAGTCTAAATTGTAACACACGCCGTGGAGTTTTCGTATCGCGAACCAGTGTCTCTGCATCCATAGTTTTTATTAAGGCCGGGTATGATTGATACTTTTATTATTAGTAGCAATATTCATCTCTATTGGTCGAAAGTCACGTAGGGTGGAGGGGGTGCGGGTAGGGCGGCACTATATTAAAATCTAAAATTACATTTTAAAAAAATCTTATGACAATAAAATCATTCAACTCTTACATTTTATGGTTTATTAAACAGTTTGTATTATTTAATTAAAAAGAGAATTTACCCTTTACGAGAATTGAACTCGTATTTTTGCCGTGAAAAGGCAATGTAGACTAAAGGGTCCACTAAACAGTACCGTGGCCAATAGGCTTATTTAGAACTCGATTTTGATTGGCTGTTTTCAGCCTGCATTTTTTGGGGTCCCGCTCATTTTTGGCGCCTCTCCGCTGTCTCACATACCTCCCCATCCCACCAAACAAACAAGCAACCAACCAACCAAAATCAACCAACCAACCAACCAACCAATTGACCACGGAAACTTACCAAACAAACAACCCTAAACCCTAAGCCATAAACCCTAAACCCTGTAGGCTGAAAACAGCCAATCAAAATCGAGTAAAATCGAGTTCTAAATAAGCCTATTTGGACACGGTACTGTTTAGTTTTTCCCTTTACATATTCCGCGGAAACTGCTCGACAATCTCAAAGATGGAGATCAAAACCAGTTTGTTCGTCATAACTAACCGTGTAGATTATTTATTCGTTAAGCTTCAAAGGAAAGGATCGTTCATGTGTAAAAGTGTTTCGGTAACTTGACAAGTGCCACGACGTCTTCAGTGGATTGATTTACCTTCAGCTTTCTTCTTCCATGACGAATACTGTTCTGTCGCGACTAAAGCCCATTCTCTAGTTCAAACCATGATGTATCGCCAGTACAACCCACGAAGCAACCAACGTCGATCTCCAATAAAGCCAAGATGGATCAATGTGTTTTTCTTTTCCGTCACGTCGCGGGTAGCTCAATAAATGGCTCGCAAAAGACGACTTCCATTACAGATCGAAGTGGCCGCAATGAAGAACTCAAACTCAGTTTGTTTTTGATTCAGGAAGCGAAACGCTGTCAGTTCTGCGACTGTGACACCGCCCACGTAATATACCAGCACATGAATGCGTTTTCTATCATTGCTTTTGTCACAACGTGAAACTTCGTCCGATACTGTCTCCTTGCTACTGAAGGTGTGCCCGATTCCACTTCCAAGGCTCAAGACTGAAGACGTTGGATCCTTAGCTAGAGTCTTATACTTCATGCCAAGCGATTCTTGTAGCAACCGAACACTCATTGGGGCATACCCAGTGTAAGGGAACATAAAGTGAATATCGTTCGGATATCTCGTCTCCTCGTCATCCAGTGCACCACGCATTAGTAAGAGCTGCTTCCGTTTATTCGGAAAGTCGAAGCGGTTTTCAACAGAGAGTAAGTCCATTTTTTCAAGTTGGACAAGTAGCGGCAGAATTTGATGGCCGTAAGTGTGGCAAAGCTGCTGGCGATACCAAGCCAACTTGTCCGGCTTGAGTCCTCCACGCACAAGAGAGCAGAGACAGAGTAACTTGACCACGTCATACAGGTTCAAAGGAGGTTCACGTAAAATTGCCTCCTCCAGAAACGTGTCCACAGCTTTTGCTGCGGCAGAGGACGCATTTGGGCCGGCACTCATGATGGTCATTTCTGTCTCGACGCAACCACGCAACGCCAGCTGCGTGCTGAGCTGTCGAATACGCTCGACAAGCTGCAAATGATGCGCGAGCGACCGTTTCTTTTTAATTAAGTGCGGGGCTTTGGCCAGCAGAGCCTTTACTTTCTGAAATTCCACCTGACTATCCTTGGGCGCATCCGATATTGACCCTTCCGAGTTGCCGCGCACTTCAGTGGCCAGATCGTTGGCAACATCAACCAGTCGTTGGGATACCAAATTGAAGTTTACGTCGCGAATTTCGTCGAATAGCGCATCCATGTGATTAAGCACCACTTTTTGCGTCTTGGTCGTCCCCTCTTTCATCGAACCACTCGTACCACGTCCGTTGTCACGACTTGTATCTTCCGTCTCATCCTCTTCTTTTTCGTACGTGACGACGCCATGATTGACCCCTACGAGTGCATCAAGCAGCCCTTCATACGTCATGGGCGTTAAGAGCATTGACAATGGATCCTCCATCCGATCAATCACGACCAATTTATCGATCGACCGTTTTGCCACAGGAGCCTCCCCATTCTCCTTTGCTCGAGCCGTTTGACTCGTTTTCTGCTGTTGTTGATGTGTCAGCTCGAGCATCTTCTTGACTCGATGGGCGAAAAATCCATGACACGCCACGTCGACGATTTGACGTCCTGTATGACGCTCCATCGCCAAAATACTCTTGACCACATCGGTCAATGCTCGACTATCTCCTTTGACATAGAGTTCTCCAAAGACACTGGCGTGACATAACGCCGCCACGCCGCGATCCACGGGAAGTAACCCCACCGCCACATTCGCTTGACGAATGAACCCTGCCGCTCCCTGTTTTTCCATTTCTAGCGTCACATCCGACGTAGCGGGTGGGAGCCAGAGGACTGTGCAACGTCGCGTCGCGACGTGTTCCAGCGGTCGAAGCGCATCGGCCAAACGTTTGGCGAGTGTTGGTAGCGGCGGCGCGACAATCGTCACATCGAGTGAGTGCTCTGCATGGACAACCGCGTCGTGCGAGATATCCAGTTGCTGCTGTAATTGCGCCACGTCATGATGATGCAGTTGGATTGGTACCAAACGAGCAATGCCAAGACGATCGTACAAGTCATTGCCACCCGAGCCAAAAGCCAAGAGTTCAAAGATGGCCGACTGCGACACATCAATTGCTAGGACTGTTTTGTGAGTGGTGAGACCTCCTACTGGACCGAGAGTTTGCGCCAGGGAGCACGAGAAAGCAGCCAAAGCATCCGACTTTAATGCACGCTCGAGCTCCATCACGCTTCACTTGGTATTAGACTATTACGCGCAAGAAAGAGCCCCTGAAAGACTGGCGGCAGACAAGAGGACAGGATATAGTAGTATGCATTGTACAAGTACATGTATTGATTGTCAAGTCACACCTTTTTTTCCTGTTGTTTACCTCTTTTGATGATTCACGTAGCGCAATGACAAAAGACTCAAGCAAAGCGTCAATGCGATGATGGCTAACGTGATGCCAAAGTTTTTGTAAATGTCGCTGTGCTTAATCAAGAAAATTTCCGCCAGATAGGCTTTCACCGTCAAATTCGGCGGTAGCGTCGGTGGCAAGCCCGTCATGACTTGACACCCAACTTGCGAGCCATGGCCATCACGTGGACAGTCCCCAAACACGAGAGCAGAGACGAGAGCCAACGCATACTTTTGAGGGGAAGCATCGTAGATCCACTTGTAGCCCTGAGGAATGGACTTGCCAGGCGGGTTGAAGCCGTTGAAAAGGAAGAAAATGGTTTCGAGCAGAATGCCAAAGATTTGAGCGACCTCGACCGTCGGCATGATATACGACATGAACTGACCAAAGTAGGCTTGCCAAAGCACATGCAACGACAAGTGCAACCAAAAGGCAAGGAACGTTTGGAATCCAGTAAAGCCCACGACGGGATAAAACGGAGCGATGAAGAGCAGGGTACTGACGAAAACGTATGGAATCTCCACGACTGTCGCACCCAGGAAATACCACAAGGCATTGTACGTTTGAGACGCGCGTTCACGGTAAAACGCCAGCCGATCTTCGGAAGCGACCGGGACGACACTTGTGAACGCCACCAAGCCGATAAAGCCCGTGGAGCAGAAGAGCATTCCCATGCCCGAGTTAATGCCAGCATACGAAGTGAATTCTACGCTGACGTAGGTAATACCAAAGAAAAGTCCAAGCAGAAGCGCCAGAGTGAAGCGAGTCAGGTTATACGATGCCGTGCGCCAGTACATGCGGAAGAAGCGCTGGAGTAAAAACTTTGCCTGTGTCAGTTCCGATGCCGCGCGTTTGTCAGTGTACGTCAGTTCGGGGACGTCAGGTGAAGGTCGAGTCACACCATCGCGGTCCATGTTGGACTGCAGCGTCTCAAACTGTTTGCTTGCCTGGAAAACACTCACAAAGTCCGTGTTGGCCCCATTGCTGTTGCCCACGCCGGCTCCAATCACCTCCAGCATCCACGTTGCCGGGTTGTAGTTCTCCTCCAACTTTGTCACGCCTTCAATCGACTCAAAGTACGCAATCATGTCACAAGCTTTTTTCCCCAGCTCACCCGCAAACACCGTTTCGCCACCACGCTTTAATAGTAGCAGACAGTCGAAGACGCTAAACACTTCGGTGGAAGGCTGATGGATGGTACACACAACGGTACGACCAGAATTAGCCACTTTGCGTACGCCATCCATGATGAGCTTGGCGGACCGAGCGTCGAGTCCGCTTGTGGGTTCATCAAGGAACAGCACACTCGGTTGTGCTGCTAACTCGACGCCAATGGTCAGTCGCTTCATTTGCTCCACAGAGCTGCCTCGGGTGATTTGGTCAGCGATTGGGTGCAAGTCGAGTAGGTCGAGACATTCGTTCACTGAGTCATATTTGTAGCTGTCGGGCACGTTGACACCCTGACGGAGGAATGCGCTGAAAGTAAGCGCCTCACGAAATGTTGCCGATTCAGAATGGATGTCCATCTGCTCGCAATACCCAGTGGATCGTCGAATAGCAATGTCAGTAGCAGGGTAGCCGTTGAGAAGAATCTGTCCTGTGATTTTGCCTCCAGTCTTGCGGCCAGCAATAACATCCATGAGCGTAGTCTTGCCAGCACCTGAGGACCCCATAAGTGCCGTGATCGTGCCTGGGAGAGCGTATCCGTTAATACCCTTGAGGAGATTGATGCTTTCCTTGGGGTTACTTGGATCCGGAACACTGTACCATAAGTCCTTAAAGGCGAGCGTGACGGGCACGAACTGTTTTTCTGCTGGACTTACGGACACTAATGTTTCATCATGTGTTGGTGTACATCGCGGCGTGGTAATCAAGCCATAATCTTTGGATGCGTTTTTCTCCGTATTTGCGTCGAGCGTCACGTTTTCGGGTCTCTCGTATCGGTGATATTCCAGTACAAGGTAGGAAAATAGCATAAAAAAAACGTACACAGCAGCCAGGAAGACAATGCCGTACCAGAGCCAGTACTTCTCCGATGGCACCTCGAACGTCGACAGTGAGTATTTGTACATGGTTTTGCCGAACCGAGCGCAATAGTCCACTCCTTTAAACACACACGCGTCGTACTTGGAATCAGAGTACTGGTTTATAGCTAGCGCGCGGTTCCCCCAAGCCATGGGACTGATCCAGTACAACCAGATTAAGTAGTCGGGAATCTGGTTTTTCGTAATGATGAATCCAGTAAAGAGGACGAAAAACAAGAGGGACACCATCGAGATCGGGTTGGCCACGTTCAAGTCTGGCGATGCGCACGACAAGAAGAAAAACCAGGATGCAAACGCGAGATTCGTCAAGAACAGAGTCAAGTCAAAGATGAGAAACGCCTTCACGGACGCGACGAAGCCACACATCCAATAGACAATGGAACCAAGCATGATGCTTTCTAGTGCAGCCACTGGAATTTGACTCACAGAGTTGGATAACACGAACGACGCGGTACGAAAAAAGTTGGCTCGACGCTGTTTGTAGAAAACTTCCCGAGCTGCTATATACATCGGGATTTGCGCTTGCTGGCCCAGCGAGACAAACAGGATGGCATTAAAGACGATCCCCATGACTAACTGAGCGTTTGTGTCTTGAAACTGGTAAAACGTACTTCCATAGAGTAGACCCATGAGTATGGTCATGACAACTCGTCCTGCTAAAAATACTGTATCACGTGAAAGAATCTTCAATTGACGACTGACAACGCCCACTGTGCTTTCCCAAAAGTTTTGATGAAACTCGGGGACACCAATCATGTGCGTTTCGTAGTCAGCAATTAATTGTGCAGGAACCGGTCCATCAAGTTCATCCATCATCCGCTGGTAGATGGCTGAACGGGTGAACATTTCCGCGTACTGGTTGGCCGAGCGTGGAATGACACTTGACGCAGCTACTTCGTACTGGGATTGTTTGTCCGTGCCCAAGTCTAGCAAGAAATCCGCCACATCGCGACGAGGTGGACACTTGAAGCCCAAGCTTTCGAAATAGCCCAGTGCCTCAGCTCTTGGTCCATGATACATGACGTAGCCGTCGTTCAGTATCATGACGTCGTCGAACAGGTCAAAGACTTCTGGCGATGGCTGCAGCAGAGATATGACAATTGTTCTGCGAAATTTCTTGGCGATGCTGCGCTGCGTCGTGATGATGTCGAAGGTAGCGGCGCTGTCGAGACCCGTGCTAATCTCGTCCATGAGCAGGACGTACTTGTTTCCAAACTCCATCTCGCCCGTGGTTACACGCTTGCGCTCTCCTCCAGACACTCCTCGAGTCATGGCATCGCCCACAATGGTATGTTGGCAGTTGTCAAGTCCAAGCTGCTGGATGACAATGTCGGGGTAGTGCTTAAACATGGCGCGCGCCGCATCCAGGGCAGCTTTATTTTCCTCGGGTGTCCCATTTGTAAAGAACTGGGCGTCACGCTCGGGTAGCCTACCGCCTGCACAAGCATGAGCAAACTCGAGCGTTTCTTTCACCGTCAACGTTGGATTGTGTTTGTCACGCTGATGGACATAGGACACAAATTGGGGAAGGCGTGGCCCTAACGTGGCAGCAGGTATCCCATTGTACGTCACTTCACCTTGGATACTGACGTTCTTCTGGCTTGGAAAACGACCACTAAGGAGTTTCATGAGCGAGGATTTGCCCGAACCAGGTTGTCCCAACACGAGCGTAATCGTACCAGGCTGAAAGACACCACTGGCGTTCTGGAGAATCTCCTTTTTCACCACGTGCTTGGTCGACCGCAATTCTTGGACGCTTGTCTTGAGTACGTTCACTAGAGTGGGCAACTCCGTCTTGGCATTCGTCTCATCTTTGACGATAATTTCAGCTGTGATCGAGACATCTTTAAACCGGACTTGCATCTGTGGAAGTGGGCGACCCAATGCTTTTTCCATTAACGTAGCCGTATGATCATGGAGCGCATGGGGTCCTCGAGCCAAGAGTGTCTTGGCGCTATCGTTTTCGATCACAGCACGAGAGGTGTCCTGAGTCATGAGATTCGCTGTCTCAATCGACTATCTCTGCACTTTCTGGTCCAGGAGGTACTATTGGGGGCTATGTGTATACGATGCTATGTCCTCGATTGCAAATCGAAAAGTGATTCTTTGGCCGTGTCCTTGTCGGTTGTGTGCATGTGCATGTGTACGCAACTACAGCATCTTTCATGATAGCACTAAAAAAACCTGGCTAGAAGACTACGTGATTCCGAAGGGTTGTGTGAATTGTTGATGCTTTGCGCTTGATGAGGATGTTAAAAACCTTTCTAGCTAACCGTTTGGTTTTATTACACTGCACCAATCCGGTCATCACGTAGCATAGAAAACACACTAGGTATCTACGCCAGTACATTTTACTTGAGTACAAATCTGTCGATCAGGGTGGAAACGTATAACGTGGTATCGTATAGTAACCTGATTTCATTGATCGCTTTTTTACTATGGCTTTATACTGTAGGTTTTGAGAGCACATACAGTATCGAAATAATCGTACGCATGTTTCGTACTGGATTTGAAGACTTCGGATTGCTTAACATGTTGCGCGGGTTTCCTTACGTCTGCATTATATTTCACACATTAACCTAGTCTAAGATTTATGATTATGGGAACAAGAGTACCAAGTACACCATTATAGGTCTTGTTAAAGAACAATCGCAGATGAGTACTGTTAGTATAGACAAGACCATTTGTCAAGGTGTTTCCCGCATCATTCGCTGTGGCTGAGACAGACGTAGTAGAGTAAATTGCAAAACCAGCAGAACCACAATATAAATATTGTGTGGGCGACACTAAAGAAAGCAAGTTCTAAGGCATCGGGCTTACAAAGGAGATTTGGTATAGGAGGTATATCAGAAATCTTGGTTTTCATCGCACAATGATGCTAACACTTACTCCCAATAACTTCCAGCTACTCTTTTTCCAATAAACAGCTAACTGCGGCGTGCCAAAATTATAACCTGCATCCTGCTTTGAAGCACTTGCTTTTCAGTATATCAGCAAACTGATGTGATGAAAGGTTTCCAGTTTGCAACATTCTGGTGCTCTTAAGCACCAGAATATTGATTAAAAAGTGACCACCGCAACATCATGTATCTTTTCGCTCGTAACTTACCCATTGAAACGATCATTTCCCGTAACTAATAAGCCAGACCTATTCATAACATTGGCGATACACTATGCTTCTTTAGTGTGGCCTACATAATATGTGTGTTGGAAAAAGCGTGCTAGTTTTGCGACAGGTCTTCAAAAAATTGCACCAGGACTATGCTGGGTTTGTAAAAACTCGCGGTTTATTTGTCCGAAAAAAAGGACCAGCTGTACATACATATGTTTGATAGTATACAGTAGTGTAGCGTCTTACTTAAGGACGACTGGATATCAGACATTGCCTAAGTCTGGATTCCACATGTGGCTGTGCAGCGACAGTGCGTGGAAATATTTGTGATATCATTAGATAAGCCATCACTAGGCCACTTTAATAGTGGGATTTCCCACTCTTCCCACTATTAAGCTAATAGTGGGACCAAACTCCCTCTTATGAGTGAGACTGGGTGGGAATGTCAGAAAATACGACTCAATGTATTATTGCTTGCTTAGTAAGGCGCGCTAAGTGTCGAACTGCTTTGCGTGCAGTATCCATTCCAATGAGAAGTCGGTCAGCGAGTTGCGGTACTCGTCTTTCTCGTATCCAATCAGGGAGAAATCTGCCTCCACGGTTGCGGTGTTTGGGAACATGGTAGCCAGACCACCTAAAAACTCTCGTAAATAGTCGAACCTGCCTTGGCCCGGCCGCCGTTGAAACCCGTATTCGCGTCCGAACAGTTATCTAATGCATCTTTAAAAACAGGCTACCCTCGGTAAGCAGAAAGTAGGTCTCGGTGGTCCTGTTCGACCTGGTTGATCTGAACCTGTGCCCAGCCGGACCGCTGAAGTCGTTGCGTATACTGGCGAAGAAGCTCTCTCAGCACAGCTGTGCATATTTTAATCAGAGAATGAGGCAGGACTGGCGGTAATGGCGCCGAAGAGCCAATATTCTCAGAGTCCCGAACAGCCAAGACCCCCTTTATGCCAGAATACAATCCACGAACAGATTGGCAATATAATTCACTATGTTTGCAACATCGGTCTCTGAGAGAGGCTCCAGTGAATCAATAACAAATAGGCCTTGATCGCGAATAAAGATCAGAGCGTCAGCATAGGCCACCATGTACTCTTCACGACGGACGCGTGGAACATCCAAATCGGCCTCAGCAACATCTTCCTCTGATAAAGGACCTTTGACCAGGCACATATCTGAAAGGACACCACATAATTCCGTGAAATCCGCTTGTTGCTGACTTAGCAGCGTGCTCAGTCCTTGCAGACGCGAACACGTTCTAGCTAAAACAGTCGCGACGGCATCTAGGCACAATAATATTATCCACCAGCCGACGGGAGGCTTGCACGCTGGTTTCTTCTCTTTGAGATATTCTGAAACGCGCAATCGATGGTTGACAAGCCATTCTGTGACCCGTTTAATCGACAACCAGCGACTACTCACGAACTTGGGACAAGTCGTCTTCATCTCGGCTGTGAGGTTTTCCTGCATGTGAAGGTACCCGATTAAACCAGTCAGAGTCGTCACGAACGTATCATCCGCAAGAGAGCTGTACTCCCTTCTGGGCGACCAGGTCGACTTGGTGGATACCGCACCAAACACGTACCAAAGGGAACGTTGCTGCATGATCGAACCGAGTTTGCACTCCCGAAAGTCTGCCAGTCATGGTTCTGTCGCCGTCCGTACCGATGGAGACGATCCTGCTACGCCACGAGGAATTGCGCGGAGCTTGGGGCTTGTGAGTGACCTGCGCCATGCGGAGTCGTCTCAGGATTGGGAGTAAAATAAGGGAGAGAAAAGAAAAATGTATTATATAAGGTTACCTAAAGAAATATAACCATACAAAGTGTCATATATAAAGTGTAACCTGAAAATGTACACCTAAAACACATTTTGTCGCATCAAGCGCCTTGGACGCAGTATTGAACTGCGTTTCGGCCGTTTTGTTCGTGTGTAACGGCAGAGCAATTACGTGGACGTTGACCAGCATTCCGGCGCTTGTGCAAATGCGAATTCGGACATCCATATACGAAGTTCCTTGAGCGTGGCCAACATCAAGCGCTATGGAATACGCCCAGCAGCGACGAAGGAAATCATGAATAGCTTGGAGGCTGGCAGCACAGATGATTCGGATATATTTAGCACAGACGCCTTCACTGCAGCCTTGCAAGTAACTGAGCTTTGTCACTTCCCGCGCAACGTCAACGAATCTCGACGCACTTCGGAACGACGCTCCCTTCGAAACGAATCCAAATACCATTTTGAACCGGATAACAGACTCGATCTTGACAGAATACAAATCAACGTTGTCTTCCGGTAGCGCGTCTTCGTGCAATTTATACACGAACAGAGCTCGTGCACGAGTGAGGTGGACCGACTCGTCATCTACATCAAACATTAGGTCACCAATCACTTTCTTAACAATATCTCGGTTGACTGTCAGAGCCAGATCTCCGCGACTGTCGAAGTGGTCTAACAGCGTGCTGGCATGATTAATAGCGTTCTCGAAATAATTGGACTTTTCAGCTATACTGAGCTGTTGGAACTCGGCCCATATCGCAGGGTGTGCATTCTCATGGTGTCGCGTGTACACATCAAAACGAAAATGAGCTGTAAAAGACTGTGCGTGCGACGTCCGCTTCCGCTTAGCTTCAGCCAAAACTGACACGTGACCGCAAGCACGGCGCTTGTCGCCTCGTCGCGCTCAGTGACGACCAAGCCGAACTGGGCCTCATGGCCACGCTGAAACGGGGTTTTCAGGCCTTTCTTGGGAATCGAAAGAGGGGTCCCGCGTCGGCTTGAAGAAGAGGGAAACCGCGATGGTTGGTGGGGAGAATTGGGGAGCAGAAACTGCGGCGCAGTTGGGTCTACTCCCAAAAAAACCGTTTAAATAGTGGGAATTTTCGGGTTCTTAACGGTGGTAGTGCGTGAGATAAATGCGCAAAATCCCACTATTAAAGTGGCCTGGCTATATTGGATCATCTTCTCGTTGGAATTTTGGATCAGTACCCCAGAAGTGGTACATCCATATCGAAATCAACTGAAGTCTCTACCAAGCAACTGTCCACCGAGTGTGTAGCCACCCATACCAATGGGTACACAAGGTGAGACAAGAGACGAATCGGACTCGGCGTCCTGTAATGCCGATTGTTCACCCGATCGGCACCCAGGCAAAGGTTCGCGGAGTACCCCTCCGTTAGTTGGTCGGCTGCGTGCAATAGTGGTTCAGTTCCGGACACTTCGGTGTTCGATTTTGAACTGGACTCCACCACAATATTGCGCGTGCCCGGATCATTTGGCGACCGTGGATATAACCTCGATATTCAGCAAAGTGTAGATTTGACAAGTTTTGATGTGATACTCTTTGGAGAGCACGCAAGGAACGCATATAACCTTGTGTACTAATTGTTGGAAAGGATGGCGATGTTCGATCTGGTCAGGGGGAGGATCAGATAGAAATTAATGAATATACGACTCCCCATACCGCTCCTGGCGGAGCATATCAGCACGGGGAACGCTTATCGCCTCGTGTCGTGGTCTTGGATGGCGATGGTCGATCTGGCCACGGGGATGACCAGATCGAGTTTAACAAGCTTCTTCCTCCCCACAAGGATCCTATCGGAGTCGATCGGGACTATAGCAAGTCATGCTATAGTCCCAGTAGGGATCAGGACCCTGTTCCTGATCCCATGTATTTCGACGTGAAAAAATTGCATGTGAAAAGCACTATGGGGGAGGATCACTCCAATCCGCCCGAATTACCAATTAAAAAGACCAAGCATAGGCTCGCAATGCTTTCGGACGATGACGACTCAGAGAAAAAGTCGCCGATCGATGATGGGACTGTGGATGACAAGGAGATGACCAATATGTACTACATGTACGAGCTGAAGAAATTCGTTCGCGAAAACGAAGTCATCCGAATTGTCAAGCCCCCAATTACGGATCGTCTACACGGGCCTACTACCGAACCGATCGACTCCGATCGGCCGCTGCAGCTGGTTAAGAATCTCTTGGCGATGCTAGCCGAGGTTGAGATAAAGGTAAAGAATCCTAGTGGTGTTGGCAAGCTGTTCGAAATTGATACGTGGAAGTTGAAACAAGCTATGGCAATGCTACACAACCATCGGACACCATTGGTGGGGGCAGTGCGCAGCCCAACTCCCACAATCGCGTTTGAAGCCCCAAACCTCGTCCGATCACTTGTCGAGAAGTCATTCTCCGATAATAGCTCGCTATATGGGTCACCACATTCCTCCAAGTGCTCTTCCGAGTTGGAGGTCGGTGTGGAGCGGATGACCATGGATCGCGGTACCAGTCACGTTACCAGTCACACGGAACAAAAAAGGGACGTGCAGCAACGAGGGGCGGCATGCCAGTCGGGGCCCCCAGGGGCGCCCACAGGCATCGGCACCCCCCAAGACCGATCCCGTCACCTCGCCCTCGATGGAAGCAAGCATGCAAGCCATGTTCGAAGCTATGATGAAGCGTTACGCCTAAGATCAAGGCCGATTACCTCTGCGCCCTCGTGCACCAAGCCGATCAAGGATACCGATCCGCCGTCGGCGCTGCCCAAGAAAACGTGGGCCACTTTATCATTACGCTGGACGATCAGGAGTTGGCCGATCAGCTGATCTTACTGCGCCTCAGGGACTTGGAAGAATTTGAACAGACGTTACGTATGCTACGCCACTCCCGCAGTATGAGGACGAAGGTTGCTGTCGGATCGAACATATCCCGTTCGAAGGTGCAGGACGATCATGTGAAGAGACCTGCGACCAGACCGGCTAGAGCGATCAGGGTGATCGTGGCTGATGTGAGCACCGGGCCACAAAGGTAGAGCAGTGGTTGGTCCAGTCTGGGGCCAGAAGAGGAACAGTAACGTCACATTTTCGTCGCCCTGTCTGCACCCAGAGATCGATCAGCGTCACACCGTGCCGAATGGAATGCAGGAAACGGCAACATATCGGACCCGGATTCGCCGTACAAGAAGTGCGCTCACTGCGGGTCAAACAGGCACGATGATCGTGGCTGGTGGCGAAGAATTACGTGCAAGAAATGTGAACGACGCGGCCACCCCAACGATCATTGTTTGTTCGGATGTAAGTCATGTGGAGAGATCCATGACGATGTAAAATGCAAGATGGAGCACTTCTTCAATCAGATGCGCAAGTGGTATGTTCCCGCCAAACACGCGGGAATGTTGCCGCCCGATGTCGAGAAGATGTTAAACTAGATCGCTCACCAGGTTGGAATCTGGATCGAGCCGAGCGAACTACGTTCAGCATCTACGCATTCGTCGGAAAAGACAGCGATACAACGGAAAAAAGTACAGGCGACGGGAATCATTAGGTCTACAGTCTTGCGACTGATGAATATCCCGATCTAAGGTCATCATGCAGTTGGACCTGCTGCCCGGCAAGTTTCGTGCTACTAGAAATACCACGCTCCCGAAAAATGGTTCAAGCAGGCGAAAGCTTATGGGAAGACTAACAACAAGAAAGCTACGATGCTGTTTGAATCTTGTGCAGAAGTTTCAATTATCGACTCGGTCTTTGCTCGTAAGGTTGGATGTCAAATCGACTATGCACAGAGGCAAGAATCCATTGGAATCGGCGCAAATTCCTACATGACCGAAGGGAGGTCGCGTGTGAAGATCACTTTATCTGGTTCATTGGTCTTCTTCTTTAGCGCTTGGGTCGGTAGCTGGTCGGTCAAGACGCGCGCCTTGACATGGATTTTATAATGCCGACAGGCATACGCCTCGATCTGTCGCATGGAGTGCTTACGCTTCCATACGAGGTCCAGATCCAACTGGCTGGTCAACGCCCCTTATACAAATCACGTACTGATCGGAAGAGGTGGAACCAAGATATGACCATTCCTGTGGGTCGATCTGCAAATATCGCGGTGGGAAAGGACTATCGGACAAATAAGTTGTGGCTGACCAGGGTCGATCACTGGGTACCGACGTTTGTGGAAGGGGTAGATCAAAGCGATAGAGTACGAGTTACTAACATCGGTAATAAACCGCCGATGTTAGGCAACGGTACGATCTTCGGTATGTGGCTGGCTGAAGGAAAAGTTTCGTGGAGGATGGGATTTATTTGGATCGGGTCGAGACGATACATTGAGTGGCAAAGCTTTGCGCGTAAGGCCATCACCGATAATATCGGTGACGACAAGTCAGCCGAAGAAGACCCCCCCCCACCTCGGACGGAAAGGCCAGATCACGTAGCAACCAAGATGTGCCGAAGGTTATCAGCGCAGTCACCCGATACAGTAGACTCGAAGGCAGATGTACCAAGAGTTGTTAAGGCAGTTGTATCGCAATATCGGGTGACAGTGGAACCGACGGCAGATGGGGACGATCGCAGTATCGCTGGAGATGAGTATGGTGACACATCCACTCAAGTCGGTGCCACAGAAGGGCCGCCCGTCGACGAGGGTAAGCATTGCCCGTTTGACAGGGGCGGACCGATCGATATGCACGGGTGCGAGGAGAAGTGTGCTGACAGATCGGCGAATCCGATCTGGAGTATGTCTATCCAACCTGAAGTGCTAACCGATCCGCTCGAGGCGACTGTGGACCATACGCAAGCCGACAACACCCCCGATCGGACCGGTCAGCCCAAAGAATTAAGATGAGATAAGAAATACTGGCTGATCGGAAATGGTGCTGCTGACGTCGATAGTGAAGATGCCGATCCTACCGCCCATTTGGATATCAGATCGACCCGAAAGATGTGTTGTGGTCAAAAGCACCAGGAACACCCGATTCACTTGAAAGATCGCAAAGAAACAATTGGTATCGGCTAATCCGATCTTGATTATGACTATCTGGCTAGTAAGTCCGAACGAAACCGACTGAATCAGAATTGTTATGGGGCGACACGGACTTATGAAGTGGGAAAGCAAGATTTGCAATAGTGCCGATCGGCAATATCGATCGGCAATACCGATCGGCAACATCGATCGGTGTGAATTTGTGATGTTTATTGTGATTAAAACTACGGGTGGTGGAGAACTGTGATGAATTGATTATATTTCGGTGATAACAAATTGTTTTATGGATGTGGATGATTTTTTTCGATGACAATGATAACGACTCTCTCGATGTGGATGCAAGTGGATGTGGCAAGGGTGGACCTTGATTAACGGGATTAAAGACCAAGACAGATGAGACGATCGCGTGATCAAAAAAGGAATTTTTATTGATGATTAATCATGAACGATTGCACGGTAGGCGATTAGTTAGCGTTCTCGATCCCCCCATAGCCCACCGACAGTCATGGCTGGGTGGTCATCGATATTCTCACGAAATTGATTGCGCCAAGGCTGATACTTGTCCATCGGGGTCAGGGCATCCAGAAAGTTGTCAACTACGGTGTCGCAGTGGTAGTCTGGGTACCAAGCTCCGTCTTCGATAAGATCCCCGGCTTCCTTCACGAGACGCCTAGCCATATGGAGGACGACCGGGTACAGGAAGACATCAATGTCACACTCCTTTGCCCGCATGCCCTCCAACACGAATTGGCAGATCGACAACCAAGCTTCTCCCGCCCGACTCCGACGTTGTTTTCGCTGCTTCTGGAACGTCGCGAGATCCTTTCCCACCTTCACCTGCCCAGCGGGAAGCACCAGGTAGTGGGTCGATTCCCAGATAGCTTGGCAGTGGACGCTGTAATATTTCTCAAGACGACCCACGAATAAGGCTATCCACGGAATCAGCGTGAGCGTGACGCTCAGTTCGCGGCTCAGAAAAACCTCCCATGGCTTGGCGTCATACAGACAGGCGACCTGCGATCCAGTGACAAGATCGGGTCCCCACTCAGTTGCACCTGGATGTCTGACCGCCAGCGGGAAGAGCTAGTAGTCTGGACGTGATAAGGTGCGGGCCAGCTGTTGCTTGATCGGAACAGATCGCCGCAACAGATCTATCCGTCCCAGAGACCATGGTTTGTCTACATCCATACCCGAAGGAGGCTGATGCACGTCAATCTGCAATGCCCCTAACGATGTGTGACGATATAGGCCGGAATTTCCGGGCTGAACAGTTGAATTAAGTACCTCAACTGCCGGCTTCGGTGTTCCTTGGACGCTGTCACCCTTTGAGTGCATCACTTGGTCTTCCCCTGGCGTTGACGTTTCAACTGTAGAATCAGGTCGGCGACTCTGGATGGATCAGGACCGTGCTATAGCAGAAGCTAGCTCAATCGAATCCGTCGATCCACCCTCGGAGTCCGATCCAGACGAAGCTAATGTTGACTTGGACTGGCCAACAGTTTGTGCCGAGAGAGCTTGATTTTTCGTGGTTTGTACTGGCTTGTATGGGTCCGTTGGCGTATGCAAAAGATTTGCCGGCATCTTGGCTCTCTCCGAGGTGCCGCTGGATTCTCCTCGTAGTTCGGATCAGCCACTAGTTCCCGCGCCCTCGAGCCTCTTGATGCACCCTTGCGCTTCTTGTTGTGTGCGCAAATTTGTGGGCGGAATTTCAGCCAATGAACGGCGAGAATTTCCGCTCGAATTTGGTTGGAAAATAGCACCAGCTGAATACGCCTGTGGGTCCGCAAGGGCGCTCGATGCTACTCCGCAAGGAATGCGATCAGCGACTAGCGAACTGAATAAGCACGTAGCCAACTCATCACGGCACTCGTGGGCGATTTCCCAGAGTTGATTCGTCTCTCGGGTCCAAATGCCTAGCCGATCTTGGGAGGCAGTAATTCTTTTGGAGTGATCGTCGATCGTGAGCTTTAGCTCATCTATCTGCCGATCCATCTCGCGTCGTTGGGAATATAATACCGACCGATCGCCCTGAGGCTCCAAGCATTGCCGAACGACCTCTAAAAGCAGCTCTTGAAGATGCGATCGGTTGATCTCGAGACGAAGCATGTCGTGACTAGTGCCGATCGACTCTTCCAACATAGTTTGGAGCAGTTTGAAGTGACCGTGCACCTGCCGAACGGTATCGACAAGTGTTTTCACGGTCGGAAATACATAGACCACCAGTGGATCTACATACAGATGGAAGTGAGAATCTATCTAAAGTGGAGTTTACGGTGGATTGGTATACCTGATCGGTTTTGTTTCGGAGCCGAGGCCTTGAAACTTTTTTTATCGGCCATCAAGTCTGAACGATCAGCTTGTATAGCATTGATCAGCTTGGAAAGTCGTTTTGCGTCCCAATGCATTTTCTGGAACGCGACGTCGGTCACGATCTGCTTTTCGTGCGCAACTCTCAACTCCTCTCGGAGTGCATCAATGGTTTGTTGGGACCGATCGGTCTCGACTCGGTGCTCATATTGTTCTTCGACAATCTGAGTGTCGCCCGAGCCGTCCGAATGGTCCGATCTGTCAGAAGTTTGAAGATGCGGAGAGGGCGGGCACCGATCGCCTACGAAGACAAATGTTAGTGAAATATATGGCGATCGGAAGTCAAGTGGATTTACCTGGTACATTGGACTCGGAAGATTGCATGGAATTGAAGACTGTTTGTAAGATCGGGCCGCTACCGTTGTTTGGCTGCGACCAGACTCAGGGGAGACTGTGGTGAAGTGCAAGTGAAAATTATTGACCAGTTTGTACCGGTGTACCAGTTCTCAAG
Organism: Peronosclerospora sorghi; assembly: GCA_026184515.1. Lineage (NCBI taxonomy): Eukaryota > Oomycota > Peronosporomycetes > Peronosporales > Peronosporaceae > Peronosclerospora > Peronosclerospora sorghi. The sequence continues at coordinate 1,580,836 of CM047581.1, read as the reverse complement.
GCAGATCGATCGGGTTGGCTGAAAGGACGGAGTATTTTGGGCCAATCGTGTGCTTGGAGTGTTTTGTACGCAGATTTGAGGTAAGGAAACGGTTTACGAATAGTTTACATATTGGATTTTAATTGGATATTAAATATAGTGTTCGTATTACATTGGGTTGCCAAAGTCGCCGCTCCGATCGGAGTCATTGGGAGCAGAGGGTTAACCGGGTCCCCTCTTGCTCATTTAGCCCGACCAGGACAGAGCTCCACCAGAAGTCCCACGACGGGAGGCTCCCACTACGTTCACTCACCCCCTCAAGTTCGGCCACGTAAAGGAGACGTGTTTATTTGGCTGGGTTACTCATCACGATCTGCTGCGATCAAGTCCCAGGAATTGGCTGGATTACTCATGGCATTGTCGCAACCAAGTGCCAGAAACTATTATTGGCTGGATTACTCAATGCTTAGCAGTCAAGTGCCAGAAACCCCATTGGCTGGATTACTCACTGCTACGTGCAGTCAAGTGCCAGGTTTAATTGAATTCGGAGTGAAGATTTCCGCTTCGTTTGCCGATCGACTATATTGGATCATCTTCTCGTTGGAATTTTGGATCAGTACCCCAGAAGTGGTACATCCATATCGAAACCCAACGAAGTCTCTACCAAGCAACGGTCCACCGAGTGTGTATCCACCCATACCAATGGGTACACAAGGAGAGACACGAGACTAATCGGACTCGGCGTCCTGTAATGCCGATCGGTCACCCGATCGCCACCCAGGAGAAGGTTCGCGGAGTACCCCCTCCGTTAGTTGGTCGGCTGGGCGCGATGGTGGTTCAGTTCCGGACATTTCGGTGTTCGATTTAGAACTGGAATCCACCACAATAATAGATTCATCATCGCTTCTGTGGTGGAGTCAAGTTCAAAATCGAACACAGTTGTGTCGATAACCTGACCACGATCGTGCCCAGCCTTCCAACTTACGGGGGGGGGGTACCCCGCGGACCTTCGCTTGCGATCCGATCTTATCGTCCGCTGCTAGCAGACGACCGATCATCAACAGAAGACACCTCGTCCGATTGATCTTGCGTTGCCATCTCACCTTGTGTACCCGATGGAATGGGCTAGTTAAACACCCGGTGGATCGTGTCGCTGGTTGACTTGGGTCTGATAGTATGCAGACCGTACTGGGGGGTGTACCCTGGGCGGAACTCTTAACCCTGGGTACTTGTAGACCGGTTACACTTGAAATATGTATAGTCCAATGGGTCGACCGTCCAATCGATCTAGACCCAACCAATACGAGATAATAGAGGGTAGAACACTCAACTGGTCTAGCCCCTAACCAATATGAGAGGAGACTAAAACCGGTCTAAACTCCAACCAATGTTATAGTAAACTAATATGTCCACATAAAGATCCAATATGCTCGTGAATTCCACAAACGATATCTCCACGTAAAGACCAATCCACTTGTTAGTACGTTCCAAACGTACGTGACTTAAACTTGTGAGAAGTCAGCCAATGGATACTCCTGTAGAAGGACTTCCGGCGGGCCAAATGCGTCTGCGACGCGCCCCGGCCGGGTATAATGGGCAGGAGGGGATTACTCGACCCTCTTCCCCCAAACACTCCGCGACGTGCGAAGGCGACTTAGAAAACCAAACTTTTAGAGAGTCTCTTAGGACCTCTTAGCCACTTTTCAAATCCAAGACCAATTTACTTCTTTTCCACTAACCTTACGGTCCCAATATGTACCAAACACTAAAATATGTAAAATACACGCAATGCCATGTGACTTACCAAAATCCGTGTGCTTGACACTCCTTGTACATGATAGGCATAAAAGCCCCCCTTGTTTCCACCAATCCGATCGCTGACCAGCTGATCGGCACGCCGTTGACAGAAGGTGACCAAAATTTTGCCTTCGCTTCGCCACAGCCGCCGATGAGTCTGTTCGCAGCCGCGCAACGGTAGCGACCCGATCTCACCACCAGTTAACCCTTTCGCCAGCAGTTGACCTCCTTGACCTTCACGGCAACCAACATTCCACCAATGGACAAGTCTTCGGCCCCGCCTTCACCAGGTATGTGCCCTTTGTACGTCTGATATCCTTGTAACTTCTCTTGACGCTTGATCCTGCAAGTGCACTATGCGCCCAGTCACCACACATCGATTCCCTTAGCCGATCGACCCGATATGACAGCTCTTGCAGCACCCCAGGTTCCGACAGACCGGATGGGGATCAGATCGGGTCTGATCAGCTTCGAAAGACCATCTGCGAACTTCAGTCGGAGCTGGACACCAAGAATGCATCGTTCCTGAGGCTGCGGAAGGATGTCGACACCTTGACCCCCTTGGCTGCGCAGTTGAAAGATGTTCTCGCCGAGAACGCACATCTCCGGGCCCAGATTGCCCAACAAACAGCGCGAGGTGAGTCGATCGATCCGATTTTCACCTTGGAACGACCCTAACGTCTCTTCGTATGCAGATCGGTTGCCCACTGACATCGCTCAAGCGGTTGACGCCTTGCTTGCGGCTGATCGACAGTAGCGTGACCACTGCGATCAGCTCCGCCCCATATTGGACGGGCTGATCGGCGCTCGGCATGATCGGTCTCGCCTAGAAGCGTACTGGTCACACCTCCGGTAACAGCTCGCACTGGTCAACCGGCAGAGTTTGGAGGATCAGTCCGACCGGACCCTACTCCGTACCCAACATGGTGACCTAGAGCGGCAGATCAGCGAGCTACAGGTCGTGGTCAAGGGTCAGGTCGATAAGGTCTGGTCTTTCCAGAGCCAATCGGACACCTGGACCCAGGAGTCAGACCGCCGTTGGGCTGCCGTAGAGCAGTGCCATAAACAGCTGACCGACTTGCTGTACCGGCTTCCGGCTATTAGCTCCAGCGCGGACCGGTCTGCATCGGCCGTTCTCGTCGACCTACACCAGGGTAAGGAACAACGTCACCCATGGGCTAAAATTCGCCACTCCAAGATTTCTAAAACTTCCAAGCGTAAACGCAAGGACGCGTCGAAGGGATCAAGGGCGCGGGGCATAGCTCGCGACTCCGAATTCGAGGAGAAGCGGGCGGTTCCCCAAAAGAAAGCCAAGACGACGGCGCATCTCTCAAGCCCAAGATCGGCTGCAAATGACACTTCTAAAATCGCCAAATCTCATGCGCCCTCGCGCCCCCGTGTTGTTCGTACCCAGCACACAGAGGTCGCCTCCGGAGGGGACTCAGACAGCGGATCGGGAGATTCTGAGTTCACACTCAGCGCGTTATCTAAGTCCCGGTACGATCGGTGTCGAGGTCCTGCTCCGATGAAGTCTGCATCGGGGCTGATCAGGCGATCAGTTCCCAGAGTAATAAAACTGCACGGGCTCGTGAAACACCCGGATCAGTGCATTCTTGCCAGCCTGGCACATCTGGACTACGCCGCCACGCCCGATTGAAGGGAATATCGATTGGAGATCGACCTCTCCCAACGCGTACTTTCGACGCCGTTATGCCGTGGTCAACGGGGCAGATCGGTAGCTTGCACCGGTCAGCCCTGACCAAACAAGGTCTTGTCCGGTTTCTGTCCCGACCCGACTTTTGGCTCTTCCCTCCAGCTCTGAAGACTCCTAACCCATCTGCGTGGCGAGCAGATCTGGTTACAGGAGCGCAGATCTCTCTGGTATATGCAGATCGGAAATGGGAGGTGTTGCTCAGCGCCAAGTTGGACTCGATATTTGCGTCAACTCCTTCGGTCGATTCGCTCTTGGATCGACTTTGGACTTTCAATGCAGCCCACTGCCAAGCGATATGGGAATCCACCCATTACCTCGTCCTTCCCGCGGGTCAGAAGTTGCGTGACGTAGACTTGATCCTGTATCGGAAGCTCCGGAAACAGCGCCGGAGTCGAGCGGGCGAGGCCTGGCTGATCCTATGCCAGTTTGTACGGGAAGGGATGTTGGCCCGCGAGCGCGACCTCGACGTTTTCTTATATCCAGTGTTTCTTCACATGGCCAAGCGTCGCATCGAGAGCTCCGGGGCGTTATCTGAGGATGGCATCTGGTATCCCGGCTTCCGCTGTGACGAGCCAGTTGCAGACCTGAAGGACGCCTTGATCCAGATGGATCGGAAGGAGCCTTGGCGTAATCAGTTCCAGGTCCAGATTGTAGATAACCCGCTCTGACTATCGGTCGCCTGTGGGGTGATTGCGAATCTTGATACAGCAATAGCTGACCAGATAATTCATAATATATGTCATCATTCTTTCAAACTTCTTGATCACCTGGTCACTTGACCAAAATTCATCACTTTATCCAAAATTGCACCAACACGTTATCATATACAGTTCCATTCACATCGCGAAAATCATCATCACGTTCGTCACCCCATTACTCCAGTTCATCACAGTTTATCATACGTTCACAATAATTCAGACCTTACACATATTCACACCGATCGGTCTGATCGGTGCTACTGCGTGTATTGGTCTGCATCTTCATGAGTCTGCATCACTGCGAAGCGATTCCGACTGACTCGTTATCTCTCGAGCTCTCGTAGCAGTGCTCCACAATTTAGATTAAGTTCATCGATCCAAGTTGCTTCATCATGATCTTTCCACCGGACCAGATATTCTCGGTGGGTACGACCGAAACGTGTCTTCTTAACCGATCGGACATCTAGCACCTTCTCAGCCTCGAATTCGTCCTCCTCCAATGGACTTTCCCAACTGTTCTCCGGCAGCAGAGCTTCATCAAAATCAAATCTCTCCGCTTCATCCACCAGACAGGGTGTTTTGGGCAGATCGGGGAACTCTCTGACCAGCTTCAATTTGGATACATGCACGATCGGAAAAACTTTATAATCCGTGCCGATCGTGATCAGACGGGCAGCATGCTCACCGATCAGCTCTGCTACACGGAAAGGACCGTGCCACATATGAGCCAACTTCCTTGTATAACCTTCCTTGACCCGATCGAAGTATAACGAGACCCTCGCCCCTGGTTCAATACCGTGAGGTCAGACCTGATCGTTGTTCCGATCTGCTTGATCATGTGTGGCCTGACGCAACTTTTTGTTGACGACTTCCTTCGCATGTTGATAATGCTTCTGGACCTGCATACGCCAACGGCGGGCATCGCGGTCGCGGATCCGAGTGCAGCCGATCGGTATCGCCACTTCAAGTGTCGATCGATGGTCCCATCCATACGCCAGCTAAAAGGCGTTTCTCCTCGGAACCGATCGGTTGAAGAGTTGAGTGCGAATACCAGCCTCTCTGCATACTCGTGTGGAGAAGCGTGCCCAAAATTTGGCACACTTCTGGTCAAGTTTCGTCAAGGCATTTGGTCTAATTTCGGATTGGTTTAAACAAGGGGGGCTTTTCAGCCTATCAGACTCAAGAAGTGTCAAGAACGCAAGTTTTGGTGAGTCACCCGACTTTGGGTATTTTACATATTTTTGTGGGGGTACATTTAGGGACTATAGGGTAGTAGTATTTTAGTTGTGGTTTTACCTTTTAGGACAGAGGTTATACCTTTAAGTAAGGAAATCTTTTAGCTTTCGGATAAGTGGCTGAAACCTCTTCTGGTCTTGGTTCACACCACAGCTAGGGGTCGCCGTTCTTCCCTTTTCGTACACTAGTCGCCTCCGCCCGCCGCGGAGTGTTTGGGGGCAGAGGGTCGAA
>CM047581.1:1561133-1575171 GCA_026184515.1 Peronosclerospora sorghi | reverse complement strand
CTCCTCGGTCTGGTCTTGAATCGAAATTCGGAGCTCGGTGAGACGCCTCTCGAGATCGTCGCTTTGAACACTCAACGTGGTCTGGTCCAGCAGGCCTTCCTCTTGCTGCTGTTGGACCAGCACAAGCTGCTCCCGGAGATGAAGCTGATGAGCTTCCAAGAGGTCAGCTTGTTGCGCGCGGTTATGAGTCCAGTCAAAACCTGACGCAGCTGGAGGTCATGCGTGTTCGACTGCCTATCGGCGGCAAGCAGGGCATTGATCGCCTTGCTGATGGCAGGAGGTATACGGGCTGGAGGTATACGGGCTGAAGACAAACGAAGGTTAGAACAGGTACAAGGTGAAGACCGGACATGCATGCTTACGTTGTGTCGCCTGTTGAGAAATCTGCTCCTGGAGACGTGCGATCTCTTCAAGTGCGTCTTGCAACTGCGCGACGGTCCCGGTCTGATGCCCTGTCGATGTCTGAGGTGCAGTAGAACGATGGGGGCTGCCAGACCGGACCGACCGGACGGGCGAAGTGACATGCGATGACGTGGTATGCGAGGTGCCTACAAGAACGGTCGTTAAGGAAATGCAAGAAAGTCAAGTCCAGCAGTGCAAGTACCTGGAACGGATGAAGAAGATGGTTGCTCCATGTCGGAAAAGTTTGAATGACCAAGGTTTAACTTAATTTGATGGACTCGGGGGCGGCTGTGGAGAAGCGCGCCCAAAATTTGGCACACTTCTGGTCAAGTTTCGTCAAGGCATTTGGTCTAATTTCGGATTGGTTTAAACAAGGGGGGCTTTTCAGCCTATCAGACTCAAGAAGTGTCAAGAACGCAAGTTTTGGTGAGTCACCTGACTTTGGGTATTTTACATATTTTGTGTGGGTACATTTAGGGACTATAGGGTAGTAGTATTTTAGTTGTGGTTTTTTCAAGTAAGAGGCTTTTGGTTGTGGTTTTACCTTTTAGGACAGAGGTTATACCTTTAAGTAAGGAAATCTTTTAGCTTACGGACAAGTGGCTAAAACCTCTTCTGGTCTCGGTTCACAGCACAGCTAGCGGTCGCCGTTCTTCCCTTTTCGTACGCTAGTCGCCTCCGCCCGCCGCGGAGTGTTTGGGGGCAGAGGGTCGAATTATCCCCTCTCGCCCATTATACCCGGTCTGGAAGCGCCGCACGCGCACTTTGGCCCACCGGAAGTCCCTCGACGGGAGTACGATTTGGCGATCTCAACACCTCAACTCAAGTACGTTTGGAACGTGCTATTCACTGGATTGGTCTTGGCGTGAAGATATCGTTTGTGGAGTTTCACGAGCATATTGGGTCTTTACGCGGACATATTGGCTTGTTTTAATATTGGTTGGAAACTAGACCGGTTTTGGTCTTATTTCGTATTGGTCAGGGGCTAGACCCGAACGGTCGGTCTACCCTCTATTATTTCGTATTGGTCAGGCCTTGATCGTTTGGACGATCGACCTATTGGAAGTTATCTCTTGGAAGTGTATTTGGTCTGTTTGTGTCTGGGGTGAAGAGTTCCGCCCCAGAGATACCTAACCAGATCGGTCTTCTATATTCAAGACCACTTCGATCCAATCTGCGATCCCGATCCACCGAGTGTGTAACTTGCCCATTCCATCGGGTACACAAGGTGAGATGGACACTAAACAATAGGACCAAGTGGGTTCTGATGACGACCGGTCGTCTGCTTGCAGCGGACGATCGGACCAGATATCGAGTGGTGGTCCGCGGAGTACCCCCTCCGAAAGTTGGAAGGCTGGGCGCGATGGTGGTAGTCAGGTTATCGATGCTAATGTTTTCTATTTCGAACTTGACTCCACCACACTCGTCCCAGTCACGTTGGTCCGGATCGGCCACGTACATCTTGATCGCCCTCGTGATTGTCTGCACCATGCGCTCAGCCGATACGTTCGCTTGCGGACGATATGCCATCGTCGCACTCTGTTTCTGGCCTACCATGTTATTGAACGACCGGAACACCCCGGCCATAAAACCGGGTTCCCGATCGTGTCTGATAACTTCGCTGGCGCCGAACCTTCTAAACACGCATTCTTCGTAACTCTGGGCGATCTGCTTCGCAGATCGGGATGCACTATCCTTTGCAATCACCAGACCGGTGAATAGGTCGACCCAGATCAGCAGCTCAGTGTTGCCACGTGTCGATCTGGGCAGTGACGGTATGTGGTCCATCGCTATCACCTGGAAATGGTAGGTAGCCTTGATATTTCCGGGCGATCGGCCCTTGATTATCGGTCTGCCCTTTCCGGTCTCGCAATCCGTGCAACATCCCACATATTTCTGCACGCTTCGAAAAAGTCCTCTCCAGTGAAAGTGGGCCCTGATCTTGTGATATGTTCTTCCTATGCCTTTATGTCCCCCTTCTAGACTCACATGGTAGTGATGAAGGACATCCGGCTGCAGCAACTCAGGTATCACCAGTTTCGCCATCGATCTCGATCGGCACTGTCTTGATCAGTGTCGCGGCAGTAATATAGCAATCCATTTTCATCCACATCGTAACTGTCCGCGATCTTGGCACACTCTTTCACCTGACCATTTGTCAACTTGGACAATTCACCGCGCAGATAAGCCTTCAGGTTGACGATCCACTCTTCTTCGTCCTGCGCCTTGAGGATCCGTTCCGCCCTTAGCTGTTGTACAACGTACTCACTCAGCCTTTTGTTGGGGAACGATCGGCGATACTTCTGAGCTCGCGATCTGGTTGCGGCCATCACATGCAGCTGACCAGGGATGTCCTTGGGCTTGATCACCTCGGGGAGCCTGTTTATATTCATCAATTCATCAAGAACGGCTTCCTCGGTGATCGTCGCCCCGGTCTGGTCTCGCATGGCTTGGGTCGCGAGGTGGTCGGCGCTTATGTTCCATTCCCGTTTCACGTGCAATAGCTCGTGGTTGGGGTAGTCTCTCAGCGCTTTCATCACCAGATCATTTAGCAACTTTAACCGTGGCGCCTTGCAGTCGATCTCCCCGGTGATCTGCCTTATCACTAGGTTGGAGTCACCACATATGATGGTCCGCCCTTTCTGTTGTGATGACAGCAGATCAAGACATATAAGTAGACCCCAATATTCTGCCTCGTTGACCGTTATGTCAGGCGTGAAATCGGTGGCGGCTGCGACTATAGACCATTGTGGTAACTTCCACAGTATGGCACTATAGGATCCGACCTTCTTCTTCACGCTGGCCGACCCGTCAAAACTCAAGACCAGGAGTTCCTCACCCTGATCGACGGTCGGCGGCGGCCGCGAGATTGACTGTCGAGGTTGCTTCTTTGGGGCAATCGCCACTAAAGCGTCATCCACATCGGACCGAGGGGTGATACTGGCAGCTAATGTGCCCAATATCTCTTCCTCTCCCTTAGTGCACTTGACGACCTCGAGAGACCACTGCGACAAGATATCTGACCATCTGCCGAGCCGACCGTCCATCCCATTGTCTGATAATAATCAGGCCAATGTCGACTTTCTTGAAAGGACCTTTACAGATCGGCCGACCAGTATGTTGTAGCACACATCCAAGATAGGTAGTAAAGCCGGAACTTCTTTTTCGACAATCCCATAGTTGACCTCGTTCGGCTTCAATGTCCGGCTCGTAAAAGTGACCGGGTGGTACACTCCGTCATGTTCTTGTACTAGAGTGGCCGAAATGGCCCACTTACTAGCATACACAATGACGATCGGCATTTTCTCCGGATAGAAGTGCTTGAGAATCGGTGCCGTCGCCATCTTGGCCTTTAGCATACCGAAAGCAACCTTTGCACGCCTCATGTGATCCTCTGCCTCTACTTGCGGACAATCTGCGGGCATATCAGAGTCGCTGCCCTCCCGTAAAGTTGTCCGATCTTCTTCGCGCAACATTTGGTAGTCGACTTCCAGGAGCTCGTACAGAACGGCCGCGTAAATCGCAAAGTCTTCAATGAATCGGCTGTAGTAATTTAGGCTTCCCAAGAAATACTGCATTGCCTTCAGCGATCTGGGAAAGGGGAGGTTGTTCAGTGATTCCATATCTTTGGGATTGGCCTCCAGCCCACTGATCGACACCATATGACCCAAATAGGCGACCTTGGACATGCCCCAATAACTTTTCACAGCACTGATCGACAGTTTCTAACGATCGCATGTCTCCAACAAACGTTCGACCTTCTCGCACAGATCGCTCCATGACGAAGCAGGGATCAGAATGTCGTCGATATACAATCGCCTTCCCAAAACGGACGGTCTCCTTTACCGGTCAGGTTCACCCTCTGTAAACATATCATAATTTTTGGTGAGGTCCTGATCGGTGCCGATCTTGAAGTGTCCATACAGTGCGTTGTCGATCAGCCTTTGGTAGATCTGGGGCGCGTTCTTCAACCCGAACGGCATACGGTTCCCCTCGAACAGACCGAACGGCGTACCAAATGCGGAGATCTTGCGAGCCCGATCGGTCATCGAAACCACCCAAAATCCACTTGCCATGTCTAGTGAGCAATACCACAGAGTCTTGTCAAGGTCTTCTAGTAGATTGCTGATCAGCGGCTTCGGGTACACCATAAGCTTGGTTAACCGATTTACCAACCGATAATCGATGCACAACCTGATGTCGACACCGTTCTTCTTGATCACGATCACGATCGGTGAGGCCCATGGCGAGGTCGACGGCCTGATGATCTTGGTAGCCAACAGTCCTTGAATAAGGTCAGACAATTTTTCGCGTTACTGTGGCGCCACACGTCGGCATCGCTGGTCGATCGGCTTGTCATCTCCAACGTCGATGTTACAAATCGCTCCGCGAGCAGAAGGGGGTAAGGCATTGCCTTTACCGATCATCAGATGTTTCTTCTTCCATATGATCTGCTTTAGCTGATCGATCTGATCGGGACAGTTGAGATCCCGATCACCCACTTGCAGATCATCCATAGTAACCTCGGGCGGGTCAGAAGACACTTCAGGGAGGACTGCCATCTGGATCTCCAACTCCTGAATGTATTGGTCCCCGCCCTCATGGATGCAGACCTGGTCATCTTTCGGGGCAATAACACCCAAACCGTCCTGATCGGCTGAACACTGCTGTTCCCGATCGGCGGGCTGCCCTTCACCGACATCGACCTGCTCAAGCGTGCCATCATGGTCCGCCCCAGTCTCGCCATGCTTCCCTTTTTCTATTTGCGGCTCCGCTGTCGCCTGTTCTTGTGTCGCCACCACGTTAGCGAACTTTGGCTCATCTACTTGATGGTCCACCGTATCCGGCGCCTGCGGTGCCTTTCTTCGAACTAGCATCTTCCTAGGGGTTACATAGATGGTTCGTTCCACCATAGGTGATGTATCTTTTTCCACCGATCCATCATTGCTGACCAGATCGGTGGTCGCTTGGTTCGCCAAGTTCTGCCACTCAACATACCGTCTCGATCCGATCGAGACGAGCCCCATCTTCCTTGGCACTTTCCCTTCTGCCAGCCACATGCCAACAATCGTGTTGTTGTCGAGCGTAAGCGGCTTGTCACCGATATTAGTGACTCGGACAAAATCATTTCGGCCGGCGCTCTTCACAAAAGTCGACACCCACCGATCGCCCCTGGTCACCCATAACTTCCTTGAACGAAAAGCTTTATCGACCGGGGTGTCAGTGGATTGGCCGACTGGAATGGTGACATCTTCATCCAACCTGACCAAATCGGTGTACGATCCGTATAGGGGCCGCCGACCAGTTAACTGGATCTGGACCTCATCCGGTAGTGTAAGCACTCCATGAGACAGATCAAGGCGAATACCCGCCGGCACCATGAAATCCATGCATAACAGGGCATCCTGACCGGCCAGCTTACCAACCCAAGCACTGAAGAAGTAGACCAACGAACCCGATAGGGTGATCTTCACGCGCGTCCTTCCTTCGGTCATATAAGAATTTTCACCGATCCCGACGCATTCTTGTCTCTGGGTATCGTCTATACGACATCAGACCTTACGAGCAAAGGCGGAGTCAATAATCGAGAGTTCAGCCCCAGAGTCGAACAACATCGTCGCTTTCTGGTTATTTATCGTACCACAGGCTTTCGCCTGCTTAAACCATTTGTCGGGCGCATGATACTTCCAGTATCCGCGATATTCTCCAGGCAGCAGATCTAGCTGCATGACCACCTTCGATCGGGAATATTCATCGGTCGTGAGATTGTAGACCGGATGATCCCGACCGATGCAATTGAGAATAGAACATGTATTGTCGGTTTTCTTCTCCTTGCCGACATATGCATAGATGCCAAACGTAGACCGCTCGGCTCGATCCAGATTCCAACCTGGCGATCGTTCTAGTTTAACATCTTTTCCACGTCAGGTGGACGCATCCCCGCGTGCTTGCCCGGCACATACCACTTGCACATCAGGTTGAAGAATTCTTCCATCTTGCAGTGGCCGAACTCGTGGATCTCTCCACATGACATGCACACGAAAAGGCAGTGATCGGTGGGGTGGCCGCGTCTTTCGCATTTCTTGCATATTAACTTCTTCCAGCACCCCCGATCATCATGCTTGCTTGACCCTCAGTGAGAACACTTCTTGCGGGGTCGGTCCGGGTCAGACTTGTTTCCGCTCCTGCCCTTCTGATCTGCCTGGTCAGGCGTCGATCTGGTTTTCGGGGCAGGTTCCGCGACGAAGATGTGACGGTACTGATCCTCGTCTGACTCCCGACTGGACTGGCCGCTGCTTTCCTCTTCCGATCCAGTGCTGTCCTCAGCTACGATCGCCTTAACAGCACGGGACGATCTGGTCAAGGGTCTCTTCACCGGATCGGTCTGGGTCTTGGATCTGTAACGACCTGATCCAACGGCGCCCTTTGATCTCATGCTGCGGGAGTGTTGCAACGTTCGTAACGTCTGCTCCACTTCTCCCACATCCTTTAGGCGCAACAGGGTGAGCTGATCTGCCAGCTCCTGGTCATCAAGCGTACTAATATAGTGACCCACATGTTCCAAAGCGGCACCGGTCGGCGGGTTGCCTTCCTTGATCACTATGCCGGCGCGAATTGCAGCCACATTCAGACGGTGTAAGTACTCTATCGGCGTCTCGTCGCCCCGCTTCTGCATGTGATGATATTTGCGGGAGCTGGAGAATCCGGAGTTGCAGTACTGCCCCTCAAACTCTGAACATAGCAGGTCCAAGTCAGACCGGACATCCCGACTCAACTGTTGGACCCAGTTCACAGCCGGTCCTTTCAGCAGATCTCTAAAGATCAAACACCGTTCCTTTTTTGGTGTCTGATCCCGTAAGAAAGCAGACTTGACCCGACCAAACCACGACCTGGCCTGCTCCTCGTCGGTGTCCTTTCCGGTGAAATCCTTGAGATCAGTAGTCGCAGCCATGCGAATGCGCGGGATCGCAGTAGATCCGAAATCAAAAGCGATCGTGGAGGCTAGATAAGCCCTGCGCGTTCTGCCCGCACCTGAACCGTCTTACCCATAGTGGCCATCCGGATCGCCGATCGACTCCATGTCGTAATCACTGTTCTTGCTTGATCGGCGCGATCGAGCTGGTTGCGGCTTGCGTCTTCCTTTGCCAATTGGTTTAACACCTCGAGTGGACTTGTCCACTGATGCTACTGACTCCATATCTACATCCCGGCAAATATTGACATTTTTCCAGGCAGATCGGTCCTGAGCATGAGGGCGCGGATGTGATCTGCATCGATCTCCCATGAAACGCTCCATCATTGCTTCAAACATGGCTTGGACGTTAGCTTGGGTCATGGGCAACGTGTGGGTATCTTCCTTTGGAGGTACTGACACCTGTGGGGGCTTCTGGGGCCCCGACCGGCATGCAGCCCCATGCTGCCGCACGTCCTTTTTATGCTCTCATGGGGGTATGATCTGCCCCCATGGTCATCCGCTCAACACCGACCTCCAACTCCGATGAGCTGTTAGAGGAAGGTGGATACTGATATACCGATTTATCATCGGAGCACGCATCGTCATGTGCTGCCGTGTCTTCAGCAACCTTCAATGCCATGGTGGGAGTTGGGCGGCGAGCCGCCCCCACCAACGGCACCAAATGATCATGGAGAGTCGACATCGACAGCTCCAGCCTGCGAGTGTCCAGATCAAACAGCTTGTGAACGTTGGCCGGGTTCTGCACTTTTATGCCGACCTCAGCCAACATCGCCAGCAGGTTTTTCACCGGCAGCAGTGGTCGATCACTCTGGATCGGCTCGGTAGTGGGTCCGAGGAGGCGATCAGGGATCTGGGGGTTCAAAATTTGCATGACCTGGTCTTCACGAAAAAAAATCGCTTCAACTCGTGGATGTAATACATCCTGGTCAGGTCTTGTTCGTCAATAACCCCATCCCCTACCTGCGACTTTTTTTCCAAGTCGTCCTCCTCGGGCGGCATTCCTAGCCTTTGCTTGGGGACCTTAGGCATGTGGATCGGATCGTTCCGATCAGCCTCCGATTGGTTCTCATTTTTGATTCCATCAATTTTTCCATGTAAATGCATAGGATCAGGACAAAAGTCCTGATCCTTTCCGGAACTATAGCAAAACTTACTATAGTCCTGATCGGCTCCGGTGGGAGCCTTATGGGGAGGAAAAAACTTATTAATCCCGATCTGGTCCTCCACCCGGCCAGATCGGACATCGCCATCTTTATCAACAACGAGAACATAAGGTGACAGCTTTTCCTTATGTCCTCTCCAGAACGATTCCACATTTAAATCACTTAAGTCAACTTTTGACCAGAAATCATCTCGGTGATATCCACGATCACCAAATGATCCGGTCACGCGCACCATTGTGGTGGAGTCAAGTTAAAAATCGAACACAGTTGTGTCGATAACCTGACCACCATCGTGCCCAGCCTTCCAACTTACGGGGGGGGGTACCCCGCGGACCTTCGCTTGCGATCCGATCTGATCGTCCGCAGCTAGCAGACGACCGATCATCAACAGAAGACGCCTGGTCCGATTGATCTTGCGTTGCCATCTCACCTTGTGTACCCGATGGAATGGGCTACTTCAACACTCGGTGGATCGTGTAGCTGGTTGACTTGGGTCTGATAGTATGCAGACCGTACTGGGGGGTGTACCCTGGGCGGAACTCTTCACCCTGGGTACTTGTAGACCGGTTACACTTGAAATATGTATAGTCCAATGGGTGGACCGTCCAATCGATCTAGACCCAACCAATACGAGATAATAGAGGGTAGAACACTCAACTGGTCTAGCCCCTAACCAATATGAGAGAAGACCAAAACCGGTCTAAACTCCAACCAATGTTATAGTAAACCAATATGTCCACGTAAAGATCCAATATGCTCGTGAATTCCACAAACGATATCTCCACGTAAAGACCAATCCACTTGTTAGTAAGTTCCAAACGTACGTGACTTAAACTTGTGAGAATTCAGCCAATGGATACTCCTGTCGAAGGACTTCCGGCGGGCCAAATGCGTCTGAGACGCGCCCCGGCCGGGTATAATGGACAGGAGGGGATTACTCGACCCTCTTCCCACAAACACTCCGCGACGTGCGAAGGCGACTTAGAAAACCAAACTTTTAGAGAGTCTCTTAGGACCTCTTAGCCACTTTTCCAATCCAAGACCAATTTACTTCTTTTCCACTAACCTTACGGTTCCAATATGTACCAAACACTAAAATATGTAAAATACACGCAATGCCATGTGACTTACCAAAATCCGTGTGCTTGACACTCCTTGTACATGATAGGCTTAAAAGCCCCCTTGTTTCCACCAATCCGATCGCTGACCAGCTGATCGGCACGCCGTTGACAGAAGGTGACCAAAATTTTGCCTTCGCTTCGCTACACTTCATTTTGGCATGTTTATCGCCGCTTGGTTATCCTTTAGCATCAGCATTAGTTTCATCACTTCAACTCCAGTTTCGTTCAGAAACTCTCGATATCCCAGCTTTTTTCACCTTTACTTTCAATGCATCGTAAAGTTCGGATTTCATAGTTAATAACGACCTCCAGTCAGCTTCCTGCATATCCAGCTTATCGTTTTTCCATTCATCATAATCAGGCAACCCGTAGTTGAATTTCTATCATCCTTGCCTAGAGCGTAGTCTGAACCACTGTATCAGATAATTTTAACCGATTTTTGTCCTGGCTCCCTTCCCCATGTGAAGTTTCAACTTTTCAGTACCTCACTCATTTCTTGGCTAATTTCAAGCTGCACGTCTGCGTGTGGCATTCTGTTCGCTCTATGCACTGAGAACGCTACATCACCAACCCCGTGGTCGAGTGGCACGCTGCTCACGTCGGGACCGGGAGGTCCCGCGATCCCAACTTGGTTGGTTTTAAAAAGTTTAATGAGACGCATTCAAACTATAATGCTACATCCGGCATCATACAGCGTGAAATCCATGGATAGGTTCCCACAAGATTGAAATTCTTAACCAAGTTTTTCCGGATCTCTTTGGTCACTTAACAACTCCAGATCGTTTATGTTCAGGTTCTCATACTCGTTTGCGTTGAGCACCTTGACAGGATTTTCTTTTCAGAGATCAAAATCTCTCAACAGCACCTAAATCATTACTCGTAGATTGAGAGTATACCCAGTAGTTTTGTCGTAGGTCACTCTCATGTCCAGACATTTTGAGACCCTACCAATATTTTTGATCTCGAGTACCTTCATGTCTTAAAAAAGACGTCGATTCAATTTTCTCGTGTGCCTGTGACTAGGAGATAATCCACGTTAAGTCTCACTATCGTCATATCATTATCGTTAGTTGGCTCATAAGTACACATCGGTTATACACGGTTTAACCTTCGACTCCCGTAAACTTTGCGTGCAATAGCTTAAGTAATAGACGTCCCGCTTGTTAATCTATACAATGTTTTTAATTTCATTACCAATCCTTGTCGCATCATTTGGTTGCCTTGACCAGAATCGTCCATCAATTTCATGCCTTGCGTGTTTAAAAAGAAGATATCATGCCAATATTTACATACCTTAACATAGACGTTTGGACTGTTGACGTATCTTGCAAAGACACCCAGCGACATCGCTAGGATTGACTTGACTGTACCTCTCTATACCTGCCGAAAATGTCCAAGTATAATTGACCCTGCTCATTTCCACAGGCGTCCAAGCGAGTCTTGTACCATTAAATAGAAGCTGGGCTGAAAACGGTGATATTTTTTTAAAAAAATATATAACCGTATTCAGCCCAGCTTCTCTTAAACTCCTTTTGGAGCACAATTGATGGCATTTATCCGGTTTTCAATAATATTCCACTCTTTATGTTTCTCAAGAGCTGAACGTTCCTCCACGACTGCCTTCTTCCGTTTTCCTTGTTATTGCTTCTTATAGCTTTATTGCAGCAAGTCAGATCGAGTTTTTTGATAAAATTTACTGTATCAGTTGTAAAAGTTGACTCTTCATTTTCTTGTTTTGGATCTCCAGTCGTTTCTCGAGTCGCTTGCTTTTTTGTGGTCACTTTCTAAAATACCTTTTAATTCCGCGTCTTAAACGCCGCCATCCCTTTCGTACTCTGTTGCTTCACTTATTCCTCTTGATGTCCGAAAATCCTTCTATCTCTTAATTTTCCAGTAGTTTCTTCTTCACTTTTTAGTTTGAGTTTTTGCCGTGGGTTTCAATGTTTTGATATGTTGTCATATCACAATCTTTCGTTCTTCTTTCAGGAAAACCTTGTCAATGTGGTGGAGTCGAGTTCAAAATCGAACACCGAAGTGTCCTGAACCCGACCACCATCGTGCCCAGCCGACCAACTTACGTGGGGGGGTACCCCGCGAACCTTCGCCTACATCCCGATCGGGTGACTGATCTGCATTGCAGAACGCCAGGTACGATTTGCCTTGACGCTTCTCGCCTTGTGTACCCATTGGTTTGGGTGGCAACACACTCGGTGGACCGTCGCGCAAGATGAACTTGAAGGGGATCAATATGAAATGTACCACTTCTGGGGCAACTGGTGTATAGGGC
The DNA here is from genome assembly GCA_026184515.1 of Peronosclerospora sorghi. Taxonomy (NCBI): domain Eukaryota; phylum Oomycota; class Peronosporomycetes; order Peronosporales; family Peronosporaceae; genus Peronosclerospora; species Peronosclerospora sorghi. Next base: position 1,563,222 of record CM047581.1, on the reverse strand, counting down.
GGACCTTCACCCTAAACACGTCAATGTCCAACGATATAGATAATGCAATATAATTTTGTGGTGTAAATAGAGCGGAAACCGTCACTCCAAATACGTCAATAGTCAATATACTTAATTAAAGTATACTTTTGGGGCAGATCGCGTATAGCGATGTGTAGACCCAATCAATAAAACGAGAGACCAATTAACCAATAAGGAACAGCCAAGCGAACGTATTCAAGCTTGGGGCTTCACCAATGAGATCTCCACGTATTCCAATGAAACGATAACACGTTCCAAACGTGTGCGACTTAAGGTGATTGTCGTTAAGAAATACGCTTCCCGTCGTGGGACTTCCGGCGGGCCAAGTGCGTCTGTTACGCGTCCCGGCCGGGTAAGTTTAGCTAGAGGGGACCTTGTTTACCCTCTGCTCCCAAAGACTTCGTAGTAGGAGGGGGGGACTTTTGCGTAAACCAAAGAAAAACGAACACTATTTAATATCATATTAAAACCTAATATGTAAACTACATGAAAAATCGTGTGACTCACATAAAACTGCGTACTTGACACTCCTGACACACGATTGGACCAAAATCCTCTCCCCTATCAACTAACCCGATCGCTCCAAACCGATCAACGGTATACCGGTACAAACTGGTCACAAACTTTCATCTTCAGTTCACCACATAAATTTTCTTCGCTTTTCCTAACGATGATGCCAACTAGCGAAGTTTTACCAGGGCTTCTGTAGACCGTAAAGGGAAATTCAAAACCAACGATTCCCCCAGATTCATTTTTTTGACCGTGTCAAACTGAAGTGGTGAAAGTTTCTTTTCGTTTGCATTCGTAGGGCTACTGTTCAGAACATAGGCGGCATACTGGCGTCTACACAAAAAAGAAAGTTATCCAGACAAAAAAAGGACTAAGCCATATTTATTATGATTTCCCATTACCTGACTAGCTTCTCGCCTCACTAATTTGTCTTCTTACCCCTGTTTTTTACAAAAAATATGAGATTTTTATATTCGTAGTCTCCGTCTGTCCTCAAAACATGTCATATGAATTGAATTTTACACAAAATTTCCAGGGAATGCTCGAACATCTTGTCCTCAACGTTGTTTTTTTTTCTCGCTAAAACCACTCGGATATAGTTTGATTTGAGACCCAAGAAATTAATCTAGTAACGATTTCCAAATCTGTCATTGGGTGAGATAGATCCTTAAGGTCATAATATATGTCATCCACACCTTTTTTTGGGCGAATTGTTCCTGTGTCATTTTCGACCTAGCGTTTGTTGTCTCTTCCCCTTGACGTAAGTCAGACAATAAATGTAGCCGGTGCGTATACGCACGGTGCGGCTAGCGCACAGAGGAAGAATTTCCTTAAGCGGCGATACGCAGCTACTTAGCCGACACGCCCTTATATAAGGGATTAGTGGGAGATTGCTCTCTCACTCGGGGCCAAGATTCCCTGAGTTTATTAAACACTAACGCATTATTCCAAGGCTTCCCTTAGTAAGGGGGTAGCTAAGGGAGGTTCTCCCTTTTTCTACAACACTCACTGCACGCGCGACCGTTCTGGGTCGTGCGCCTAGCAGTATTCAGTGTATTTTGTAAAATGATTTATTTATTTAAAATTAGCATAGTCCCTAATGTACCAACGGGGCAATTAATCTAGTATTTGTAACACTGCAGAATGTAAATTGGGGTTGACCTGAGAAAAAAGCGAAGTCACGGCAAATAGATGTACACTATATTCTATATTTTATTTAATTGGGATGAGACCCGTCGTATCGACGGGGCAGGGCATAAAAACCATCTGTCCGTCTACAAAACTTGCCCCCATGTATTTCCAGGGTTAGGGTAGCGAAAACATATACTATACATTATACCAATGTGGTCACAATGCTTGGGTCGCACGCCGTTATCGCAAGCAGTAACGGCGTGCGACCACTTTACCCCGTCGTACCGACGGGGAGGAGGGTATACAGTCCTCCCTCTGCTAATTTATAGCTTAAGTTATATTCCGCATGACAGGATATTCCGTAATCCATATTCCGTAGTCACCATAGAACGATATCGGTGGCGCCGTATTCCAATAACATAGCAGA
>CM047581.1:1547402-1561123 GCA_026184515.1 Peronosclerospora sorghi | reverse complement strand
CACCATAGAACGATATCGGTGGCGCCGTATTCCAATAACATAGCAGAGGTTATTCCATAGGGCGGGATAACTTATCGGAGGGAGGACTGTATAAGGTAAAGTCATAGAAGCAACTACATGACCGGGAACGTCACAGGGAGGAAAACTTTTAAATAGATGTAAAAAGCGCCATTTCTAAACAATTATTTACGCTTTAATACTGATCTTCATGTCAATTGTACTACCACGGATTAGTGCGATTTTTGAAGCCAAAATTGTATTCTATGTTTTTTTAAAATGGCATGTCATAGTGTCATGACGTGCGTACAGTTGAGTTTCGGCTAGGTACGGGATCGCGTACTTAATTGAATTCTATACTTAGATCAAGATATTCGCTTAGGTGCGGGAGCATGCATCGACGACATGAATTATGTTTTTATATAGTAGATAAAATTAGCCTAACTTAATAAACTAATATAAACTATATGCAATACTAGGTAGAAATTACTTTATTCGTACCTAGCCAAAATGTAGTGTACACCACCTGTGTACCAACACGTGGCAGGCTTCCACGCCTTCACCAAGGCTCCCGCCCTGATTGGTTAAAACAACCAATAGGTCCGAACCTTTCGGACTGGTCAATACTTGACCTTAACCGTTGTGTACTTACGTACACCAACGTAACCAAATGTAACCCCGTTACATCCTCCCCCATCAAGACTATTGCTACGCAATAATCAATTATAGTTGGGGATCCCAACTGCCAGAACTATGGCATCAAATGAGCACCTATAGTGGTGCTGGTGATTCTCCCGATATTTTGACTCCGGTATTTCGGAGTAGGAGGCCCTAGGGGATATGTCCCCTAAGGATGAACGCTCCGAAAACGCCGAACGGCGATTTCGGCAGCCTTATCCGTTCCCCACACGTGGAGAAAATGCACTAACGCGTGCGGCACCCTTACCAACTTCGGATGATATATCCGGGTCGCCGAAGGCGACCATCACCAATGAGCTGGATGCGGCTCACGAATCTCAACTTGCCGTACAGGCACGAGAGGCAGCATTACGCGCCCCTAAACGCCCTTCACGGGCCGAATATCACTTTACTGGTTCTCGTGACCCCCAAAAGTGGTCTAAGAGTGAGGTAAAGAAGGATCTTGCCTTCTATATCCCTGGCCCTGCGGATGTACAGCCGCGTCAATTCGCATGCCGGAAACGATTCCGGGAAAGACTGCTCGCGCAGAAGCAGTTTACTGCCGCCTCATACCGGGAGCGAATCAGGAAGCAGGCGGAGGGTGCCCATGTTGAGACCCTCCGCGATGTTCCCTTTGTTCTCCTAAAAGGAGAGGATGCCGGAGAGGCAGAGCAAAAGTTCCGCGCTTGGGCGGAAGGTGAAAAACGTCTTCCATGATTTATCGAGCTGTACAACAGCTTTTCCGAACGTAACGTTAGGATAGAGAGGGCATTGCACTTAGTGTTTGCCAGAGCCAAAGCGCTGGGACAATTAGGTGCCCCTTATCACACGCGCTATGCTAGCGCCCATGCCCTCACTGTGGTTCCGGAGAGCAATGAAAGCTCTGCATCTGCATCCGGCGAACTCCCAAATACTGGGAGTGAAGGGGTTGCCCCCACCCCTTTGGTCGCCGACTCGAAGCGGGATTCTCCCGCTCGAAAGCGTCAACGACGTCTCGGCAATCCTGCCGCAGGGGAGTCTCGGACTCCCACGAACTCTGTTAGTGTGGATAACCCTTCCACTTCACCAGATACTGGTTTCACCCCGATGATAGTGTCGCGCCATGAGACGCTCCACATAGTAGTGTAGAATCCCCTCCAAATCAAGAACTGGAGGAGGTCGCGCAATTGCGACGTGAGGTTCACGCGCGCTGTGATCGACACAGCCGTCGTATCGAGGAAGTCCAGGATGGAATCCACGATAAAGCGGGTGCGATTGACCGCATCGAGAATCGGCTTGACTCTCTCGAGTCGACCGTTGCGGAATTCGTGGTCGCATTTTTGCACTGTCGGACTTCCTCCGCCCTGCCGTGTCTTACGGCTCTTATGGCTACCTGCCTTTTCAATCCCCTCCAAGAGGTACCCGCCCCCGGGTCCTGGTATGGATTAAGCATACCTACATAGAAGGTTGGATGCGTACGCATCGCCTTCAAAATATCCAAGGTGTACGCCAGGCCCTTTTGGGCTAGCACCTTGAAAGGCCCCACAAACCTGGGGCGCAGTTTATTCCGTAACACGTTAGAAACTGCATGTGTAGGAAGGTTTTTAGCGTTTAATAAAAAACTTTCTCCTACTTTATACGCCCTTTGTTATGCCGACCCTTGCGGTCGGCCTGTTCCTTTTGCTTATCTTGGCTATCCGCTATGGCGTCGCAAACGTGTCGTAAGACACTAAGGCGCGTCGATAAGAACTTATCGATGTGCTTTCGAACAGATACAGGGATGACATCAGGAAATCCTCCACCCTCAAGACCTGGGACACATACACGTGGCGTCAACAGAACCCTCGGATTCACTAATCCGTTCACGTAAAACGGGGTAAGCCCCGTAGATGCATGGATCGAATTGTTGATAGCAAATTCGGCCATAGGAAGCATCTCACTCCAACTCTTTGGATAATCCGGACATAAACTCCGGAGAATATATTCCACAACGCGTTAACGCGTTCCGTTTTCCCGTCCGTCTGCGGATGATCCGCAGTGGACATGAGGAGCTTGGTGATGTCGTGAAGAGGACCCAAGAATTTTGGTCGGTTCCGGTCAACAATGGACCTATCGGCCTGTCGGCGATCGGATTGTTGGAAAGTCAAGAAGTATTTGGGTCAGTCATGTGCAAGGGGTGTCCAGGACACAAATTCGGGTAGGTCACATGAGATTGCGTGTACTACATATTTTCATGTTTGGTACATATTGGGGACTATAGGGGGTAGGTAGTAGTTGGGGTTTTGCCAAGTGTTGGGGATTTGCCAAGTAAAGGTTTTTGGCTTTTAGCTTCGCTTAAGTGACCGTTGGACCCCCAGCTCAACCGGGGTCGTTTTCACCTTACGCGTTAGTCGCCTCTGCACGCCGCAGAGTGTTTTGGGAGAGGAGGGTCGAGTAATCCCCTCCAGCTCATTATACCCGGCCGGGACGCGTTATAGACGCATTTGGCCCACCGGAAGTCCCTCGACTGGAGCGTACTTTGGTCGACCCCCAACGTTAAGTTGCACACGTTTGGAACGTGTTATTTTACCTATTGTATTATTTCGTGGAGATATCGTTCGTGGATTACGTCACGTTCTTATTGGAACCCCCTTATTGTATTGGATTATTGGACCTCATTGGATTACCGGAGTTTATCTCCCATATTGTCCGGGATTTACGATCGGGTTAGCGATATGCCCTCGGGAGTATACGAATTTCGAGTATAACCGGTATACCCGTACCCAGGGTGAAGAGTTCCGCCCCGGGTACATCACCCAGCACGGTCTACCGCATTTAGACCACAAGTCAGTCCCAAGACCCGATCCACCGAGTGTGTTACCAGCCCAATCCATCGGGTACACAAGGTGAGATGCGAAAAGAATCGGACCAGGCGTCCAGTGCTGACGATCGGTCGTCTGCCAGCAGCGGACGATCCGATCAGATCGAAGACGAGGGTTCGCGGGGTACCCCCCGTAAGTTGGAAGGCGGGGAACGATGGTGGTCAGGTTCTCGACACTTCGGTGATCGATTTCGAACTTGACTCCACCACAATGGTGCGAGTGCCCGGATCACTTGGTGATCGTGGATATCACCGCAGCGATATTCAGCAAAGTATTGATTACAAGGAATTGAATGTGGAATCGTTCTGGAGAGAACACAAGGAACGGCTATCGCCTTATGTTTTCGTTGTTAATAAGGATGGTGATGTCCGATCTGGCCGGGTGGAGGACCGTATCGGGATTAATAAGTTTTTTCCTCCCCATAAACCTCCCACCGGAGCCGATCGGGACTATAGCAGGTCTTGCTATAGTTCCGTAAAGGATCAGGACTTTTTTCCTGATCCTATGTATTTGAATGAATGCTTGGATGAGAAGAAAATGAAAAGCGAAAACCACATGGAGCCTGATCGGAACGATCCAGGCCAACCCCCCAAGGTTCCCAAGAAGAGGCTCAGAGTGACGTCCGGAGAAAACGACCGGGAAGAGAAGTCGCATGTCGGGGATGGGGTCATCGAAGAATAAGACCTGACCATGATATACTACATTCATGAGTTGAAGCGATTTATTCGCGAAGACCAGGTCATGCAAATAGTAGACCCCCAGATCCCCGATCGCCTTCTCGGACCCACCACCGAGCCGATCCGAAGCGACCGACCGTTGCCATTGGTGAGGAACCTGCTGGCGATGTTGGCCTGGGTTGGCATGAAGATGCGGAAGCCCGCTAACGTGCAGAAGCTTTTCGATCTGGACAGTTGGAGGTTGGAGTTGTCGTTGTCGACCTTCCACGACCATTTGGTGCCGTTGGTGGGGGCGGTCCGCCGCCCAACTCCCACCGCGGCATTGAAGGTCGCTGAGACTATTGAAATGGATGATGATGCATGCTCCGACGATAAGTCGTTATATCAGTCTCCACTTTCCTCGGATAACACATCGGAGTTGGAGGTCGGTGTCGAGCGGATGACCATGGGGTCGGACCAGACCCCATGGGAGCATAAAAAGGACGTGCGGCAACAAGAGGCTGCATGCCAGTCGGGGCCCCAGGTGCCCCCACAGGCTTCAGTACCTCCAAAGGAGGATACGAACACGTTGCCCCTGACCCAAGCCAACGTCCAAGACATGTTCGAAGCGATGATGGAACGTTTCTTGGGAGATCGATGCCGATCACCTCCGCGCCCACATGTCCAGGACCGGTCTGCCCGGCAAAATGTCAATATTTGCCGGGATGTGGATATTGAGTCAGTGGCATCAGCGGATAAGCCTATCCGAGGTGTTAAACCAATTGGCAAAGGAAGACGCAAGCCGCAACCAGCTCGATCGCGCCGACCGAGCAAGAGCAGCGATTACGACATGGAGTCGGTCGGCGACATGGGTGACCACGATGGGTCAGACGGTACACGGGCGGGCAAAGCACGTAAGGCTAACCTAGCTCTTACGACCGCATATTATCTTGGATCTGCCGCGATCCCACCTATTTTTATGGCTGCGACTACGGACCTTAAATACTTTACCGGCAAGGACGCCGACGAAGAGCAAGCCAGGTCGTGGTTTGGTCGGGTCAATTCTGCTTTCCTACGGGATCAGACACCAAAAAACGAACGGTGTCTGATATTCAGGGATCTGCTAAAAGTAACGGTTGCGAACTGGATCCAACAGTTGGGTCGGATGTCCGGTCTGACTGGGATCTTCTATGTGCAGAATTTGAAGGGCAGTACTGCAACTCAGGATTTTCTACCTCCCGCAAGTATCACCATATGCAGAAGCGGGGCGACGAGACGCCGATCGAGTATTTGCACCGCCTGAACGTGGCTGCACTCCGCGCCGGAATAGTAATCAAGGAAAGCAACCCGCCGACCGGTGCCGCTATGGAGCATGTAAGTCACTACATTAGTACCCTTGATGACCAAGAGCTGGCAGATCAGCTTACTCTGCTGCGCCTAAAGGATGTTACGGAAGTGGAACAAACGCTGCGGACGCTGCAACACTCGCGCAGCATGAGGGCGAAGGTCGCCGTTGGATCGGGTCGATATAGATCCAAGACCCAGGCCACCCCGTGAAGAGGCCCTTTACCAGATCGGCCCGTGCTGTCAAAGAGATTGTGACGGAAGACAGCACTGGGTCGGAAGAGGAAAGCAGCGGCCTGTCCAACCAGGAGTCGGATGAAGACCAGTGCCGCCACGTTTGCATTACGGAATTCGCCCCAAGAACCCGATCGACGCCTAACCAGGCAGATCGGAAGGGAAGGAGCGGGAACAAGTCCGACCCGGACCGACATCGCAAGAAGTGTGTTCATTGCGGGTCGAGTAAGCATGACGGTGGGGATTGCTGGAAGAAGTTGACCTGCAAGAAGTGTGAAAGACGCGGCCACCCCACCGATCACTGCCTCTTCGTGTGCAAATCATGTGGAGAAATCCACGAGGCCGGCCAGTGCAAGATGGAAGAATTTTTCAATCTGATGCGCAAATGGTATGTGCCGAACAAGCACGCGGGGATGCTTCCACAGGACGTGGAAAAGATGTTTAACTAGAACACTCGCCAGGTTGGAATCTGGATCGAGCCGAGCGGTCTACGTTTGGCATCTATGCATATGTCGGCAAGGAGAATAAAACCGACAATACATGTTCTATTCGCAATCGCGTCGGTCGGGATCATCCGGTCTACAGTCCTAAGACCGATGAATATTCCCGATCGAAGGTGGTCATGCAGTTGGATTTGCTGCCGGGGGAGTCTCGCGGATACTGGAAGTATCATGCGCCCGATAAATGGTTTAAGCAGGCGACCCAGATACAAGAATGCGTCGGAATTGGGGAAAACTATTACATAACCGAAGGAAGGACGCGCGTGAAGATCACCCTATCGGGTTCGTTGGTCTACTTCTTCAGCGCTTGGGTCGGCAAGCTGGCCGGTCAGGATGCCCTATTAGGCATGGATTTTATGGTGCCGGCGGCTATTCGACTGTATTTGTCTCATGGGGTTCTTACATCCCGGATGAGGTCCAGATCCAGCTAGCTGGTCGGCGGCCCCTATACGGATCGTACACCGATCTGGTCAGGTGGGATCAAGATGTCACCATTCCAGTCGGTCAATCCGCTGATGCCCCGGTCGATAAAGGTTTCAGATCAAGGAAATTATGGGTGACCAGGGGAGACCGGTGGGTGCCAACCTTTGTGAAGAGTGCCGGCCGGTTTGATTACGTTCGACTCACCAATATCGGTGACAAGCCGATTACGCCCGACAACAATGCTATCGTTGGCATGTGGCTAGCGGAGGGGAAGGTGCCAAGAAAGATGGGGTTCGTCTCGATCGGATCGAGACGGTATGTTGAGTGGAAGAACTTGGCATACCAAGCGACCACCGATCTGGTCAGCAATGATGGACCGGTGGAAGAAGATACCTCACCTATGGTGGAACGACCCATCTATGCAACCCCGAAGAAGATTCTGGTCCGAAGAAAGGCGCCGCAGTCGCCGGACACGGTGGACCATCAAGCAGATGAGCCAATACTCGTCAACATGGTGGTTTCACAAGAACAGGCGACAGAGGAGCCGGAACCAGAAGCAGAGAAAGGAGAACACGGAATTGCTGGGGTGGACCACGATGGCGAGCCTAAACAGGTCGATTTTGTTGAAGATCATCCCGCCGACCAGGAACAGCAGTGTGCAGCCGATCGGGACGGGTCGGGTGATGTCACCCCAGAAGACGACCAGGTTTGCATACATGAGGGCGGGGATCAGTACATTCAGGAGCTGGAGAGCCAGATGGCAGTCCTTCCTGAATTGTATGCCGATCCGCCCGAAGTCACCTGGGACAATCTACAAAAGGATCTGGAATCACTCAGCAACCTCCCGTTTCCCAGATCTCTGAAGGCAATGCATTCCTTTCCTAGCATCCTGAATTACTACAGCCGCTTCATTGAAGACTTCGAGGTCTACGCCGCCGTGCTGTACGATCTCCGGGAAGTCGACTATCACATGTTGCGCGAAGCAGATCGGGCAACTTTACGAGAGGTCTGCGGCTCTGGTCGGGCTGTAGAATTGCCACCGATGGAGGCAGATGACTATATGAAGCGTGCACAGGTTGATTTTGGTATGTTGAATGCTAAGATGGCGACGGCACCGATTCTCAGGCACTTCGATCCGTAAAAAATGCCGACCGTCATTGTGTATGCTAGTAAGTGGGCCATTTCTTCCACTCTAGCGCAAGAACATGATGGAGTGTACCACCCGGTCACTTTTACGAGCCCGAAATGAAGCCGAACGAAGTCAACTATGGTATCGTCGAAAAAGAAGTTTTGGCCTTACTACGGATTTTGGATGTGTGCTATAACCTGCTGGTCGGCCGACCCATAAAAAAAGGTCCTATCAAGGAACTCAACATTGGCCTGGTTATTATCCGCCAATGGGATGGACGGTCGGCTCGGCAGATGGTCAGCGATCCTGTCACAGTGGTCTCTCGAGGTCGTCAAGTGCGTCAAAGGGGAGGAAGAGATATTGGGAACATTGGCTGCATCACCCCTCGGTCTGAAGTGGATGAAGCTCTGACGACGATTGCCCCAAGAAAACAACCTCGACAGTCTATCTCACGGCCGCCACCGACCGTCGATCAGGATGAGGAACTCCTGGTCTTGAGTTCCGACGGGTCGGCTAGCGTGAAGAAGAAGGTCGGCTCCTATAGCGCCATACTGTGGAAGTTACCACAATTGCCTATAGTTGCAGCCGCCGCCAATTTCACGCCGGACGTACCGGTCAACGAGGCGGAATATCGGGGGCTACTTCTATGTCTCGACCTGCTGTCATCCCAGAAGAAAGGTCGGATCATCATATGTGGTGACTCCAACCTGGTGATAAGGCAGATCACTGGGGAGATCGACTGCAAGGCGCCACGGTTAAAGTTGTTAAACGACCGGGTGATGAAGGCGTTAAAAGACTACCCCAACCACGAGCTATTGCACGTGAAACGGGATTGGAATAGAAGCGCCGACCATCTAGCGACCTAGGCCATGAGGGACCAGATTGGGGTGACGATCACCGAGGAGGCCGCTCTACTCGAGCTAATCGATATAAACAGGCTCCCGGAGGTGATCAAGCCCGAGGATAGACCCGACCAGGTGCACGCGATGGCTGTGATTAGATCGCGGACTCAGAAGTCTCGCCGATTTTTCCCGAAGGAAAGGCTGAGTTGTAGTGCAACAGCTAAGGGCGGAACTGATCCTCAAGGCTCAGGACGAAGAAGAGTGGATAGTCAACCTGAAAGCATACCTGCGCGGTGAATTGGCCAAGTTGACGAATGATCAAGCGAAAGAGTGTGCCAAGATCGCGGACAGCTACGATGTGGATGACAATGGACTGCTATATTACTGCCGTGACGTCGACCAAGACAGTGCCGATCGAGATCGACTGGCGAAACTGGTGATCCCTGAGTTGATACAGCCGGATGTCCTTCATCACTATGATGTGAGTCTAGAAGGGGGACATCAGGGCGTAGGCAGGACATACCACAAGATCAGGGCCCACTTTCACTGGAGAGGACTTTTTCAGAGCGTGCAGAAATATGTGGCTGTTGCACTGATTGCGAGACCGGAAAGGGCAGGCCGATAATCAAGGGGCGATCGCCCGAGAATATCGAGGCCACTTACCCTTTCCAGGTGATAGCAATGGACCACATACCATTGCTGCCCAGATCGACGAGCGGCAACACTGAGCTGCTGATCTGGGTCGACCTGTTCACTGGTCTGGTGATTGCGAAGGCTAGAGCATCCCAATCTGCGGAGCAGATAGCCCAGAGTTATGAAGAATGCGTATTCAGAAGGTTCGGTGCCAGCGAGGTTATCAGACACGATCGGGAACCCGGGTTTATGGCCGAGGTGTTCCGATCGTTCAATAACATGCTGGTCCAGAAACAGAGCGCGACGATGGCATATCTTCCGCAAGCGAACGGATCGGCTGAACGCATGGTGCAGACAATCACAAGGGCGATCAAGATGTACGTGGCCGATCCGGACCAACGTGACTGGGACGAGTGTGCAGAGCGGCTGGTATTCGCCCTCAACTCTTCAACCGATCGGGTCCGAGGAGAAACGCCTTTTTATCTGGCGTATGGATGGGACCCTCGATCGACACTTGAAGCGGCGATACCGATCGGCTGCACACGGATCCGCGACCGCGATGCCCGCCGTTGGCGTATGCAGGTCCAGAAGCACTATCAGTACGCAAAAGAAGTCGTCAACGAAAAGTTACGTCAGGCCATACAAGATCGGGCAGACCGGAACAACGACCAAGTCCGACCCCTTGGTATTAAACCAGGGGCGAGGGAATGGCTATACCTCGATCGGGTCAAGGAGGGCTATGCGAAGAAGTTGGCACATATGTGGCACGGTCCTTTCCGTGTAGCAGAGCGGATAGGAGAGCATGCGGCCCGTCTGGTCACGATCGGCACGGATTACAAAGTTTTTCCGATCGTGCACGTCTCCAAGTTGAAGCTGGTTAGAGAATTCCCCAATCGGCCAAAAATGCCCTGTCTGGTGGACGAAGCAGAGAGATTCGATTTCGATGAAGCTCTGCTGCCGGAGGACAGTTGGGAACGGCCGTTGGAAGAGAACGAGTTCGAAGTGGAGAAGGTGCTGGATGTCCGAACGATCAAGAAGACTCGTTTCGGACGCACCCACCGAGAATATCTGGTCCGGTGGAAGGATCATGATGAAGAAACTTGGATCGACGAGCTCGACCTAAACTGTGGAGCACTGCTACGAGAGTTCGAGCGAGAACGAGTCAGTCGGAATCGCTTCGCAGTAATGCAGACCCACGAAGCCAAGACCCACAGTATCGCCGATCAGTATATCGATCGGTGTGAATATGTGTGAGGTCGGAACTTTGTGAATTTATGATGAACTGTGATGAACCGTGACGAATTGGAGTAGTGGAATGAAGAACGTAGTGATGATTCTCGCGATGTGGATGGAAATTGTATATGATAACGTGTTGGTGCAAGCTTGGAGGAAATGGTGAAACTTGGTCAAGTGATTAGATGATCAGCAATGTGAAAGGAATGATGACATATATTACGAATTATCTGGTCAGCTAACTGCTGCATCAAGGATCACTACCTCCCCACAGGCGGCCGATGGTAAATGCCGGATGGTCTTCGATCTGGTCTCGATGTCGAATACACCAGGGCTCCAGCAGGTCGATCTGGATCAGGGCGTCCTTCAGGTCTACGACACAGTCGGCATATAGAAGTGCGACTTGCGGCCCTGTGATCAAATCTGCTCGCCATGCAGACGGGTCAGGAGTCTTACGAGCTGGGAGGAAAAGCCAAAAGTCCGGGCGCGACAGAATTCGGGCTAGATCTTGCCTGGTCAGGTCTGGTCGGTGCAATTCACTGATCTGCCCTGGTGACCACGGCAGAGTAGCATACGAAGTCCGATATGGGAGGGGCCGACCTCCGGCCAACAACCCTTGCAATCGTGCATGCTCGTGCAATCCAGAGGTGCCGGGCTGGAACGAAGGAACCGATCCGGTCGACCCGCACGTCGGCACAGCACCATCGCCCTGGGAGCTGGTCGGCCTTTTATCCCCCGATGCGGGCTTCGCTGGAACGGAACCTCGACGCCAATGCGACCGAGACTTGGATAAAGCGGTCATCAGATATTCGGAGTCATTGGATCCGCCCTCCGAGCCTTCTCCAGACGAGACCTCTATGCGATTGGTGTGCGCGGCACGGGAGCGCGAGGGCGCACGAGATTTGGCGGGGACAGACTTGTCATCCGCGACCGATTCGGGACTTGAGAGAGGCGCCGGCGTCTTTGAGTTCTTCTGGGGCACCGCGCGCTTCTGCTCGAGTTCGGAGTCGCGTGCTATGCCCCGCGCCCTCGAGCTCTTTGGCGCGTCCTTTCGCTTTTTAGACTGGGAAGTTTGTGAAATTTTCGGTGGGCCACTTTTGGCCAATGCATGGCGCCGGGTCTGGTCTTGATGTAGACCGACCGGAACGGCCGATGCAGACCGGTCAGCATTGGAACGAACATCCGGACGCTGATGCAACAAGTCAGTTAACTGTTGATAACATCGATTTACGTCCGCCCAGCGACGATCTGATTCCTGGGTCCAGGCGTCTGATCGGGCCTGGAAGGACTCGACCTTCCCGATCTTCTCCCGGACCATGGCCTGCAATTCGCTGGTCTGCCTTTCCAGGTCACCACGTTGGGTGCGGAGCAGGAACCGGTCGGACTGGTCTTCTAGCATCTGTCGGCCTACTACCGCGAGCTGTTCTAGGAGATGTGAACGATAAGTTTCCATACGGGACAAGTCATGGCGTGCGCCGATCAGTCCGTCCAATATCGGTCGGAGCTGATCGCGGTGATCACGAGACTGCCGATCCGCCGCGAATAAGGCGTCGAACTCCTTGGTGATATCGGCAGACAGTTGGTATATATGCAAAAGGAAGTCAGACCAGACCCAGGATGGAAGCAGACCGGTCGACCTTCCTCGCGTTGCTTGTTGGACGACCTGGGCCCGTAGACGTGCATTTTCGGTGGTTACCTCTTGCAACTTCGCGGTCAGAGAGACCAAACCATTTACTTCATTCCGCAGTTGCAAGAGCGCAGACTCCTTAATGGCCAACTGGGACCGGAGCTCTTCGACTGTTTTTCGAAGTTGATCGGCCTCGATCTGATGCCGATCCGGTGTATCGGACCCCTGAGTGTTAGGTGGAGAGGTAAAAAGGCTGTCAGATCGGGCCGATCTGGTCGGCGAGTCAACATGAGGCGATGAAGGACGCAGGGCGCATGCAGCAAGAAGGTCAAGAGAGGTCACAAGGCGATTGTGGAGAAGTGTGCCCAAAATTTGCCACACTTTTGGTCAAGTTTTGTCAGGCATTTGTCTAATTTCAGATTGGTTTAGACAAGGGGGGCTTTTCAGCCTATCAGACTCAAGAAGTGTCAAGAACGCAAGTTTTGGTGAGTCACCCGACTATGGGTATTTTACATATTTTTGTGGGGGTACATTTAGGGACTATAGGGTAGTAGTATTTTAGTTGTGGTTTTACGTTTTAGGACAGAGATTATACCTTTAAGTAAGGAAATCTTTTAGCTTTCGGATAAGTGGCTGAAACCTCTTCTGGTCTTGGTTCACACCACAGCTAGGGGTCGCCGTTCTTCCCTTTTCGTACACTAGTCTCCTCCGCCCGCCGCGGAGTGCTTGGGGGCAGAGGGTCGAATTATCCCCTCTCGCCCATTATACCCGGTCTGGAAGCGCCGCACGCGCACTTTGGCCCACCGGAAGTCGCTCGACGGGAGTACGATTTAGCGATCTCAACACCTCAACTCAAGTACGTTTGGAACGTGCTATTCACTGGATTGGTCTTGGCGTGGAGATATCGTTTGTGGAGTTTCACGAGCATATTGGGTCTTTACGCGGACATATTGGCTTGTTTTAATATTGGTTGGAAACTAGACCGGTTTTGGTCTTATTTCGTATTGGTCAGGGTCTAGACCCGAACGGTCGGTCTACCCTCTATTATTTCGTATTGGTCAGGTCTTGATCGTTTGGACGATCGACCTATTGGAAGTTATCTCTTGGAAGTGTTTTTGGTCTGTTTGTGTCTGGGGTGAAAAGTTCCGCCCCAGAGATACCTACCCAGATCGGTCTTCTATATTCAAGACCGGTTCGATCCAATCTGCGATCCCGATCTACCGAGTGTGTAACTAGCCCATTCCATCGGGTACACAAGGTGAAATGGACACTAAACAATCGGACCAAGTGGGTTCTGATGACGACCGGTCGTCTGCTTTCAGCGGACGATCGGACCAGATCTCGAGTGGTGGTCCGCGGAGTACCCCCTCCGAAAGTTGGAAGGCTGGGCGCGATGGTGGTAGTCAGGTTATCGATGCTAATGTTTTCGATTTCGAACTTGACTCCACCACAATGGTGCGCGTGCCCGGATCACTTGGTGATGCTGATATTTCATTAAAAATTGGATTCGAAGATTTGAATGATTTAAATATGGAGTTGTTCTGGAGAGGACGTAAGGAAAGGATATCGCCTTAGGTTCTCGTTG
>CM047581.1:1502361-1537402 GCA_026184515.1 Peronosclerospora sorghi | reverse complement strand
AACAGGAAACGGGGGAAATCTTGGCCCCGAGTGAGAGAGCAATCTCCCACTAATCCCTTATATAAGGGCGTATCGGCTAAGTAGCTGCGTATCGCCGTTTAAGGAAAGTCTTCCTCTGTGCGCTAGCCTCACCGTGCGTGTACGCACCGGCTACATCTGGTAGCACTCGTAGTCAATCCAACACCTGTGTTGGCAGACGGTATCCTCTGCAAAGGATGAACCAAGAGGATTGGGGTAAGCTAACCCCCGTCCAACAAGAATCCTTCAAGAGGCTGTTATCCATATTGGGTGAGGATGGTATGCACCGCCTAGTGGAGAAGGGCCTTGATACCGTCCGTGAGAGGGTTAACGCCCTCATCGCCCATGAGGCGAACTTTCGTGGAAGTCATTCCACGCCTACGGGGGTGCGCCCTCCTTTATCCTTTAAGATAAAGGAATTCACGGTGAAAAAGGTGATAACCTTTATGTGTGGCTTCGCGAGGTCGAAACGGCCTTCGCCACAGCGAATGTGATCAAGGAACACTTGCAAGTGGGACTTGCACTAACCCATCTTACGGGCAAAGCCCGTGCATGGGCTTTTACGTGTCCGGATTCGGTCACAAACGTGTTCCCGACCTGGGAAGTCCTTAAGCAAAAGCTCATGGACATGTATGCCACGACTGATCTGGTCTTCCAGAATCAGTTGGCGTTTTTGAGGTGCCGTCAGGGCGCTAGGAACTTGGAGACATACATCCAAGATCTTAAGACCCTGTTGGAAGGGATGTACGCGAAAGCGTATTTGGACGATATGTCCATTCCCGTGTTCATGTGAGGCCTGAAAGAAGGGCCAGCACGTTCGGAGCTCTTCCGATGACGACCCCTATCCCTGGGGGGGCGTTTAAGATGTCGTTTAGCGCCGAAAGGAACTTTCGTTCCTCTAAGGTGGGTCCCGAGCCCATGGAACTTAGTCAGGTCGAAGCGGAAGAGAAACCTTCCGCTAGGAGTCACTCTGACTCCTTTTCTCAGAGCTTCGAAGCGGATCTCCTGGCAATGTTGCATCGGCATGGGCCGCTAAGATGCTTCCAATGTGGAAGTGCGGATCATCTGCGGAACAGATGTCCGCGAAACCCCCAGCAAGACACTCGCTATAAGGGACCGAGGGCGAGTAAAAGGCCCTCTCCCAAGCCGTCGGGAAACGACGGCTCCCAGTAGGTGCGGGGCGCCCTACTGGGGGATCCCTCAGTGCTGTTAATCCCCAAGGAAGGGGACGACAGCACAAAGTCCCGAGGGAAACGGTGCTTTCTAGCACCGAGTTGGAGTACCAGTCAGGTTTGCTGGTCGTCCTTGAGGACGTGAAAGGCTTTGATAATCCTTGGAGAGTCTTGATAGACTCTGGAGCGTCTGACAATTATGCCCGACGGGCGTCTGTGGACAAGAGTCGGCTGTATGCCGAGGCCCTAGAGGCACGTTCTCGTGACGTTGGCACGGTCCGTCTTGCGACGGGTGTACAGGTTTCTGTACCCAAGGTCTCGATTGACCTTAAGCTGAAGTTTGCAGACTTCGACAGCTTAGAACGTTGCCTTGTCCTGGATTTGGACTCGAGGTATGACCTCATTCTGGGCATGAAGTAGCTGGAACGCACGAGCCATTGATATACTGGAAGTCTAAGTCCAATGGCGCAACGCACCCGCGATCGGGTGAAGCATTGGCGAGTCATGAACCCACCTTTTCTCGATCGCAAAAGCGATAAAGGCGAGGGATGCCAGAGATTGGGATGTCTGAGATGATCAGTCCCAATGAGGTCAAGGAAGTGTTCCTTGACGAGGGGGATTCAGCGGTTAATCCACACGCCGATATAGGCGATAATGGTGAGTCGCCAGTGGTAGAGGTGGATTCCTCTGAGGTTAAGCGCGAGGCTCTTCCTAGAGAAGAGACACGAGGTTTGTCTATTCTGCAGGTCGGGGTTCCCGACCACGCCATGTTAGGCGAGAATGTTGCATTTCCAGTGGTAGGGGTAGAGACCCCTCAGGTTATGCGCGAGGCACTTCCAAGCGAAGAGACCCGTAGTTCATCTCTTTCGCACGTCGGAATTGATTCCGACCACGCCGTATTAGGTGAGACCGGCGAGTCACCGGTGGTAGAGGTAGAGACCTCTGTGGATAGGCGCGTGGCGCTTCCAATAGATGGGGCAATTGACTCCCCCCATCTGGGTCTCGGGATGAGTCCCGAGGCCAGTAGTCAGCAGTCCTATCGGATGCTGAATAGTGTGGCAGGTGTTGTCACAGAAGGCGTAAGCCTGGAACGGTTGCCTGGGGTAGGCGAACTGTTTTCGTTGGAGGAGATGTCCTTTAACGAGTTTGAGACTGCTGTAAAAGCAAGTGAACTCGACGAGATCGTCGTGTTGCGTCCGGAAGAGGAGTTGAACTCCTCATACACGATGGACGAGTCAGTTTTGGTGCAAACCAAACAGGCATTGAATCCCGAAGCGGCCTCAAGATCCTTGCGGATCCTGAAGACCCTTACCATTCCTTAATTAAGGAATTCGGAGATGTAATTAGTGACAACCCGCCGATGGGGTTACCACCGGATCGGGGAGTCCGACATGAAATTGACTTGGTCCCTGGAACCAAATACTGCGTCACTAAGCAGTGGCCTCTCCCCAAGGAGCAATGCGACGTCATCGACGCATTCTTCAAGGGGAAAGAAGAGGCAGGGATAGTACGGTAGAGCAAGTCTCCCCATTCATCTCCCACTTTTTGTGTTCGTAAACCGAACGGAAAGTGGCGCATTGTGAATGCGTACAACAAGCTGAATGCAGCTACTGTACCAATGCAAAACTCTTATTCCTCGGAAGGATGTCCTCCAGAACAATATGGCAGGCTGTACTGTTTACAGCGCCTGAGATCTGGTGGACGGGTACTATCAGGTGCTCATACGAGCATCCGATATTCCACTTACAGCGTTCAGCACGCCTAGTGGCATGCTATGGGAGTGGATTGTTATACCACAGGGGATTTCAAATGCACCAGCGACTTTTAATCGCTTGGTGACACAACTCTTCCGCCCTCATAGAAAGTACGCTCAGACGTACTTCGACGATATATTCGTTCATAGTCGCGCGGAAGGCTACTCGTCTGATGTTCACACGCACCTAATAAATCTTCAAGCGGTGCTTGAATGTATGCGGGAGCATAAGCTATATGCAAACGCATCCAAATGTATTTTTTTGGTGCTGAGGAAATTCCTTTCCTGGGATGCTTCATCGGTAAGGATGGAGTGCGGGTGGATCCCGCAAAGGTGAAAGCCATTGTGGATTGGCCGCCTGTAAATCTTAGATATTTACGGAAGTGGCTTGGATTAGCCAATTATCTCCACAAATACAGCGAGAACTACGCTGAGATGGCGAAGCCATTGACATACCTTCTTAAGAGGACGTTGATTGGTGTTGGGAAACCAAACACCAAAACGCTTTCGAAGCGGTTAAGGGGAGCTCGTTAAAAGCCCCCGTTCTTGATCTCCTCGACTCTGGGAAACCATTTCGTGTCGTCTGCGACGCTTCCGATTTCGCAATCGGATCTGCTTTGTTACAAGCAGACGATGCAGGAAGGGAACGCGTAATGGCGTTTGAGTCGAGGCAGCTTAAAGCTGCAGAACGGAATTATCCCGTTCATTACAAGGAGCTACTTGCAATAAAGTATGCCCTTGTCAAATTTAGGGCTCACCTACTCGGCTCAAAGCAGTTTGTGGTTTATACTGACCACGCGTCTTTACGGACAGCGACAAAGTCGCCTCATCTCTCCCAAAGGATGGACCGTTGGATCTCCTTGTTTGCGGAGTATAACTTTGAGGTTCATTATAAACCTGGCAAACAGAATGTGCTTGCAGACGTGTTGTCGCGTCGCCCCGATTACGAGCTCACTCACGCGACATTCATCACCTCGTCTGTGGTGGATCTCATACGCCAGGCGTATGAGAAAGACCCACAATGTACGGCGCTTATCAGCGCGTTAGGTGAAAAGGGACTTGGATCGTCTGAGCCAACCCTGTCAAGTCGAGCTAAAGCTCGTTTACACCGTTACAGGTACTGTGACGGTTTGCTATATTATAGCACGAGCGCGGAGGACACTCCGCGGGTGGTAGTTCCTCATAATGAGGAACCGAAGTATGGAGTCATCTTTGAGTCACATGACGCCCCTACCGGGGGTCATTTAGGTCGGGATAAGACCTACAGCGCTTTAAGCACTTTGTATTGGTGGCCCAAGATGTATAAGTGGGTCGGTGCGTATATTCGCGTCTGTGAGACATGTCAGAGGGTCCAACCCTCTGCAGATTCAGCTGCGCCTTTGGCGAGCTTATCCATTCCTACGGAGTGTTGGAAATCCATCAGCCGAAGGATAAGGCCGGTAACACCGGCATTTTGGTCTTTGTAGACCGTTTTAGCAAGAGGGCTTACCTGGAGGCGGTGCCAGAGTCCATTGATGGACAAGGAACAGCGAAAGTGTTCCTAGACCGTGTCTTTCGACAGCATGGTCTGCCTGATTCCCTTATATCGGATAGGGATCCCCGTTTTACGGGACAGTTTGGGGGGGGGAGCTGTTTAAGGGGCTGGGCACCAAGCTCCTCATGTCCACTGCGGATCATTTGCAGACGGACTAACAAACGGAACGTGTCAATCGCGTCGTAGAGGACATTAGCCGGAGTTTATGTCCGGATTCTCCAAAGCGTTGGAGTGAGATGCTTCCTATGGCCGAATTTTGCCATAAACAATTCTTGAACGGATTAGTGAATCCGAGGGTTCCGCTGACGCCACGTGTGTGTGGCCCAGGTCTTGAGGGAGGAGGATTCCCCGATGTCAGCCCTGTATCTGTGCGAAATCACATAGATAAGTTTCTATCGACGCGACTTAGTGTCTTACGAGACGTTTGCGACGCCATGGCGGAAAGCCAAGACAATCAAAAGGAACAGGCCGACCGCAAGGGTCGGTGTAACAAAATGCGTATAAAGTAGGAGAAAGTTTTTTAATAAACTTCAAAAATCTTCCTACACATGCATTTTCTAACGTGTTACGGAACAAACTGCGCCCAGGGTTTGTGGGGCCTTTCAAGGTGCTAGCCCGAAAGGGCTTGGCGTATACCTTGGATATTCCGAAGGCAATGCGTACGCATCCAACCTTTTATGTGGGTATGCTTAAGCCATACCAGGACCCGGAGGCGGGCCCCCTCTTGGAGGAGGTTGCGAAGGCGGATAGCCGTAAGTCGCGGCAGGGTGGAGTAACATATCCGACAGGGCCAAAATACGACCACAAGGCTCCGAAAAGGAAGCTTCTAATTTTCCCTCAAGACGGAGAAAGCCGTCAAGGGCAGACTCGAGAGAGTCAATCCGCTTCTCGACGCGGTCAATCGCGCCCATGGAATCGTGGATCCCATCCTGGAGTTCCAGGATACGATGGCTGTGTTGATCACAGCTTCATGAAACTCACGTCGCAATTTCGCGACCACCTCCCCCAGTTCTCGATTCCGAGGGGATTCCACATTTCCATGTGGAGCGTTTGAAGGCGCGACGCCAACCGGGGTGAGACCCAGTATCTAGTGAAGTGGAAGGGTTACCCCACATTCACGGAGTTCGTGGGAGTCCGAGACTCCCCTGCGGCAGGATTTCCGAGACTTCGTTGACGCTTTCGAGCGGGAGAATCCCGCTGCGAGTCGAAGACTAAAGGGGCGGGAGAAGCCCCTTCACTCCCAGTAGTTGGGAGTTCGCCGGAGGCAGATGCGGAACTTGCACTGAGCTCCGACACCGCAGTGAGGGCATGGGCGCTAGTATAGCGCGTGCGATAAGGGGCAGGTAATTTCCCCATCGCTTTGGCTCTGTAAAACTCCAAGCGCAATTCCCTCTCCAGCCGAACGTCACGTTCGGAATAGATGTTGTGCAGCTTTAAAAAGTCAGGGAGACGTTTCTCCCCTTCCGCCCAAGCGCGGAACTTTTCTTCTGCCTATTCGGCATCCTCTCCTTGTAGGAGAACGAAGGGAACCTCGCGGAGGCTCTCTACAAAGACACCCTGCGCCTGTTTTGCGAGGCACTCTCGGTATGAGGTGGCTGTGAACTCCTTTTGCGCGAGCAGTCTTTCCCGGAATCGTTTCCGGCATGCGATTTGACGCGGCTGTACAGCCGCAGGGCCAGGGTTATTGAAGGCTAAACCCTTCTTTACCTCGTTCTTAGCCCACTTTAGAGGTCACGATGACCCGCAAAGCGATATTCCGGAAGGGCGTTTGGGGGCGCGTATTGCAACCTCTAGTGCCTGTGCGGCAAGCTGAGATTCCTGTCCCGCGTATAATTCATTCGTGATGATCGCCTTCGGCGACCCGGATTTGCCATCCGAAGTTGGCAATGGTGGTGCGCGAGTTAGCGCATTTTCCCCACGTGTGAGGAAAACATTAGGCTGCCGACATCGCCGTTCGGCGTCGTCGGCGCGGTCATCCTTAGGAAAGCTATCCCCAAGGCCCCCCCCCCTCCGAGATATCGGAGTCCGGGTAGATGACACCCCTTCTCGGGGATAATGATCGCCACCTTTAGAGGTGCTCATTCGAGACCAGAGTTCTGGCAGTTGGGGTCTCCAACTAAAATATATTATTGCGTGGCAATAGTTTTGATGGGGGAGGATGTAACGGGGTTACATTTAGTTACGTTGGTGTACGTAAATACACAACGGTTAAGTCCAAGTATTGGCCGGTCCGAAAGGTTCGGTCCTATTGGCTGTTTTATCCAATCAGGGCGGGAGCCCTTGGTGAAGGTGTGGAAGCCTGCCACGTATTGGTACACAGGTGGTGTACATTACATTTCGGCTAAGTACGGATTAAGTAAGTTCTACCTAGTATTAAATATAGTTCACATTAGTTTATTAAGTTAGACTAATTACATATTAAATATATATCAGTTTCCGTTTCACTCTAAAGTACAGCTAGACGTTCGACCGAGAAAGGTCGAGCGTGCTGTGAGTGTTGTAGCAGGGGAGTACCTCCCCTAGGTACTACCTACTAATGGAAAGCGTTAAGCTTAAGCGTTAGAATACGCTAACAGGAAACTGGGGAAATCTTGGCCCCGAGCGAGAGAGTAATCTCACGCTAATCCCTTTATTAGGGCGTATCGGTTAAGTAGCGGCGTATCGCTGCTTAAAGAAAGTCTTCCTCTGTGCGCTAGCCGCACCGTGCGCTTACGCACCGGCTACAAAAGTAATTGACGGAATCCGTCGCGAGGGACCACTTGGTTTCATGTATGTTTCTTTCATATGTGCATATTTTCATAATTCGTCGGCCTGACTTAGATGATGATGTCTTGTGTGATCGTATTTAGCCATTAAGATAGGTCTTAGTTCACGTAAACCATTTATGCATTACATTGTCTAGTACCGGTGCTTTGCTGCCACCTAAAATTTTGTAAATTGAAACCAAGTCAATATAATAGTCTTTCCAACTTCTTTTCGGGGTTTTCTTGGTAGTTAATTATTGTATTAGGGGGGATCACACCTAGCGTTTAAGGTGAAAATACGATAACGTTACCAGCATGCTGATTTCGTTAAAATGTTGCTGATTTGACCTAAAACAAATATACCCTCGTATCCTGTGAACCGGACGCGGACACCGGTACGTCGGGTAACCTTTTTTGAGTACACAGTACGATAATTCTAAAGTATTATTGCATCATAGATCGTCGGCGGTGAACAGTTTAAAGGAGCTGGCGGTGTCCGTGAATGAACATGGCAAATCTGTCCGCATTTCTCCTGAAGGCATGCGCTCGAAAGATGGTCTGGTGAGTAACAGATCCGATTACATGAGTTGTTTCATTAGTACGTTACTACTAATTGCTTGGCCCGACGAGGACAGTCTTGGCTCGGCCGAGTACTTGTCCTGGGCAAGAGTCTGGCATTTTGCACCGCTCTCTACGGTCTCGCGCACGTGACGGCCATTTTCACGTGGGAAACGATGCACGCGCGGTTGAAGCACGCGGGAACGACCGTGGACGACCAGGTCGCGTTTCTCTGGACATTGGGGCATCTGTTCCAGGCCACGACGGCGTACGACGACACGGCGTTTGTCGACAAGGTGACGTCGTGGGTCCTCGCGTTCCTCTCGATGGAACCAGCATTATCGAGCGACAGCAGCGTCTTGTACCTTCAAGTCGCAAGTGCCAGCGTGTGTCTCGACTTGATTGTATCGGCAGGGGGTGGTGGCCCATGGTCATCGGTCCAGTGGAGTTGCTCTCAGGAGCTTCTGCTTTTGGTATATATTCTAACACAAAATGCGTACGGTAGATAGGGTGAAAGTCCGTTGTCTAGAGCACGGTAACTTTCCTCTCATAGAGAAGAACGGTACCGACACTTTTATTGAGATTGATCAAGAAATATTGGAATAAACCGTGCTAGAACTAGCTAAACAGACGTGTAGTATATTCTAAAAGGTGGGTATGATCGCGATGCTGTGAGGGTGATAAAAATAGCGCGTTATCGATTGGAAAAGTGATGAGAAAAGCGCGTATTTCGTTCTACTCATTTTGAGGCAAGAATCCTGATGATTTCGTTAAATTTAATGGAAGAAATCATCTACCTTAGAGGTTGCTGATTTTGTTTAGATCCTGTTGATTTCACTTTAATTATAACGTTCATTTTACAAAATCAGCAGAGTTCAATCATCAGCCAATTTTCCTAGGTGTGAACCCCCTATTATCAATAGTTGAACTGAATGCACTTATCATCTTATTCTTGACGTTAATAAATCTAAAGTCACGTTACCACTTGAACCTTCCAGGTTGTCAAGCCTGTTCATAATTAATTGTGACGCCTTCTCCATTTAGACTCAAATCTGACGTCTTCTCCTATTCTGGGCTGTCATTTCCTGCCCTCTTAGAGCACTTTGGGATCATAACCTGTTGAGATACATAGTTTACCATAGCAGTAGTGATTTCGAAGCGATAGATTCTTGAAAGTAGCATAGTAAACCGAATACAATTGAATATCTTCCGTATCCGACGTTCCAGTAAAGGGTTATCCGTCGAAATCAGTGGCAACTCAAGAATCACTTATGCACAGGCCACTTTAAATATGGTCCAGGCCATAACTACCATAAATAAACGGTTTATGGCCTGGTAGGAAATTAGTTTATGGCCTATTTACGGCATACAAAAAACTTAGGATTTATTGAGTATAAACGTTTAGTAACTGCCGGAATTGCTTGGCATGTAGAATTCCCTCCAGAGAGAAGTCGGTGCGCGAACTCCGGAAGTCGTTTTTGACATACTTCACGATGGAAAAGTCACTTTCGACACTATCTGTGCCTGGAAATACGGAGGCTTAACCGCCACAGAACTCTTGTAGCACTGAAAAACGACCCCCCGTTAGTGACCAGCCGTCCTCGAAGCTCGTTGCCTCATTGCATCCTCTCACGGCGTTTTTAAATGCCTCCTACGTTTTCAAACGCTGCGAGAATAGAAAGGAACTCCTGCTCGATCAAATTAACTCTTGAGGTAGACCATCGAGTAAGGAGTCGTTCGCGATAAGTGCGGACAACAGAATTAAAATCTCGGCCGCGTAGTTTCACGAGCTGGTGAGGAAGCTTGGCAGGAAGAGCTGTAACAGCTTCATTTGTCAAGCTTCTCTCAGCCGAGATTGACCCAATACCGGAAATTAGCTTTAAAACAGCATGACCAAGGTCGAGCAGAAGTGACCGAAGGTCTTCCTCTGTCAGCGTTTCAACCCAATCAACAACAAAGGTTCCAAGGTCCTACCATATCAAGATTGCCAGATATATACATACTAACAGCATACCACTAAAGTATAATGAACTTAGATCCAAAAACCCACGAATATCGTCCGTATTGAGGCTAAAGCGACCGTCGGTAGACAAAATCGAGTTGTCGTCAGCTTCAAGTGCCTCACGCTCTGAATCATTTATATATCGGGCGTTGAAGAGCTTAATCAACGTATCAACGAGCTTCTCCAAAGCTTCTCGCTGCTGAGAAACCAGGGTTGTGTGACCCTGGAGAGTCTTGGCAGCGATCGAAGCAACACTTGATATTTTCTCAACAGCCATGAGCACAATCCACCACAACTTTGATGGAGCACAGCTCGGTTGTTTCTGCTGGACATACTCGCAGACTGGGATGCGATGGATCTTGAACCAGAAGCTCGTGCGATGCATGGACTCCCAGCGCGTATCCTGTAGCTTCTTCGCCTGCGACTTGATCTCCGAGATGATAATCTGTTGCCGGCGAAGGTATCCAAAGAACGTCGTTAATGTCAAATAAAACTGCTCGTCCCCAAAAGTGCTTTGAAGAACTCCTGCATGAGCAAATACAGCTGGTGACATCCGCACAAAATCCGAATAAGTCCCGGAAGTGCCACTTGCTCAAATCGAGTTGCGAGACCTATAGAGACGGATATGAGTGCAATGAACACTATCATCCAACGAATTAATTTAATGTCAGACATAAAACCTTGAATGCGGCCTATCATACTGCGGGCGCCATCAGTCGCAACGCCGACAAGAGTTTTTCGCCATTCTCGGCAGATACAGTCGAGGAACATTACAGATATGTTGAACATATTCTCACTATTGTGCCTCTCAAACACAGGAACAGATACAAGATGAAGATTGAGGATTGTTCCTTGCCAACAGAGACGAATTCGGATGTCAAGGTACGACACGCGTTGCTGAGTATACATATCGAGAGCAATCGAGAAGGCCCATACATTGGGTGCCATCAACATCTCTGCAATCTTCTGCAGGCACAGCGCACAAATGAAGCGAGCGTATCGACACACAGAGGCCTCGTTGACGCAGCCGATCGATGCGAGTCCCGTTCGTTCTTTCGTAGCAGTAATGATGGACACGATTTGTCGAAAGGTGACACCAACAGCAAGATACGCAACAGTCAAGTTGAACTGAAAAGGGTTGGCAATCTAGAACATGCATGTTAATAGTATATACAGCACACTATAAATCACGAGACAACTGCCTTAATACCGTAGCGGTGAGTCTGATCCTCGCCGTTTGATTCCTCCATCTCGTCAGCAGCAGCAAGGTCCACGAAGGCAGCAAGCGCGAGTTCACGGGAAGACGCAACATCCTCATCTGCATCGGGATCAAACAGAATTTACCCGATAAGAACATCAACTATGTCCTTGTTCACCGCGAAGTTCAACGCCTTCTGCGTTCATGCGAAATGGGCATGCATAGTAGACTTGAAGGGACGCCCATTAAAGAACAACTCCCTCTCCTCTTTGCTGCTCTGATTGTACTCTTCCCATTTATTCGGGTGTTGGTTCTCCAAGTGACCTTGATTTGGTCCGCCTGAAACGATGTGAAGAAGTGGACATTGCACGTAGCCTTGCGCTTGGCACCTATCTTGCATTCACGTCCGAACGCAGCACAGAAGCGACACTCAACCGAGACAACCTTCTGTGTTTGAGGGTGTCGCGCCGAGATGCGGAGACCATACTTTTCGACATATGAACGGTTGAATGCAGGTGTCTTTTTAGGAGGCATCGCCTACAGAGAAGAAATGAGTTGAGAATTTAGAAGCCAACGCAGTCCCCACGCACTGCGAAGCAAAAAAAAAGAAAGAATAATTTATTTATGGCCCGCAGCAAAACTTATTCATGGCCCATTCCCATAAATAAGGCCCTAGGGCCACAAATAAAGTGGCCTGCTTATGCAGTAAAAAGTTTTATTAAGGAGTGTTTATCTACCTACAACACGCATCATGTACCTTAGTTGCTTCTAGTCCGTTATTCATTGTTTCCAAATACCGTGACTCAGAAATAGTCCGTACCAAAAATAGGAAGTCCCAAAAAATCACGTTGCGAAACTAAGAGATCGCTATTATTTGCGTCCATCTCGATTAGCTACGCCTGGACAACAGATCAACTACAATATTAGAAACGCAAAAAAATAACAGTTCGAACAAGTAACTTGACGAATATAGCAGTAAAAATGTGCATTTTCTGTTGAACATGAACATGTTTTTTGTCAGTATGGTCCATCGCGATAGTCCAGAACGATTACGAAAACATTATCAAGCAAAGTAAAATGACGTTTATGAGTAAACAACAACAAAAAAAGAGCCTAGGCCAACTGCTGTGGCGACTTGATCTCCACAAATCCAGCAGGCGACTTTGGCGGCTTGCTATGGAACAGCGCTTCAATGTCCTCCAGCATTATTCCCTTCGTCTCGGGGCAGAAGAAGTACACGAACACGCCACAGGTGCAGCAAAGGGCGGCAAACAGGAAGAAGACCCCATTAATGTTAAGGTGTGGGAAAAGCTTTACGACCTCCGTCATGATGGCACCCATGGACCAATTGGCAGCAGTGGAGAGAGCCACAGCTTGAGCACGAACACCCAGTGGGAAGATTTCAGCAGGATAGATCCAGCACACGGGGCCCCAAGAGATGGCAAAGTTAAATACGAAGAAAGCGGTTCCGATGCAAATGAACCAGCCGCCTACACTGGGACACCCGGCATTATTCACGTTGCCGTTGCAAATGGCAGTGAAAAGAATGGCGGCGAACAAGTGGCCGATAACCATACCAACGGCACCAATGAGTAGCAACTGACGACGACCATACGTGTCGACCCAACGCATTGCAGGGATTGTACTCAAGAAGTTGACACCAGAAAGGAAAAAGGCCGAGTAAATACCAGCCCGTGTAATGTCCTTGAAAATAAGCGCTCCATAACTCATGATTGGGTTGATCCCAGTGGCCTGTTGCAATACTTGTAGCAGCATTGCAATAATCACACGCTTTAAGACCGAAGGCTCCATCAATTCCATGAATCCTTTATTGGCTGCCAGCTCTTCTGAAACCTGATCGCCGATGACCTCAAGCTCACGGCTGACGTTATCGGTTTGACGAAGACGCTTGAGAACCCTTTCTGCCTCCTCCTTCCCCTTGTGCAAGTAGGTCCAGCGTGGACTCTCCGGTACGAAGAAGATACCCAACATCACAATTATAGGAGCGGCCATCGCCAAACCGTTAGTCGTACGCCAACCATTGTGATGATGTTGCACGATAATGTTGGCAACGTTGGCCAAGAACAGGCCCGTTACGACAGTCATCTGCATGAAACCGGAAAGCAGACCACGCAGCTCCTTTGGGGCCATTTCAGCACCAAACAGCGGCAGCGAGAAGGACGAGTTGCCCACACCAAACCCCTGAATTATGCGCGCAATGTACATTAGCTCATGCTTCTGCGCTGCGTTAAAGCAGACCCATGACGTGCCAGCGCAGAAGAGAAAACCGGCCGTAAAGATTGTCCAACGACGTCCTAATTTGTCCGCTACGTAGCCGCCGACGAAAGCACCGCCGAGGCAACCGAGGTTGTAAGCCATGTTGTACCAGACCGTGAAGTTTGTCCACTCAGCCGGTAGGTCCGATGACGCGGACGTGCACTGTTTGTAGGTGAAATTGTGCCAACCAACGCAGTAGTCGTTGATAAACGAGTCCATGATAAGTACTCCGGAGGTCACACCTTGATCATAACCGAAGAAAAGTCCGCCAAGCGCCGCGAAAACGCACACAATGATAGCGTACGTACGCGAGCCCTCGGTCGGGATGTCATCATCGTTATTATGGACGTTCACCACAACACCAGCAGCCATTGGGGTGCCAAGGTAAGAGATGGAGTTGTTGTACGAGGTAGTGAAGGCGAATGAATCGCTTCGGGTGGAAGAATTCTAAAATGAGCAAATGGAGTGGCAGGTCGTATTCATTTTTTTCACGCACATATGACCGCAAGACTTAATTCTTTCCCTGTTAGTAATGCAGTTGTGAGCCTACGAAAAGGATTGTTTTGTGCTTCCGCTTGTGGCTAAGGCGGGACGCGTCCGTCTTTTGTTCTTGAACAGCAGTTTTGACAGCTTGAAGTTGAAGTTTAAATTTGTCGCCTTGTTGTCCATGTTCTTGTTCGTAACACGCAGTCGATTATTTGCACTTCGACTACATGCATTACACTCACTATTTCTCACGTTCTTATAACGAATTGAGCCCATATCAATTAACCTACACACCATTAACTTCTTTAGGTCAGTTGGGCGCAGTTATCCGCTGGATTAGAAACATCCAAGATCTCGATGAAGTGCTCCGTCTAGTCCGACGAGATGCGTATGTACCTAGTATTATTCCTAAAAAGAAAGAGGAGGCACCTCGGCACCTTTTATGTTTGTATGGCACCAATTTATGAAGCGTGTCGGGTAAGTAGAGGAATACAGGTGGAAGATATTTTAGTGGAACAAATGGACGATGAAAGTTGGGACAATACTCCTACAGCTTCGAAGACCGTCGTCGTGGGTTCAAGATGATGCGATATTTGCCGAACAAGAAACATTTGAACACGGTGAAAAAGAAACCCGCACTGTGGTGGAAAAGTGCGCTGGCCTTCTACTGTGATGTTATGTGAAAATTTACAAAGCAATTGTTACGACGACCCAGCGAGTCGAGCTCTTGTTGAACTGTGGATTAGAGAAAGAGTCGCCATAGCAAATCGTTGCTTCGCTGTTTTAGGTTTGTAAAGCACACACAGCACCAAAATAGAAAATGTACAGAAAATTGGGTACCTTTCTAACATGTAAAGCGGGTATAAATAGAAGCCTTAAATAGTTTATAGATTAAAACCAACTTCCTTTTTGCATGTACCTGCTTTGTAATCCAGTCAATTGAATACTTGATAGATAATTACGCCACGCGACAGGCAGATTCTTGGTCATTTCTGGTGACTCTTTCATGTTTAGCAGTCCTCTGATATGAGTTGAACAATAGTCGAACAAGATCAACTCTTCGTCAGACCATCTATCTTGAGGCATGTATAGCCGTCTGATTCTCTTTCGTCGATGCGTATTTATTTGAGTTTGTTATTTGTAGATCGTCAATCACAATAAGTAGGTAGCTACGACAAAACAACGCCGTTGAGATCATACGGCCAACTGCGCGACATACACAATTACGCTACCTGGTGCATATTCGGTAGATGATATTACCATCTACTTCAATATTCGTCAGTCCAAAAGAATCTCGATCTGACCAACAATACGACTGATTACTAACCATTATCTCATTTCATGCGCGGGAAACGATCCAGTAATAATCTGTAAGATATTTTTCAGCCAGTAAAGAATATCAATGGCTACACAGGCTACCTGTCTTTTTGAAAAATGCCTGGTACGGCTTACACGAATCAGCTCCAAGTGATAGATTCAGTGTTGGGATCTATTATGGCCTTTAGCCCGGCAACCTATTCCGCGGCCAAACACGTACTGCGATGAATAGTAATCTGGTTCTCCAACTGATGCGGTTGTTACTACTTGTTCAAAAAAAACAATCACACATAACAATAAGGCTTACACACCTCACTGCTGCTGTAGTTGGGTACGGTGGTCTAACGATGAAATTTTAGGGCCAAGGATTGGTTGGCACTGTCTTGAAGTTACCGCGAATTCTAGAGTGGTACCATACTACTGGTACAACTTGAAGATGTTTTTCGGCGTTAAGTAACTTAATTGATGTGTGTGTCGTCCAGCTTTGGTGTCCAACTCTTTCTTTTGTATCAGATGGATGATACAGTAGAACCTGTCAAAAAATACCCTTGGGACCACCACTGGCCGATTAATTTACGCAGGTTATCAATTTACGGAGTACTATGACATCCGACGCCTCGTATTCCTGTCAGAAACTTGCCGTACCCGTCCACAACACCGAGAGACCACAACCATCAACCATACAACCCACACGCAAATCCGCTCAACATGCCGCTACAGAAAGCAAAGCACACCACGTCGGGTAAGATCCGCATTGACCTTGCAAGCATCACGCTGCGAACCCAAAGCTGACGCAGAAAGAGCTTGTCAGCTGGCTTCAACAAAAGAATGATGTCAAGGTCAGCCAAGGCACCGTCTCCAAAACGCTCAACGGTCGGCAGAGATGCTCAAGCTTGACCCGGAGGTAGCAAACCAGAACAGCAAACGCCAGCGGGCGGCCAAGTATCCAATGATGGAAGACGCACTCGTCGCTTGGTTCCACAGCCATCAAGACCGTGTTAAACTCAGCGGCGATCTTGTATGTGAAGCCGCCCAGCAGATGCTCGACAAGCTCTATCCTGACCATCGTCGCAATTTCAAGTTTTCCAATGGCTGGCTTGAGCCATTCAATAATCGCCATAACATCCGCTTGCACCGGCGGTTTGCAGAGAGTGGCAGCCTGAACCAGCAGGTCGTCGATGAAAGACTTCCACCCCTTCGTGAAACTCTGGATAAGTACTAGTGGAAGAACATCTACAACTTGGACGAGACAAGCCTTTTCTTCCGGATGAATGTGGTGAAGTGGAATCTTTATTTAAAACATATAGAAGATGATCTGTGGTAGTTATCAAGTCACGGTATAATTTTTACTATGCCAAAACTCTACATGCTAGCACAATGTTGCCTTGACTTGATGTGGTGTCTGCAAACATTGAACATCAACAACAAAGATTGTGTTTTACCTTCATCTTATGAACAATGCCAACGATGCGTCCGTCTCTAAGTAGTGTGTCTTGCATCCACACGGTGACTCATTACAGTCGTGTTGGTTTTAGCATCACAGCAGTGAAGGCTAGGGCGCTAGGACGCATGGAGTAATAAGTTCACCAGACTATGCAAACAAACCATTAGCATCATCAAAGAAGGTCAATACATTGGCGCACTTACAAGCATAACAACATGTTCATTTATGATGGCAAAGACAACGACAAGTCATGCGTCCTCAGCAATATTTAATACTCCGTGGCTAGGGACGCTAGAGCACATGGGATAACAGTGTGGTGGAGTCAAGTTCGAAATCGAATACATTTGTATCGACAACCTGACCACCACCATCGTGCCGAGCCTTCCAACTTACGGGGGGGGTACCCCGCGGACCTGTATTCGAAATCTGGTCCGATCGTCCGCTGCTGGCAGACGACCGGTCATCATCCAGAGACACTTGGTCCGATTCACTTAAGGCCATCTCACCTTGTGTACCCATTGGAGTGGGCTAGTTACACACTCGGTGGATCGGGATCGCAGATCGATTTGATTCGGTCTTGAATATGAGACCGTGCTGGCTAAGTGTACCTGGGGCGGAACTCTTCACCCCAGGTACGTAGACCAGAAACACTTCCGAAAGATAGATTCCAATAGGTCGATCGTCGAAACGATCTAGACCTGACCAATACGAAATAATTGAGGGTAGACCAATCAACCGGTCTAGCCCCTGACCAATATGAGAGAAGACCAAAACCGGTCTAAACTCCAACCAATGTTACAATGAGCCAATATGTCCACGTGAAGACCCAATATGCCCGAGAAACTCCACAAACGATATCTCCACGTAAAGACCAATCCAGTGAATAGCACGTTCCAAACGTACTTGACTTAACGTGTCGAGATCGCCAAATCGTACTCCCGTCGAGGGACTTCCTGTGGCCAAAGTGCGCGTGCGGCGCGTCCAAACCGGGTATAATAGGCGAGAGGGGATAATTCAACCCTCTGCCCCCAAACACTCCGCGGTGGGCGGAGGCGACTAATGTACGTGCAAAAAAAAACGGCGACCCCTTGCTGTGGTATAGACCAAGACCAAAGGACTTTTACTTAGAAAAACCTTGCAACCAAAAGACTTCTACTTTTTTAGGCAAATCCACAACCAAAAGCCATCTATCCGGAAAATCCACAACTAACCAATAATACTACCTCCCTATGGTCCCTAATGTACCCACACAAAATTATGTAAAATACCCAAAGTCAGGTGACTCACCCAAGACCAGCGTTCTTGATACTCCTTGAATTTGATAGGCTAAAAAGACCCCCTTGTTTAGACCAATCCGCAATTCGACCAACTGCCTTGACCAAAAGTGAGCAAATTTGTGGTACACTTCACCACAGCCGCCCCTGAGTCCGACCGTGTCGCACAACGATAACGGTCTGACTCACCCATCACTCGACCAACTGGACCTTGGTCACTCGCACTTCTTCACCATGGACCAAACATCTTCGACACCTGTGTCAGGTACTGCCTTTACTGCACTTGATCTTCTTATGCTTCCCTTTGACGCTCATTGTTGTTGGTTCTGCAGAAACTCTATGTGCCGAGTCGCCACACCTTGCTTCGCCTGTCCGGTCGGCTCGGTAGGACAGCCCGCGTAACTCTCATGCACTTCAAACATCGGAAGGGTGTCAGACTGAAGCCGACACGCGGATGTAGGATATGCTCGCAGAAAACATGCGTCTCAGGACCCAGGTGGCCAACCAGGCAACACGAGGTGCGCATCTTTGGTCTTCATCTTGTACTCTTCTTGACCCTCGTTTTCTTCATCTCTCATCTCTCCCAACATAGTCCAGGCAATAGATGCCTTGGTCGATGCTGATAGGCAGTCTGACGGTCACGCTGACCAGCTTCGACACATTTTGGAGGAGCTGATAAGCGTGCGCCATGAGCTGTCCCGTCTGGAGGCTCATCAGTCCCATCTCCGGGATCAACTTGCACTTGTTCGACGGCAGCAGCTGGACATACAGCTTGATGCGACCTCACTGCGCATGCAGGGTGACGACCTCGCGCGACGCATTGCCGAATTGCAAATTGCGATTCAAGACCGGACCGGAAAGGTCCGGTCCTGTCAAGACAGGTCCGACGCTTGGACGCAAGAGTCTGGTCGTCGTCAGGTGGCACTAGACCAGTGCCGCCAGCGCTTGATGAACTTGCTACCTCCGTGTTCAACTGCTTTCTCCAGCGTAGATCGGTCCGCATCGGCAACTTTAGTCGCCTCGGGGCAAGACCAAGACCGCTTGAAGCAGGACCAAGACCGCTTGCAGCAGGACCAAGACCGACGTCGCTCATTGGCTGATATTCAGCATCCCGAAATTACATCAAAATCAAAGAAGCGCGCGGACGCGCCGAGTAGCTCTAGGGCGCGGGGCACTGCGCGCGGACCCGGAATCGGGGGGAAGCGTGCAATGTCCCATAAGCGAGCCAAGACACAGGCGCTTCTCATGGACTCGGACTCGAACATGGACGACATCTACAGCCCCTCGGAAAGTCGAGCGCCCTCGCGCCGTACAGCAAGTCGCATCCAGCACACAGGGGTCTCGTCTGAGGAGGACTCCAGCGAAGGGTCCGGCGATTCCGAGTTCATGATCCCCATCTAGTCCAAGTCACGAACAAATTTGCGTGACAGTTTTGTCCAAGTGGCGTCGACAGTGGGGTCAGAGCAGAAGACCGGTCTGCCAAGTGACGCTGCACCAGTATCGACATCCGCACGCCGGCACCTTCGGTTCTCCCCGGGACATCCGGGCTTCACAAGTACGCCTTATTGAAGAACATGGCGGTTGATACCAGATCCCTTCCGCCGCGGACGTTTGAAGTCACGTGGCCGTGGTCGTCGGGGCAAATCGGCTGTTTACGCCGGTCTACCCTGACCAAGCAGCTTCTAGCCCGGTCTTTCTCTCGTCCGGACTCCTGGATTTTTCCACCGGCCAAGAAAACCCCTGCCGCGTCTGCATGGAGGGCGGACCTGATTACGTTGGCGCAGATCTCCCGCCTGTACGGCGATGAACCATGGAAATCTTCGAACACTCCAAGATAGGACTTGTGTTCCACTTGACTCCATGGATCGGCACTTTGCTAGGCCGGGTGAAGAATTTCAACAGGATCCACAGCCAAGCAATTTGGGAAGCGTCCCACTACTTGGTGCTTCCTCCAGACCGGTTGCGACAAGATCCGGGCCTGGCGACGTTCCAGAGCAAGCGCAAGCGACGTCGAATTCGAGCGGGCGAGGCTTGGCAATCCCTGTGCCAGTACATTTTGGACGGTATGCGAGCTCGCGAGTGTGACGTCGACGTGGTCTTGTACCCGGTGTTCCTCCACATGCCAAGGCGTCGCGTTGAGAAGACCATACTGCTGGCCGACGACGGCACATGGTACCCCGGTCTTGATTGCGCTGAGCCGGTCGAGGACCTCAAGGATGCTTTGGTCCAGCTTGACGGGAAGGACCCCTGGCGTAACCAGTTTCAGGATCAAGTGGAACATCATCTGTCAATGGTCATCGGCCGTCTGTGGGGCGATAGCAAGTGAAGTCGTAGGTAGTCGACCGGATAACTCGTAATACATGTCATAATTTCTTTTCATATGTCCGATCGTCAAATCACTTGAACTAATTTTACCACTCTCTCCATAGTTGCACCGAACACGTTATCGTAAACAGTTCCACTCCCATCACGAAAAATAGTCATCACATTCATCATTCCGCTATTCCAATCCGTCACAGTTCATCACAATTTCACCTCAACTCCGGACCTTCCACATCTTCACACCGGTCTAGACCTACCGATGCTACTGCGTGTCTTGGTCTTGGTCTTCATGGTTCTGCATCACTGCGAAGCAATTACGACTGACTCTTTCTCGTTCGAACTCTCGTAGAAGAGCCCCACAATTCAAGTCGAGCTCGTCGACCCAAGTTGATTCATCATGGTCCTTCCATCGGACCAGGTACTCTCGGTGAGTCCGACCGAACCTGGTCTTCTTGGTCGACCAAACATCCAAGACCTTCTCCACTTCAAACTCGTCTTCCTCTAGTGGTCGTTCCCAACTGTCCTCCGGCAGTAACGCTTCATCGAAATCAAATCTTTTTTCTTCGTCTACCAGACAGGGAGTTTTGGGTCGATCAGGAAATTCTCGGACCAGCTTCAACTTGGACACATGCACGATCGGGAAGACCTTTGTACCAGTTGTTGCTAGACGGGCAGCGTGCTCACCGATCATCTCGGCAACACGGAAAGGACCGTGCCACATGTGATCCAGCTTCTTCGCATAGCCCTCCTTCACTCGGTCTAGGTACAACCATACCCTCGCCCCTGGTTCTATACCGTGGGGTTGGACCTGGTCGTTGTTCCGGTCTGCTCGGTCTTGTGTAGCTTGACGTAAATTTTCGTTGAAAATTTCTCTTGCATGCTGGTAATGTTTCTGGACCTGCATGCGCCAACGTCGAGAATCACGATCGCGGGTCCGAGTGCAGCCAATAGGTATCGCGGCTTCAAGAGTGGACCGGGGGTCCCATCCATACGCAAGATAAAAAGGCGTTTCTCCTCGGACCCGATCGGTCGACGAGTTGAGTGCAAACACCAGCCTTTCTGCGTATTCGTCCCAATCGCGCTGGTCTGGTTCGGAAACGTACATCTTGATTGCTCTTGTA
Organism: Peronosclerospora sorghi; assembly: GCA_026184515.1. Classification (NCBI taxonomy): domain Eukaryota; phylum Oomycota; class Peronosporomycetes; order Peronosporales; family Peronosporaceae; genus Peronosclerospora; species Peronosclerospora sorghi. The sequence goes on along the minus strand of CM047581.1, from coordinate 1,516,182 downwards.
ATAGTTTGTACCATACGTTCTGCCGATCCATTCTCTTGCGGACGAAATGCCATCGTCGCGCTCTGTTTCTGGCCCAGCATATTGTTAAACGACCGGAACACCTCGGCCATGAAACCGGGTTCTCGGTCGTGTCTGATGACCTCGCTGGCGCCGAACCTTCGGAACACGCATTCTTCGTAACTTTTGGCGATCTTCTCGGCAGACCGGGACGCACTTGCCTTCGCAATAACTAGACCGGTGAACAGGTCTACCCAGATCAACAACTCAGTATTGCCATATGTCGATTTAGGCAGCGACGGTATATGGTCCATCGCTATGACCTGGAAAGGGTAGGTAGCTTCGATATTTCCGGGCGATCGCCCCTTGATTACCGGTCAACCCTTTCCGGCCTCGCAATCCGTACAACAACCCACATATTTCTGTACACTTCGGAAAAGACCTCTCCAGTGAAAGTTGGACCTGATCTTGTGATACGTTCTGCCTATGCCCTGATGTCCCCCTTCTAGACTCACATGGTAGTGATGGAGGACATCCGGCTGCAGCAACTCAGGTATCACCAATTTCGCCAATCGGTCCCGGTCTGCACTGTCTTGGTCGGCATCGTGGCAGTAATATAGTAAACCATCCTCATCCACTTCGTAACTGTCTGCGATCTTGGCACATTCTTTCGCTTGACCATTCGTCAACTTACACAATTCACCGCGCAGGTAGGTCTTCAAATTCACAATCCATTCTTCTTCGTCCTGCGCCTTGAGTATCCGTTCTGCCCTTAGTCGTTGCACAACAGATTCACTCAACCGTTCCTTTGGGAACGTTTGGTGGGCCTTCCGAGCTTTTGGTCTAGTCGCGACCATCACATGCACCTGGTCCGGAGCGTTCTTGGGTCCGATCACCTCGGGGAGACTGATTATATTCATCAATTCATCAAGAACGGCCTCCTCGGTGATCGTAGCCCCGGTCTGGTCTCGCATGGCCTTGGTCGCGAGGTAGTCGGCGCTTCTGTTCCTGTCCCGTTTCACGTGCAACAGCTCGTGGTTGGGATGGTCTTTCAATGCCTTCATTACCCGATCATTTAACGACCTCAGCCGTGGAGCCTTGCAGTCGATCTCTCCGGTGATCTGCCTGATCACTAGGTTGGAGTCACCACATATGATGACTTGACCCTTCTCTTGCGACGACAGCAGGTCCAGACATAGAAGTAGACCTCGGTACTCCGCCTCGTTAACTGTAATATCCGTCGTGAAATTTGCAGCGGCTGCAACTATAGACCATTGTGGCAACTTCCACAATATGGCACTATAGACGCCGACCTTCTTCTTCACGCTTGCTGATCCGTCAAAACTTAAGACCAAGAGCTCTTAATCATGGTCGACGGTCGGTGGCGGTCTCGAAACTGACTGCCGAGGTTGCTTCCTCGGGGAAATCGCTATCAATGCCTCGTCCACTTCAGACCGAGGGGTGATACTGGCAGCTAATGTGCCCAATATCTCTTCCTCGCCCCTGGTGCACTTAACGACCTCGAGGGTCCACTGCGACAAGACCGCCGACCATCTGCCTCGACCTCCGTCCATCCCATTGGCTGATAATAGCCAGGCCAAAGTAGACCGCCTTGACAGGACCTTTATAGGTCGGCCGACCAGCAGGTTGTAACACACATCCAGAATTCGTAGCAACGCCAGAACTTCTTTCTCGACAATTCCATAGTTCACCTCATTTGGTTTTAGCGTCCGGCTCGTAAAAGTGACTGGATGATACACACCATCGTGATCTTGCACTAAGGTGGCCGAGATAGCCCACTTACTGGCATAAACAATAATGGTCGGCACTTTTTCGGGAGCGAAATGCTTGAGAATCGGTGCCGTCGCCATCTTAACCTTCAACATACCAAAGGCAAACTGTGCACGCTTCATATGATCCTCGGCCTCCATTTGCGGACAAACTGTAGCAAGACCAGAGTCGGCGCCCTCCTGTAAAGTTTCCCGGTCTTCTTCGCGCAACATATGATAGTCAACTTCCCGGAGCTCGTACAGAACAGCCGCGTAGATAGCAAAATCTTCAATGAATCGGCTATAATAATTCAAGCTTCCCAGGAAGGACTGCATTGCCTTCAGCGATCTGGGGAACGGGAGGTTACTTAGCGAATCCAGGTCCTTGGGATTAGCCTCTAGACCATTGTTCGAGACCATATGGCCCAAATAGGCGACCTTGGACATACCCCAAAAACTTTTCACGGCACTGATAGATAGGTTCCAGCGGTCGCATGTCTCCAACAATCGTTCAACCTTCTCGCACAGATCGTTCCATGACGAGGTAGGTATCAGAATGTCGTCGATGTACGACCGCCTCCCTAGAACGGACGGTCTTCTTTCCGATCGGGTTCACCCTCTCTAAACACATCATAATTTTCAACGGGGTCCCGATCGGTATTGATCTTGAAGTGTCCGTACGATGCGTTATCTATCAGCCTTTGATAGATTTGGGGCGCGTTCTTCAGACCGAACGGCATACGATTCCACTCGAAAAGACCAAACGGTGTCACAAATGCGGAAATCTCACGGGCTCGATCAGTCATCGAGACCACCCAAAACCCACTTGCCATATCTAGCGAACAATACCACAAGGTCTTGTCGAGGTCTTCCAACAGATCATTAATCAGCGGCATCGGGTAAACCATGAGTTTAGTCAACCGATTTACCAGCCGATAGTCGATGCACAGTCTAATGTCAACGCCGTTCTTCTTGATAACAATTACGATCGGCGAGGCCCATGGCGAGGTCGACGGTCTAATAATTTTGGTGACCAACAGTCCTTTAATGAGATCAGAAAGCTTTTAACGGTACTGTGGCGCCACGCGTCGACATCGCTGGGCAATCGGCTTGGCATTTCCAACGTCAATATCGCATCGCACCACGGGCTGCAGGTGGTAAGGCGTTGCCATTTCCGATCAGCAGATATCTTTTCTTCCATATGATATTCTTCAACTGCTCGATCTGTTATGGACTGTTAAGGTCTTGATCACCCACTTGTAAATCATCCATTGTAACTTCGGGCGAGTCTGCAGACACTTCAGGGAGGACTGCCATTTGGCTTTCCAGCTCCTGAATGTACTGTTCCCCGCCTTCATGTATACAGACTTGTTCATCTTCTGGGGCGATATCACCTAGACCATCTGCACCGGCTGAACGCCCCTGGTCTTGATCGACGGGCTCCTTCACTCATATCGGTCTGATTAGGAATACCGTCATGGTCCGACCTAGCAATTTCATGTTCCCCTTCTTCCGTTTCTTGCCCCGCTGTCGCCTGGTCTTGTGCTGACACCACGTTGACCAGCCTCGGCTCGTCTACTTGATGGTCCACCGTTCCTGGTGACTTCGGTGCCTTTCTTCGGACCAACATCTTTTTTGGGGTGACATAACTTGGTCTTTCCACTAAAGGTGAGGTATCCTCTTCCACCGACCCATCATCGCTGATAAGATCGGTGGTCGATTGGTACGCCAGGTTTTGACACTCGACATACCGCCTCGACCCAATCAAGACGAACCCCATCTTCCTTGGTACCTTTCCTTCTGCTAACCACATACCAACAATAGTGTTATTGTCCAGTGTCAGCGGCTTGTCACCGATATTGGTAACATGGACAAAATCACGTCGACCAGCACTCTTTACGAAGGTCGAGACCCACCGATCGCCCCTGGTCAACCATAACTTCCTCGAACGGAAACCTTTCTCGACCGGGGTATCGGCAGACCGACCGACTGGGATAGTGAGGTCTTGATCCCACCGGACCAGATCGGTATACGAACCATACAGAGGTCTTCGACCAGCCAACTGGACCTGGACCTCATCCGGGAGTGTAAGCACTCCATGTGACAGGTCTAGGCGAATAACAGCTGGGACCATGAAATCCATACCTAGTAAAGCGTCCTGACCAGCCAACTTGCCAACCCAAGCGCTGAAAAAGTAGACCAGCGATACCGACAAAGTAATTTTCACACGCGTTCTTCCTTCGGACATATAAGAGTTTTCACCGATCCCGACGCATTCCTGTCTCTGGGTATCGTCTATACGACATCCGACCTTACGAGCAAAGGCGGAGTCGATTATCGAGACTTCAGCTCCAGAGTCGAACAACATCGTCGCTTTCTGGTTATTAATCTTGCCACAGGCTTTCGCCTGCTTGAACCATTTATCAGGCGCGTGATACTTCCAGTATCCGCGGGATTCTCCAGGCAGCAAGTCCAACTGCATAACCACCTTAGTCCGGGAGTACTCATCGGTCTTCAGACTGTAGACCGGATGGTCTCGGTCGACGCAATTTGGAATAGAACGTGTATTGTCGGTCTTATCTTCCTTGCCGACATATGCATAGTTGTGAACCGTAGAACTCTCGGCTCGATCCAGATTCCAACCTGGCGACCGTTCTAGTTTAACATCTTTTCTGCGTCCGGCGGCAACATCCCCGCGGGCTTGTCCGGAACGTACCACCTGCGTATCATGTTAAAAAATTCTTCAATCTTGCAGTGGCCGGCCTCGTGGATCTCTCCACATGACTTGCATACGAAGAGGCTGTGGTCAGTCGGGTGGACGCGTCTCTCGCACTTCTTGCACACCATCTTCTTCCAGCAGTTTGGGCCATCATGTTTGCTCGACCCACAGTGGGAGCACTTCTGACGAGGTCGGTCCGGATCGAAAATGCTTCCGTTCCTTCCCTTCCGGTCTACCTGGTTGGAATTCGACCTGGTCTTCAGGGCAGGTCCAGCAACATAGACGTAACGATACTGGTCTTCATCCGATGACTCCTGGCTGGATTGACTTCCACTTTCCCCTTACGATCCCGTGCTGTCTTCGGCTACGATCGCCTTGACCGCTGGGGTCGGTCTGGTCCAGGGTCTCTTGACCGGATCGGTCTGGGTCTGGGTCTTGGATCGGTAGCGACCTGATCCACCAGCACTCTTCGTCCTCATGCTACGCGACTGCTGTAGCGTCCGTAGAGTCTGTTCAACTTCACCCGCGTCCCTAAGACGCAGCAGAGTAAGCTGGTGCGCCAGTTCTTGATCGTCTAGGGTACTAATGTAGTGACCCACATGTTCCAGAGCAGCACCGCTCGGCGGGTTATTCTCTTTAATTGTTATGCCGGCACGAAGTGCAGCCACGTTCAACCGATGCAAGTACTCGATCGGTGTCTCGTCGCTCCGCTTCTGCATATGGTGATACTTGCGGGCACTCGAAAATCCGGAGTTACAATATTGACCTTCAAACTCTGCACATAGCTGGTCCCAGTCAGACCGGACATCCCGACCTAACTGTTGGATCCAGTTGGCACCCGGTCCTTTCAGCAAATCCCGGAAGATCAGACAATTTTCACTTTTCGGGTTCTGGTCTCGCAGGAACGCAGACTTGACCCGACCGAACCAAGACCGGTCCTGGTCTTCATCAGTATCCTTGCCAGTGAAGTCCTTGAGGTCGGTCGTCGCAGCCATACGGATGCGCGGAATAGCAGCAGATCCAAAGTCGTAAGCAATAGTGGAGGCTAGGTTAGCCTTGCGTGGCTCGTCAGTGACCGTACCGTCTGACCCACAGTGGTCGTCAAGACCGCCGACCGACTCCATGTCACAGTCACTTGTCTTACTTGGTCTACGCGGTATGGCAGGTTGCGGCTTGCGCTTCCCTTTGCCGACTTGCTTATCACTTCGAGTAGGCTTTTTTGGTTATCAATAGATGTTACCTATTCCATATCCACATCTCGGCAAACGTTGGCACTTTGCTGGGTAGACCGGTCTTGGGCATGTGGCCGCAGAGGTGGTCTAACCCGGTCTTCCATGAAACGCTCCATCATCGTCTCAAACATGGTTTGGACGTTAGCTGGAGTCATGGGCAATGTGTTGATACCCTCCTTTTGCGGAACTTAGACCTGTGGGGGTCGCTGGAGCCCATACTGGCACGCAGCCCTTTGCTGCCGCATGTCCTTTTTTGTTCAGGCTGGGCATGGTCCACCCCCGAGGTCATCCGCTCGACACCGGTCTCCAACTCTGATGAGCTGTTAGAGGCCGGTGGAGACTGATAAACCGATTCATCATCGGAACCAATGTCGACAAGCGCTGTGGAGGCTTCAGCGACCTTCACTGCTGCGGTGGGAGTTGGGCGGCGAACCGGCCCCACCAGTGAGTGGGACCAAATGGTCGTGGAAGGTCGACATAGACGATTTCATCCTCCAAGTCTCAAATTCAAATAGTTTTTGGACATCAGTGGGGTTCTGCATTTTAATGCCAACCTCCGCCAACATCGCCACCAAGTTTTTCACCAACAGCAATGGGCGATCACTCTGGACCGGATCGGTAGTGGGACCGAGAAGACGGTCGGGGATCTGGAGGTTCAACACCCGAAAGACCACGTCAAAACGAACAAATCGTTCCAGCTCAAAAATGTAGTACATCTTGTTTAGGTCTTCTTCAGTGATGCCTCCATCTCCGACCTGCGACTTTTCTTCGAGGTCGTCTTCGTCGGCCGGCATTCCCAACCCTTTCTTGGGAATCTTGGGGACCTTGGGGAGGTTGGTCTGATCGTTCTGATCAGCTTCCAAGTATTTTTCGTCTTTTGATTTTCCATCAACTTTTTTATGCATATACATAGGATCAGGACCTTGGTCCTGATCCTTTCCGGGACTATAGCATGACTTGCTATAGTCCCGATCGGCTCCGGTGGGAGCCTTTGGGGAGGAAAAAAAATTATTAATCCCGATCTTGTCCTCCACCAGGCCAGACCGGACATCGCCATCTTTATCGAGAACGAAGACGTAAGGTGATAGCCTTTCCTTACGCCCTCTCCAGAACGATTCCAAATTCAAATCTTCAAATTCAATCTTTGATGACACCTCGCGGTGATATCCACGATCACCAAGTGATCCGGGCAAGCGCACCATTGTGGTGGAGTCAAGTTCGAAATCGAATACATTGTATCGACAACCTGACCACCACCATCGTGCCCAGCCTTCCAACTTACGGGGGGGGTACCCCGCGGACCTGTATTCGAAATCTGGTCCGATCGTCCGCTGCTGGCAGACGACCGGTCATCATCAAGAGACACTTGGTCCGATTCACTTAAGGCCATCTCACCTTGTGTACCCATTGGAGTGGGCTAGTTACACACTCGGTGGATCGGGATCGCAGATCGATTTGATTCGTTCTTGAATATGAGACCGTGCTGGCTAAGTGTACCTAGGGCGGAACTCTTCACCCCAGGTACGTAGACCAGAAACACTTCCGAAAGATAGATTCCAATAGGTCGATCGTTGAAACGACCTAGACCTGACCAATACGAAATAATTGAGGGTAGACCAATCAACCGGTCTAGCCCCTGACCAATATGAGAGAAGACCAAAACCGGTCTAAACTCCAACCAATGTTACAATGAGCCAATATGTACACGTGAAGACCCAATATGCCCGAGAAACTCCACAAACGATATCTCCACGTAAAGACCAATCCAGTGAATAGCACGTTCCAAACGTACTTGACTTAACGTGTCGAGATCGCCAAATCGTACTCCCGTCGAGGGACTTCCTGTGGCCAAAGTGCGCGTGCGGCGCGTCCAAACCGGGTATAATAGGCGAGAGGGGATAATTCAACCCTCTGCCCCCAAACACTCCGCGGTGGGCGGAGGCGACTAATGTACGTGCAAAGAAAAAAAAACGGCGACCCCTTGCTGTGGTATAGACCAAGACCAAAGGACTTTTACTTAGAAAAACCCTGCAACCAAAAGACTTCTACTTTTTTAGGCAAATCCACAACCAAAAGCCATCTATCCGGAAAATCCACAACTAACCAATAATACTACCTCCCTATGGTCCCTAATGTACCCACACAAAATTATGTAAAATACCCAAAGTCAGGTGACTCACCCAAGACCAGCGTTCTTGATACTCCTTGAATTTGATAGGCTAAAAAGACCCCCTTGTTTAGACCAATCCGCAATTCGACCAACTGCCTTGACCAAAAGTGACCAAATTTGTGGTACACTTCACCACAACAGGTGAACCAGATCACGAAAACAAGCTCTCAGCACCACTACAGAAATCCAAGACACAGACGCATCTAACATTCCCGACGGCAGGTATGATCCTAGCAGTAAATCCAACAGGAAGTCACGAACCCTCAGCTTCGCAGACTGTCGTGTAGCTGTGGGCGCTAGGGCGCGGGCTGTAGCAGACAAACCAAGGCACGAAAACAAACTGTCAGCACTACTACAGAAAGCCAAGACACAGGCGCACCTTATAAGCATAGCGGCGGGTCTGGTTGTGGTGGGAAGCTCCCGGAAATTCATGCGCCCTCGGCCGCCCAAGTTGATCAATTGGGCTTCTCAATTGTTCTCAAGTGGTTTTATTCCATTTTAGAAAAAAATATTTTTAACCAATCAGGAGTGACATGCGACGGCCAACTCGCGACGGCCTACTCGCTCACGGCTAATTTGTTTGTGATTGGTTTGAATGTGGAAAAATAAGTGGAATTTTTGACCAATCAGGAGAGACCTGCGACGGCCAACTCGCGACGGCCAACTCGAGTTGAGTGAATCGGTGTATGAAGTTGTATTGATTTAAGTGAGACTTTTCGATCAGTCACAAGGGACACGCGACGGCCAACTCGCGACGGCCAACTCGAGTTGAGTGAAATTGGTGTATGAAGTTGCATTAAAGTCAGCGCTGAAGTAACCAAGAAGTAGTAAGTAAAGAAAGGTGACTGACTTCGATGTAGGACTTAGTAACTTTTAATAGAATCAAATTTCCCCTGAACTACAAAGATCTCTGGCGGCCCTCTAAAACCTTCTCCACTGTTCCTATACAAAAACCAAGTTTAATAAAAAGCAACCGTTGCGTGAACGCGTAAGCAAGTGGAGCAGCAGCCTTTAAAGCTAGCTAGTGTTGGGGGCAGCCTGGAACTGCTTTTGGGAAGTGTGTTCCTAGTGTGTTTGATTGATTTGTTGGTTCGGGCGGTAGTATTAAGCATCCGGGAAGTAAAGCAAGGAGGACCAGGATTTTTACCTCTTTGTATTGTTGATTAAGTGTATTTATTACAATTTTCAACTCCTTCACGACATGAAGGTAAGCTATACGTTTTTCCTTATTTTGATGATTGTTCAATCACGGATTTTAACACAGCGGTAAACTTCAGGCGGAAAATTCCCTTGCCACACGGCAACTGGAGGGACGGAAGCAGAACAAGAAGCGGATCCCTGTGGCGGTCTGCTGCAACGGTGATGGTAGCGACAAGCTTACACTTTGGGTCATCGAAAAGTTCGCCAATCCGAGGTGCTTCAAGGATGTCAATCGTGAAAATTTCGGTTGCACCTACCGGAACAATTCGAAGGCTTAGATGACGCAGCTGATCTTCTTGGACATGCTTCGAGACTTTGAGCGGTGGATGGTTAACCGAAAGGTTCTGTTGATTCTTGACAGCTGCAGCTCTCACGTTCCGGTTGATGAGCTTCCAGATCGGATAACACTTCGCAACACAACATTACATTACCTGCCGCCAAATACAACCTCAAAGATTCAACCTTGCGACCTAGGAATCATCCGCAACTTCAAGGCGTACTACCGTCGCAGCTTTAACCGCCTACTTTTGCAGCGTCTGGATGACAAGGTTGTGTGGTGGAGTCAAGTTCAAAATCGAACACCGTAGTGTCGAGAACCTGACCACCATCGTGCCCAGCCTTCCAACTGACGGGAGGGGGTACCCCGCGAACCTTCGCCTACGATCCGATATGATCATCCGCTACTAGCAGACGACCGATCATCAGCATAGGACGCCTGGTCCAATTTCTTCGTGTCCATCTCACCTTGTGTACCCGATGGAATGGGCTGGTTTCACACTTGGTGGATCGTCGCCGTAAATTGATGCGGTCTTAAATGCGAGATACCGTGCTGGGTAATGAACCCTGGGCGGAAATCTTCACCCCGGGTACGTGCAGACCAGTTATACTTAGATTAAGTGTACTCCAAAGGGCAGATCGCTTAACCGATCGTAGAGCCCAACCAATACGAGAATAACAGACCAATACTCCAATATGGAGATCCAAACGAGAACGTGATAAATGTGAAGCTCGATGTAAATTTAAAAGTGAGAGTTAGGTCCTTAGTTCGCTATCTGTGCTACTTCTAAGCCTATAGTTCTAGAACATTCTCCGTACGACGTCATGACGTACTCTATAACGTACGACGTCATGGCGTACTCTATAACGTACGACGTCATGGCGTACTCTATATCGTACGACTTCATGACTTATACATGTAATTTAATTTACGTATGTTCTAATCTATTAGGTACGTGATATATCACGTACCCCACGATATGACATCCACCCTGACTTGACTTCGCGTTGGCTGTCTCGAAAGTCATTTACTAGTTGCTGCCAATGCGAAACGTGGCGTATATATCTTTATCGCGCTCCCAAGTACTTTCACACTCTGGGAGTCCATGCCATTTCACTATCCATTCTATTTGGCGGCTGCGCTGACGATGAAGAAGTAATTTTTACACGATGTGCAACTCGTATCCAGTATCTGACTCTAGGATAACCGGAGATGCTTTCGGAATCGGTCGTCCAGCGAACCCAGAGCAATTCGGTTTATATGGCGAGAGTAGGTCGAAGTTGAATGATGAGTGTAACCTCCTCATATTTCGCGGTAGCTTCAACTTAGCTACATTCGGGTTGATCATCTTGATCACTTCAAACGGTCCCACTTTTTTCGCTAAGAGCTTTGCCTTCTTTAACTCCGTGTGAGAGTTAACTGTCTTGAGTGGTAAGTTCTTGGTGTCCAATAATACTAAGTCTCCAACCTTAAAGGTCAGACTTACTCGTTTCGAGTCGTAGTATTTCTTCTGTCTCTCTTGGGCTTGTATCAGGTTTTCGCGTGCCTTTATTACTAGTTCTTGACGATCCTTGGCGAACCTCGAGGCGAACTCTGATATTGATTGCGTTTCCAGACTATCGAAATCTCTTTCTTAAGAAATCAGATTGGATACTTTTCTTCCAGTATCAATCTCGAATGGGGTGAGCTTGGTAGACGCATTCATCGATGTGGCATGTGCGTACTCGATAGTTACAAGTAATTTGGCCCGATTTTCTCCGCTGTATGATACCTGACAGCGTAAAGCGTCTTCTAACACCAAGTTTTGGCGTTCCGTTTGACCATCCGCTTGTGCTCTATGAGCGGTCGTTATGCTTAACTTTACACCCATGATGCTCATAAGTGATTTCCAGAAGTAAACTTCGGATCTCGATCGCTGATAATGACTTTCGGCAGTCCATGGTGTCGGACTACAGCGTCAAAAAACAACTTTGCAGTGTCTTTTGAGTCGGCAGTCGTGTAAGTTGGTGCATAAATCGGTCTTTTTGACAACTTGTCCACAACCACTAAAATAGCGTCATACCCTTCTGACACGGGTAGACCAGTAATGAAGTCCATTGAGACCACTTCCCAGCATTCCTTCGGAATGGGGATAGGGATCATTAATCCTTTCTTTCGCTGGCTATTTGACTTCCATCGAGCACATGTTTCGCATGTTTCGACGTACTTCTGCAAAGTCTCGAGTAACTTTGGCCAGTAGTACCATTGCTTCAACTTCATGTAAGTTCTTCGAGCTCCGGGATGTGCTGCTGTGGCTGCATCGTGAAACTTGTACAGTATCTTCATCTTTATATGTGGTATGTCCGGAATGCATATTTGCTGCATTTCTTCATCTTGCCTCAGATATATGAGTCCTTTGTCGAAGAAGAAGTTTCCATTCGACTTCTTTGTTTTATAAATATCCTCGAATAATTTCTCCTTATTATAACCTTGCTGAATCGCTTGTCGCACTTTGTCACTGATATGTGCGCGTACAACGTAAAATTCGGTGTTGTGGATTTGCTCCTGTGCGACTCCTATCGGACGACTCTCCCCCCGCAACTCTACTACGTCGAGTAAGAGTTGGAAAACATCCAGCGTAATGTTCTGAATTATGGTGGAATGAACCATGTGTTTTTCCAAAAGTTTGGAATACTGAGCACAGTCTTCGGTACACTCATGTACGACGTGCGACATATCCGGAACATTGGACGGATTCACAGCAATTTCTGCTGAATCTTCCCCAGACACAGCTGAGCGCGATAATGCGTCATCCACGACATTCGAACTTTCTTTGACATGATATAAGACAAAGTCAAACTGGGAAAAGAACGTCAACATGCGTGCTAATTTTGGTGACACTTTCGGATGATGAAGCATCCACTTGCATGCTGAATTGTCGGTATAGACTGAAAAATGTCTTCTATGGAGATATGGACGCCATTTCTCCAGAGGTCTTGATGGCTAAAAGCTCCTTCTCATGTGCAGGCTATTTTAATTCATGGGGACCCAAATGCTTTGAGTAAAACGCGATGGCGTGGTCTTTCCATTTATGCCTTGTGACAGAACTCCACCGATGCAACATCCAGATGCATCTGTTGTCACAGAACGGGCGACTAAAGTACGGTAACTTCAGAGTAGGCGACTGCTGAAGTGCGACTTTCAATGCTTCAAATGCTCTTTGCTGATCTGGACCCCAATTCCATTGGGCACCTTGCTTGGTTAAATCTCGAAGGGGACGCGAGATCATTGCAAAATTGCAGATAAATTTACGGTAATATCCAGCTATTCCCAGAAAGCTGAGCAACTCTTTGCGACATGTTGGTGCTTGGAACGTTGCAATAGCATATGTTTTCTTTGGGTCGACCCGTAGACCGTCTTCGGAAACCCTGTGTAATGATAACTCGATTTCTTTACGCCCAAAAGCACATTTGGAGAGTCGAGCATATAGTTTCTCCTTGCGCAGCACTTCGCATACTGCGCGAAAGTGTTTAACGTGATCTTCCATTGTACGCGAGAAGATGCATATTTCGTCGAGATACACGACAACAAAGTCTCCCAACTTATCGAACAATGTTCGCATAGGACGTGACCACACTCCAGGCATTCCAGATAATCCCATCGGTGCAACACACCACTAATATGTTTCTTTTTGGGCTCTGAAAGCCGTATACGGTCGACTTGATGGCAACACTACCATTTGATGGTATCCCTGTGCGAGATCAAGCAACGTAAAATACTTGCATCCAACCATACGATCGAACAAGTCTTCGATCAATGGCAAGCGAATTTTTGCCATGACTGACTTCTATTTACATAGCGATAGTCAATCACCCAACGAATGGGGATCTTCGAATTTCCACTGCGAAGTCATTCTGCGCGTTTTGGGAACCTTCCTGTTGCAGGATCTTTTGGGAATCCCAAAAACATTGGAGACCCATGGAGAGTTTGACACTTCTATCCATCCTGTGGTGGAGTCAAGTTCGAAATCGAACACCGAAGTGTCGAGAACCTGACCACCATCGTGCCCGGACTTCCAACTTACGGGGGGGGGTACCCCGCGAACCCTCGTCTTCGATCCGATCGGATCGTCCGCTGCTGGCAGACGAACGATCGTCAGCACTGGACGCCTGGTCCAATTCTTTTTGCATCTCAGCTTGTGTACCCGATGGATTGGGCTGGTAACACACTCGGTGGATCGGGTCTTGGGACGGACTTGTGGTCTAAATGCGGTAGACCGTGCTGGGTGATGTACCCGGGGCGGAACTCTTCACCCTGGGTACGGGTATACCGGTTATACTCGAAATTTGTATACTCCCGAGGGCAGATCGCTAACCCGATCGTAAAGCCCGGTCAATATGGGAGATAAACTCCGGTAATCCAATGAGGTCTAATAATCCAATCCAATGGGGAGATCCAATAAGAACGTGACGTAATCC
>CM047581.1:1476514-1502351 GCA_026184515.1 Peronosclerospora sorghi | reverse complement strand
TCCAACGGTCACTTAAGCGAAGCTAAAAGCCAAAAACCTTTACGAAGAAAAACCCAAAACGAAAGCAAAACCCAAACTTGGCACATCTCCAACTTACTACCTACCCCCTATAGTCCCCAATATGTACCAAATATGAAAATATGTAGTACACGCAATCTCATGTGACCTACCCGAATTTGTGTCCTGGACACCCCTTGCACATGACTGACCCAAAAACCTCTTGACTTTCCACCAATTCGATCGCCGACAGGCCGATCGGTCCATTGTTGACCGGAACCGACCAAAATGCTTGGGTCCGCTTCACGACAATCCTTTACGAATGTTCTCTTCCACGAATTGATGCAACGCTTCCTGTTCTACCTTCGAGAGACGTAAGGGAGCACGGGAACTCGGCACTGCGTCAGGCTTCATGTGCAACTCGAAATTAACAGCTCTCTTCTGCGGCATTTCATTCGGGATCTGTTCTGGGAATACGTCCTTGAATTCTTCCAGAACTGGTTTTAACTCCTGTGGCACTTCTGACGGTTCGACGTTGGATATCTTGAAATCTTACACCTCATTGTAATCTCCACTTTTCATCTTTTCTTGGAAGGTTGGACCATATATCCTCGAAGCTCGTAAGAGCTGCAACTTTAATCTTTTGCGTGCGCCAATATATCTGTGGATTGTACTTGGTGAACCACGGTTGACCAAATATCACGTCATGTGTTTCCGGCAGTTCCCATTCAGTAAACTGCATCTTTGGAAACTCCATACCATCTACACGAATGGTATCTTCCACTTTCTTCGTGGGCTGACTTGATGCCCATGTTCCATCAAAACGACGTGCTTGTACCTCTTGTGTGTTTAATATCTTCGAGGCCAAGCCTGGTTTGATAAGGTTTGTTGACGCACCAGAGTCGATTAAAATCTTAACTGATTTATTACCAATGATTCCATTACGCACTAGCAATCGACCCTGTGATTGTGTGTCCGATTCAGAGTTGTTTGACTCTAAGACAACAGGCTGAACTTCTGTCCTTTTTTGTACATTTGCGGCATTAACTGTGACGCGATCGTACACGGTTGTCTCTTTCTCGTCTTCACGGCTTTCCATATTGTTGACATGCTGACGACTTACATGCTGTTAATTGCTCCGGTCTGAACGATTATTTCCTCTATCGTTGCGCGTTCGGCGTTGATTACATTTAGCAGATCGGTGATTCAGATTTCCACACTTAAAGCATAATTTCTGCGGCGGAATTCTTCACGAGACGGAATCTGAACGTTACTTATGTCCATCGGTTCTGGGCCATTGTTTGAGTGACTTCGCCGACTGTTGTCATACGATATGTACCTCTGTCTGTCGTGCGAATTTCCTCTCGAAAATCTCTGAGGATGAGAGCGGTCAAAGTCCAACGCAACGGTAATTGCTTCGGACAATGTTGCACAGCGACGATACTAAACCTCTTCCTTCGTACGACTGGAAAGTCCACGTAGGAAGTACATGATCTGGTCCAACGCGCTCATGTCTCGGACTTGGGTGGCTAGGTGTCGAAATTTGCTTACATAATCTGGCAAATCCTTGCAGTCGCGCTCTCTGAGATTATTCATATCTTCGAGCAAACGATCTTGCAAATCAGCGGTCACGAATTCTCGTTCGACTTCGCTGAAAAAAACCATCTACTGTTGTGATGTACTGCTTTTGCATCACATACCACTGAGCGGCACCTTGATTCAATGTTCCTCCCAGAACGGCATGAATTCTCTGTGCGAGCTCTTTGCTCTTCCAGTCCACTCCTCTAGCGAAGAAGTATTGCTACACTTGCTCTTTATAGAGCTGGAACGATTCGTCCAATCTCCCTCCATATGTCGGAAGATTTACACCTTCAAGCTTGATTTCTGATAATTGTTTTGACTTTTGCATCTGTTCCAGTAACTTTGCTTGTTTTTCCATGGTCGCAACCATAGTAAACAGCAATTTGGCATGCTGATCGGAAGTCATTGGAGAAGACTTAATTTAGATAATATCAGTTATAGATTATATTAACTACTTAATTACTTCTCTTGACAACTTTTGGTCCAGATTTTAAGGACTTCTTCGACTTGGCGACCGGGGTGTTTTTGGCCTTGTGCTTAGAAATCTCGCGCGAGATTCGTAAGCTTAAAGTGCTCTCGGTGCTGAGCAGGTCACTGGCGTGCGCTAGTAGGCGAGCCTTAATGTTCTTGCGCGAGTCGGTGCGCTGAGCCGTATCCAAGTATTTCTCGAACCGGCAGAGAATGCAGCTGGTTCGACGGATCGATTCGATAAGGTCAGCGCGACGCTTATCAGCGGCGTCTGGCTTCTGCACGGACAGAAGGGCAAGCGAGTCGGCGGTGTTTGTCTTGGAGGGATTCTTGTGCGAGTGGCGGGTCATGAACCGAAGCGCAGACCTTTTCGTTAACCCAACTGACTTATTACCGAAACAAGACGATTTATAGTCTAAAGACAACGTCTCGATAACGGCGGCAGTATCAATGGCCCAGAAGGATTCACAGCCAATGAAATGGATTCCCTGCCCTAAAAAAAAATCGGGACTGACGTGGACACTCCAAGTCACTGCTCTTGAGCGGCTAGCACGGCGGTGCTGCGGGGACGGCGGTGCTGCAGGGACGTCAAGCACGGCAAGCACGGCGGAGACGGCGGTGCTGAGGGGACGGCGGTGCTGCAAGGACGGCGGTGCTGCAAGGACGGCTAGCAAGGCGGCAGGGCGGCGGCGGTGCTGCAGGACGGCTAGCACGGCGGCGGGGCGGCGGCGGGACGGCGGCGGTGCTGCAAGATGGCTAGCACGGCGGCGGGGCGGCGGGGAAGCGGTGAAGACCAACAAGTGCTACCTGATGTGAAGCTCGATGTAAATTTAAAAGTGAGAGTTAGGTCCTTAGTTCGCTATCTGTGCTACTTCTAAGGCTATCGTTCTAGAACATTCTCCGTACGACGTCATGAAGTACTCTATAACGTACGACGTCATGGCGTACTCTATATCGTACGACGTCATGACTTAGACATGTAATATAATATACGTATGCTATAATCTATTAGGTACGTGATATATCACGTACCCCATGATATGACAATAAACTCCACGAACGATATCTCCACGAAACAATCCAATACTTGTTACACGTTCCAAACGTGCGTGACTTGAACTTGTGAAGTCAGCCAATACGTACTCCCGTCGAGGGACTTCCGGCGGGTCAAGTGCGCCTGTAACGCGTCCCGACCGGGTATAACTAGCTAGAGGGATTACTCGACCCTCTGCTCCCAAACACTCTGCGGCGTGCAGAGGCGACTAGCGTACTTAAAGAAAACGACTTCTTGTTGAGTTTAGGCAAAAGGAAAAAACACACACTAACCAATCCTATCTCCCTACGGTCCCTAATATGTACAAACATGAAATATGTAAGTACACGCAATACCATGTGACTTACCAAAATCTGTGTTCTTGACACTCCAAGTACACGGTCGGCCCAAAATACTCCATCCTTTCCGCCAACCAGATCGATCTGCCTTGAAACCGGTACACTGGTACAACCTGCTCAGCAATTTTCACTTGCACGTCACCATAGCCGCCCCTGAGTCTGGTCGTAGCCGCACAACGGTAGCGACCCGATCTCACCACATCCAGATCTTCGTAGTAGCGGACATCACCGATGGACCGATCTTTGAGCCGCCTTCGCCAGGTAATTTTCCTTATCACCTGACCATCTTGTAGCGCCCGATGCTGCAGGTGCCGTATATTCCCAATCTCCCCATATCGATTCGCCTCCCCGATCGGCCCGATCTGACATCCCTCGTCACACTTCGGATTCCGACACACCGGATGGGCATCCGATCGGGGCCGTTCAGCTCCGGAAAACAGTCCGGGAGATCCAGTCGCAGTTGGACACAAAGGATTCATCACTCCTGCAACTTCGGAAAGAGGTGGATACTTTAATCCCTGTATCCACGAAGTTACAGGAGGTGATCGCCGAAAACGCGCATCTCCGGGCCCAGATCGCCCAACAAACCACGCGAGGTAAGCCGATCGGTCTGTTTTTCGTCTTGGGTCTGCTCTAACCTTCCTTCGCATGCAGATCGGCTGACCTCCGACAACGCCAAAGCGTTTGACACTTTACTCGTGGATGATCGGCAGTCGCATGAACACTGCGATCAGCTCCTACCAAGCTTGGACGGGCTGATCGGCGCACGGCATGATCTGTCTCGTTTGGAGGCCTACAGGTCACACCTCCGGTAACAGCTCGCGCTGGTCAACCGGCAGAGGTTGGAGGATCAGTCCGATCGGACTTTGTTCCACACCCAACATGGTGACCTGTAGAGGCAGATCGGCGAGTTGCAGGTCGTGGTCAGGGACCAGATCGGGAAGGTCGAGTCCTTCCAGAGCCGATCGGATGCCTGGACCCAGGAGTCAAACCGTCGTTGGACGGCCGTAGATTGGTGCCACCAACAGTTTACTGACTTGCTGTACCGGCGTCCGGTGCAAGCTCTAGCGTTGACCGATCTGAATCGGCCGCTCTGATCGATCTGCACCACGATCGGAAACGACGCCACTCGTTGGCTGAAAGTGAACACTCCAAGATTCCAAAAACTTCCAAGAAGCGTTAGGACGCGTCGATGGGCTCAAGGGCGCGGGGCGTAGCGCGCGACTCCGAACTCGAGGAGAAGCGAGCGGTGCCTCAAAAGAAGGCCAAGACGCAGGCGCATCCTCCAAGACCAAGATCGGACGCAGCCGACACGTCTATCATCGCCAAATCGCATGCGCCCTTGCTCCCCCGAGCTGCTAACACCAATCACATGGAGATCTCCTCCGGAGAAGACTCGGGGAACGGATCGGGAGATTCTGAGTTCTTGATCACTGCTTTGGCCAAGTCCCGATCCCAGCAACGCCGAGGTCCTGTTCCAGAGAAGCCTGCATCGGGGGATGATAAGGTGATCAGCTCCCAGGGTGATGGTGTTGCGCGAACGCGTGCGTTAGCAGAGTCGGCGCCTTATTTCCAGACCGGCACATCTAGGTTGCGTCATCACGCCCGATTGAAAGGGGTGTTGGTTGGAGATCGACCTCTTCCATCGCTGACTTCAGACGCCACTTTGCCATGGTCGCCGGGGCAGATCGGTAGATTGCACCGATCAGCCCTAACCAAACAAGATCTGTCCCGGTCGATGTCCCGACCTGACTTCTGGCTCTTCCCTCCAGATCTGAAAACCCCTGAATCGTCTGCATGGCGGGCGGAACTAGTCACAGGACCGCAAATCGCCCGTCTGTATGCAGATCGACCATGGGAAGTGCTGCTCAGCGCCAAGTTGGACTCCATGTTCGCGCCGACTCCTTGGATCGATGCACTTCTGGGTCGACTTCGGGATTTTAATACAGCCCATTGCCAGGCGATCTGGGAGTCTACCCATTATCTCATCCTTCCCGCGGGTCGGAAGTTATGTGACCAAGACCTGATCCTGTTTTAGAAGCGCCGGAGTCGGCCGGGCGAGGCTTAGCTGGCCCTATGCCAGTTTATTCTGGAAGGGATGCTGACCCGCGAGTGCGACATCGACATCTTCCTGTACCCGGTGTTTTTTCATATGGACAAGAGTCGCGTTGAGAGCCCCGGGGAGTTGACTGAGGAAGGCATCTGGTATCCCGGTCTTCATTGCAACGGGCCGGTCGTGACCTGAAGGACGCCTTGATCCAGATCGATCGGAAAGAGCCCTGGCGTAATCAGCATCGGGGACAGATCGAAGACCATCCGGCATTCACTATTGGTCGTTTGTGGGGTGATTGCGACTCTTGATGCGTCAGATAGTTGACCAGATAATCCATAATACATGTCATCATTCTTTTCAAATTCTTGATCACCTGATCACTTGACCAAATCTGATCACTTTCTCCAAACTTGTACCAACACGTTATCACACACAGTTTCCATCCACATCGCGAAAAATATCACCATGTTCGTCACTCCACTACTCCAGTTCATCACAGTTCATCACGCCAATTCACAATAATTCAGACCTTACACATATTCACACCGATCGGTATACTGATCAGTGCTACTGCGTGTCTTGATCTTCGTCTTCATGAGTCTATATCACTGCGAAGCGATTCCGACTGACTCGTTCTCGCTCGAGCTCTCGTAGCAGTGCTCCACAATTTAGATCGGGTTCGTCGATCCAATTTTCTTCATCATGATCCTTACAGCGGACCAGATATTCTCGGTGGGTGCGTCCGAAACGGGTCTTCTTGACCGATCGGACATCTAGCACCTTTTCCACCTCGAATTCTTCCTCTTCCAATGACTTTCCCAACTGTCTTCCGGCAGCAGAGCTTCATCAAAATTGAATCTCTCCGCTTCGTCCATCAGACAGGGCATTTTAGGCCGATCGTGGAACTCTCTGATCATCTTCAGCTTGGAGACGTGCACGATCGGAAAAACTTTTTAATCCGTGCCGATCGTGATCAAACGGGCCGCATGCTCTCCTATCCGCTCTGCTACACGGAAAGGACCGTGCCACATATGAGCCAACTTCTTCGCATAGCCCTCCTTGACCCCATCGAGGTATAACCATACCCTCGCCCCTGGTTCAATACCATGAGGGTGGACCTGATCCGTTATTCCTATCTTCTCGATCTTGCGTGGCCTGACGCAACTTTTCATTGACGACTTCTTTCGCATGCTGATAATGCTTCTGGACCTGCACATGCGCCATCGACGGGCATCGTGGTCGCGGGTCCGAGTGCAGCCGATCGGTATCGCCGCTTCAAGTGTCGATCAAGGGTCCCATCCATACGCCAGATAGAAAGGCGTTTCTCCTCGGACCCGATCGGTTGAAGAGTTGAGTGCGAATACCAGTCTCTCTGCATACTCATCCCAGTCACGTTGGTCCGGATCGGCCACGTACATCTTGATCGCCCTTGTGATTGTCTGCACCATGCGTTCAGCCTATCCGTTCGCTTGCGGAAGATATGCCATCGTCGCGCTCTGCTTCTGGCCTAGCATGTTATTGAACGATCGGAACACCTCAGCCATAAAACCGGGTTCCCGATCGTGTCTAATAACTTCGCTGGAGCCGAACCTTCTGAACACGCATTCCTCGTAGCTCAGGGCGATCTGCTCCGCAGATCGGGATACACTAGCCTTTGCGATCACCAGACTAGTGAATAGGTCGATCCAGATCAGCAGCTCAGGTTGCCGCGCGTCGATCTGGGCAGCGACGGTATGTGATCCATTGATATCACCTGGAAAGGGTAAGTAGCCTCGATATTCTCGGGCGATCGCCCCTTGATTATCGGCCTGCCCTTTCCGGTCTCGCAATCTGTGCAACAGCCCACATATTTCTGCACGCTCTGAAAAAGTCCTCTCCAGTGAAAGTGGGCCCTGATCTTGTGGTATGTCATGCCTATGCCTTGATGTCCCCCTTCTAAACTCACATGGTAGTGATGAAGGACATCCGGCTTAACTGTCTACCGGTGTCAGTTTCCCAGTCTAGCTATAATTGACTGTTGGCGTACCTCTTTATTGAGGCCGTCGAGATAGCTGAGATGACGTCAGGTTTTGTATGGACGGAGTGTCTGAAGGTGAACAAGCTCGGGGAATATCTTGAAGGGGTGGCAGCTGATTATTTCCGTGCGAATATCAGCACGTGGTGGAAAGCTGCCCCGGAATTGTTGGCAATCCTGGATTACATGTATATGGCATTTAGCGTAACGATCTCCCCCCACCAGGCTGCAGTGTGGTTTGCTTCGGAAAAGAGTCCCAAACGGACCTGGACCGAGCACTACCTGTACCTGGTAGCTCTGGCTCGTTATAGCGGGATGAGCGAAAGGATGGTGGTTGAGAATATCGTAAAGTTCGCCGCACCACGCCTTAAAGTTGCGATCATGGCCAGGTACAATCCTATGCGAGAGGATTACCTGTTCCATGCGCAGGAACTAATATCGTGGGCGCAGGAGTTGGACGAGGATACGCTGAGAGCAAAGCCTCCCACCCGACTACACGCGAATTAGGTGAATGAGGCCGGATTCGTAAAGAAATGTTACGTCTGCGGGAAACCAGGACACATAAAGAGAGAATGTCCGCAGAAAGGGAGAAGGGTGCAAAGGACTGACAACCCGAAGGATCAAGGAGGTTCAAGTAATCAGTGGACCGAAAGGTCGCGTTGTCCACCACTGGGGTGGGACAGGATTGTGTGATTGATGGAATAAATGCTGCAGATCACGTGTCAGGGACGACGTGGATCGTTGATAGTGGCTCCAGCAAACACCTGGTGGCCGACGAAAATTTGTTGGAGGACGCTGTAACATGTGGCCCCGAAGACGGATTTATGTTGCCTAACGGCGGGAAATTATCGGTAGCCAAGGTTGGGAAGATCAAGCTAGTCACGACTGGTGTCGATCCTGTTTCGATCGAGCTAAGTGAAGTGTATTTTGCATCCAAGCTTGCCAAGAACATGATTTCACTTGGCAAGTTACACTAAAAAGGGTGCAAAATAATGGAAAACAGTGGAAAACTGTCGATTCAGTGTAACGGAAACACGCTGTTTCCAGTTGAAATATGTGGATCAATTTTCGTGGCTAATTTGATACCGGAAAGGCTGAGCGGACGCGCGCAGCAGTTCACGCATATGTTGCTGAACGCTGTCGCTGCTGAAACTGATAGTGATGTGCAGGAAGGCACGCTGCATCACTTTCATGTCCGCTTGGGTCACTTGGCTTATGACACAGTCGAAAGACTAGCCAAGGACCCCAGGTCAGGAATCAGGTTGACAGACAGCTGTCGACCGAACTGCTTGACCTGTGCCGAAGGAAAGGCATCAAGAAAATAACAGCCGAGGACGGATTCAGGCGAAAATTCGCCGATCGAGCGTGTCGGCGGTGTTATATGCAGTGACTTGAAGGGTCCAATCACACCGCGCGGCGGACGCAGAAATCGATAACTAGTGGTGCTTGTAGACCACTGCTCAAGTTACGTACGGTTTTTCGCCGCTCGAACTAAAGACAGAGCGGCGAAAATGTTCGAACATTTTCTGACTTGGTTCGAAAATGAGTTCAAGTGTCGCATCCATGTCCTGCGTACGGATGGAGGCGGTGAGTATAAAACCGTGGAATTGTTCTGCAAAAGGACTGGAGTTCGTCGACAAGTTACGGAGGCTGGTAATCCATCCCCAATGGAAAATCCGAAAGGATGAACCGGACCATTTTTAACATGGTCCGGTGTATGATTTTTGGGTCGGGGGTACCTTTGATGTACTGTTCTGAGGCGGCGGAATATGCCTCGTACATCTTGAACCGTACCCCGACCCGTTCGAATCCTGGAAAACTTTCGCCTTACGAAGTGTTGACGGGTAAAAAAACCCTCATTGAAAGAAATTGTGGTGTTTGGTTCACCGTTTTTGGTGTGGAGGGACCCGCGGAAAAAGGCCCTCGCGAAACATGCCGAGTGAGCTTTGATTCTTGGTCGCAGTGATGAAACCAATGGTTTCAAGTTATTACTGCTCAAGACAGGGTGGTGACGTCACTCGCCATGTTAGTGCAATTGAGGCACTAGACAAGGGGGCGAGTGACCAAATTACAAGGGCACTAGACATCTCAGCTGATGAGGAGCTCGAGAGGCGAGCTGCAGGACGTGCAGATGCAGGCTCGGCACAAGGAACCGCCATATCAGGGCAGTTAGAAGTTTAAGATACCAGTGAAAAGGCGCGTGATCACCCCAGGAAGTCTGGAAGCGTGATTAAGAAGACTACCAAGGTAGTTGCATTGGAGAAGACAAGCAAGAAGAAATCCAGATATGAGTGAAGTGTGATGGAGGCGTCCACCACTGGAGAACGCGTGATTGATGACGCCGAGGAAGAAGTCTCGAGTGATGGGTCCGGCATTTAAATGAAAGGACCGTAAATGCTGTTAAAGAAGGCGCGATGTGTGTCTACGCTGTGTGTGAGACTGATGATGGCGGAACTGCGTCCCGGGTTGGAGTTCCCGACCCAAGGTCATACAAGGAGGCGCATGAAGGCGCAAACTCTGATCTATGGACGAAGGCAGAGCAGGAAGATTTAAAGGCACTTGAAGATATAGGTACCTGGAAGGTGATCAAGCGTCGGCCGGACAAAAAATTGTTGCCCACTAAGTAGGTATACAAGACTAAGTTGCGTGCAGAAGGAACAGTCGAGCGTTACAAGGCTCCGCTTGTGGCACGCGGCGATCGTCAAATTTACGGCCAGGATTACTACTTCACGTTTTCGACAGTCATGGAAGTCGATAACGTAAAAGTGATCCTGGCCATGTCGCAAATATGGGGGGTACCGGCGCGGCGCGGTGATGTGCCTAGCGCCTACCCGAAAGCGAAGACAGAAGAAAATTATGAGATTCATTTGAAGATTCCACAAGCTGTGCAGGTACCGAAGGAAGTGTTCGAAACGTTTTACGTGGAATCAAGTGATGAACTCTCGCTTAAGTTGGAAAGTAACCTATATGGCCTAAAGCAGGCCGGAAGGTTGTGGCACCAATTACTGTGGCAGACATTGGAGGAGTTGAAGTTCGAACAGTGCGTCACGGATACCTGTGTTTTCGTTAGGCGTGGAGCGGATGGTATTGTTTTGGTTGGGGAATACGTAGACGACCTCTTAGTTACCGGAAACACGCCGGCGGCAGCTGACAAGATTTTCACTGAAATGGACGTGCTGGAACTCAAGGATCTAGGAATTGTGAGCAAGTTTTTGGGCATTCGCATTGAAGGTAACCCACAAGATGGTTACAGATTGGATCAGGAGGCTGCTATTGATGACCTCCTGATCACACATGATTTTGGAAAGATGAATGCAACACGCACGCCGGTGCTGGATGTGGACGGTGTAGAAGATTCCAAGGAATTGTTACCAGCTAAATCAAGAGAAAAATATCCAAGTATCAAGAGTTTCCAATCGCTGGTTGGTATCCCCTTGTGTATATCTCGCTGTACGCGCCGGGACTTTGCTTTCGCGGTGCACCGCGTAACGCGGCGCACGCATGCACCCACGATGGGGGATTTCAAGGCCGCAAAGCGAATTACAAGGTATTTGAAGGGCACCAAGGAAATTAAACTACGACTGAGTCACGATGACGAGCTGCCATTTTTACCGATCCGGATCACGTGTTACACGGATGAAGATTTTGCAGGGGACAAAGTGGACAGAAAAAGTGTGAGTGCAGTGGTGATGTATCTCAATGGAATTATCGTATCATGGAAATGCAAAAAGCAGACTACAGTGGCATTGTCCACAGCTGAAGCCGAATTTGTGGCTGCAGCTGTGGGCGGGCGTGAGGCACTGGGACTGAGAGAGTTGCTACTGGAAATTGGTATTTTTCGAGGGCACCGCTGTTGATAAAAATGGATAATCAGGCCGCCATCAAGCATGTGGAATCCGAAGCGAGTGCTGTCAATACGAAACACATTGACATCAAGTTGAAGTTTTTAAAGGATTTGAACAAGAAGGGCGTGATCAAGGCAGATCACGTGCCAGATTTGGAGATGGTGGCGGACCTGTTAACTAAGGACTTGAACGCGCAGCGGATGCAAGATGTACGCAAGCAAATTGGATTGTACTAAAAGTGTTACAGCGCGCGCCGTTTCCGGAGGAGTGTTGATTTTCGACGTAGCCATGTTTGGCTTTCGAGATAAATCATATGCTGCAAACGGATTGGCTGATAATACTTTTATGTATGGTGTTCACAGGTTTTAACTCTGTAGCGCTTAGGGAATTTAAGCGTGATTTATTGTCTTAAAACTTTTTATAATTACATAATATATATGACTTTTGTTTTTTCAAACATCTATCAACTGAATAAATACACTTCGGGTGACAGCTATTAAGAGCCAATCTCGCCTACTACAGCACGCATTTCAAGCTACTACATCTGCCTGTGCGACAACAAAATAAACTTGCGAACGTCTCTACATTGCAATACATGTTTGCTTGTCAATAAACTCAGATGTACGTGGACGTTTATGAACATTGCGTTACACTATAGTAGCGTTGAAGACGATATATTCACTGTATCATTGTGGCCGCATTTTATACTAAAAACGACTCGACCATCGTGCAAGAACATGGCAAGCGATTACACGACGATGCATCCAGCACTTAAACTATTAAGTTGTAGAAGCAAAATATTCTGTCCACCAAATCTCATTCGAAAATGATGATAATTGTGCTACTTCAACTACATAGATAGCCGCAATGATCGCTTAGAGTTCTCTACGCAGCAGCACAGAATATGCTTACGTACCGAGGTTGCACTTTTAAACAAAGTTAAATCCATCTTGCCGATTGTGCATTCGCAATATGGACGCAATATGTAGCGGGGTTACATTCGGGTAACACTGAGTGTTGGTGTACATTGGTACACCACGGTTGAGGCCAGTATTGGCCGGGTTGAAAGGTTTCAAACCTTTGGTTATTTTAACCAATCAGGGCATGGGCCCTTGGTGTGGTGGTGTGTCAGCCATCCACGTGTCAGTACACAGGTGTGTACACTACATTTTAGCTAGGTACGAATTAGGAATATTCTACTTAGTGTTACATATAGTTTATATTAGTTTAAATAATTACATATTAAATATATTCAGTTTTACTTTCACTCCTTAGTACAGACGCACGACCTCGACCGGTCGTGCGTGTAGTGAGTGCCGTAGCGTAAGGGGAGCCCTCCCCTTAGCTACACCTTTTGTAAGGGAGCCTTGCCGTTAAGGCACTAGTACAGGCTAGAGTAAACTAACCCGGGAATCTTGGCCCCGAGTAGGAGAGCTCTCTCCTACTAAGCCCTTAATAAGGGCGTATCGGCTAAGTAGCGGCGAACGCCGCTTTAAGGAAAGCCTTCCTCTGTGCGCTAGCCTCACCGTGCGTATACGCACCGGCTACATCTGGTAGCACTTGTATTCAATCCAACACCTGCGTTGGTAGACTAGACATCCTCTGCAAAGGATGAACCAGGACGATTGGGATAGTTTGACCCTCGTCCAACAGGAAGCCTTAAAAAGGATGTTACCCTTAACGGGGGAAGAAGGTATGAAGCTCCTAGTGGATCAGGACCTTGAGGCCGTAAAGGCAAGGGTGAATGCCCTTATCGCTCATGAGGCAAGTTGTGGTGGAGGTCATTCCACGGGGGTGCGCCCTCCATTATCGTCTAAGATAAAGGAGTTCACTGGAGAGAAGGGTGACAACCTTTATGTTTGGTTGCTAGAGGTCGAAAAGACCTTCGCCACAGCGAACATGACCGCTGATCACTTTCAAGTAAGACTTGCATTGACCCATCTTACGGGCAAAGCCCGTACATGGGCGTTTACATGCTCGGAATCAGTCAAGGACGTGTTTCCAACATGGAAGGTCCTTAAGCAGAAGCTTATGGACATGTACGCAACGCCTGATCTGGTTTTCCAGAATCAACTGGCGTTCCTGAGGTGCCGTCAAGGCACTAAGGACCTGGAGATTTCTATCCAGGAGCTTAAGACCCTGTTGGCAGGGATGTACGCGAAAGCGTATTCGGACGATGTGTCCATCCCCGTCTTCATGGGAGTCCTGAGTTGTTCCGATGCCGACCCGAATCCCTGGAGGAGGCATTCAAGATGGCGTTCAACGCCGAGAGGAACTTCCGTTCCTCTAAGGTGGGTCCTGAACCCATGGACTTGAGCCAGGTCGAAGCGGAGGAGAAACCTCCCGCTAAGAGTCACTCTGACTCTTTTCCACAGAGCTTCGAGGCAGAGCTCTTAGCCATGAAGCAGCGGCGTGGGCCGCTGAGATGCTTCCTGTGTGGGAGCACGGATCTCAGGAACAGATGTCCGAAAAATCCCCAGCGAGACACTCGCTACAAGGGACCAAGGGTGGGGAAAAAGCCCTTGTACAAGCCGTCGGGAAACGACGGCTCCCAGTAGGTGCGGGGCGCCCTACTGGGGGACACCTCAGTGCTGTTAAGCCCCAGGGTAGGGGACGACAGCACAAAGCCCCGAGGGAAGCGGTGCTTTCTAGCACCTAGTTGGTGTACCAGCCAGGTTTGCTGGTAGTACTTGCGGACGTGAAAGGCTTTGATAAGCCTTGGAGAGTCTTGATAGACTCTGGAGCGTCTGACAATTATGTCAGACGAGCTTCTGTGGAGAAGAGTCGGCTGTATGCTGAGGCACTAGAGGCACGTTCTCGTGACGTTGTCACGGTCCGTCTTGCGACGGGCGTACAGGTTTCTGTACCCAAGGTCTCGATTGACCTTAAGCTGAAGTTTGCAGACTTCGACAGCTTAGAAAAAGAACGTTGCCTAGTCCTGGATTTGGACTCGAGGTATGACCTCATTCTGGGCATGAAGTGGCTGGAACGCCACGAGCCATGGATAGACTGGAAGTCTAAGTCCATTGGCTCAACGCACCCGCGGTCGGGTGAAGCATTGGCGAGTCATGAACCCACCTTTGCTCGATCGCAAAAGCGATTATGGCGTGAGCTGCCAGAGATTGGGATGTCTGAAATGATCATTCACAATGGCGTTAAGGAAGAGTTCCTTAACGAGGGGGATTCGGCGGTTAATCCCCACGCCGTGAACGGCGAGAATGGTGAGTTACCTGTGGTAACTCCAGTGGTAGGGGTAGAGACCCCTGTGGTTAAGCGCGAGGCGCTTCCACTCAAAGAGACCCGTAGTTCGTCTCTTTTGCACGTCGGAAATGATTCCGACCACGCCGTTATAGGCGAGACTGGTGAGTTACATGTGGTAACTCCAGTGGTAGGGGTAGAGACCCCTGTGGTTAAGTGCGAGGCGCTTGCAAGAGAAGAGACCCGAAGTTTGTCTCTTTCGCACGTCGGAAATGATTCCGACTACGCCGTTATAGGTGAGACCGGTGAGTCACCGGTGGTAGAGGTAGAGAACTCTGTGGATAGGCGCGTGGCGCTTCCAGTAGATGGGGCAATTCACTCCCCCCATCTGGGTCTCGGGATGATTCCCGAGGCTAGTAGTCAGCAGTCCTACAGGATGCTGAATAGTGTGACAGGTGTTGTCACAGAAGGCGTAATCCTGGAACGGTTGCCTGGGGTAGGCGAACTGTTGTCGTTGGAGGAGATGTCCTTCAACGAGCTTGAGACTGCTTTGAAAGCAGATGAAATCAAAGAGGTCGTCGTGTTGCGTCCGGAAGAGGAGTTGAACTCCTCATCCACGATGGACGAGTCAGTTTTGGTGAAAACCAAACAGGCATTCGATGCCCGAAGAGGCCTCAAGATCCTCGCGGATCCTGAGGACCCTTACCATTCCTTACTAAAGGAATTTGGAGATGTCATTAGTGACAACCCGCCGATGGGGTTACCACCGGATCGGGGAGTCCGACATGAAATTGATTTGGTTCCCGGAACCAAATACTGCGTCACTAGGCAGTGGCCTTTCCACAAGGAACAATGCGACGTCATCGACGCATTCTTCAAGGGGAAAGAAGAGGCAGGGATGGTACGGGAGAGTATGTCTACCCACTCATCTCCCACCTTTTGTGTTCGTAAACCGAACGGAAAGTGGAGCATCGTGCATGCGGATAACAAGCTAAATTCAGCTACTGTACCCATGCAGACTCCGATTCCTCGGAAGGATGTCCTCCAGAACAATATGGCGGGCTGTACGGTGTACAGTGCCTTAGATCTGGTGGACGGGTATTATCAGGTGCTCATACGAGCGTCCGATATTCCACTGACGGCGGTTAGCACGCCTAGTGGCATGCTGTGGGAGTGGCTTGTTATGCCACAAGGGCTTTCAAATGCACCAGCGACTTTCAATCGCTTCGTGACTCAACTCTTCCGCTCTCATAGGAAGTATGCTCAGACGTACTTCGACGATATATTCGTCCATATTCGTGCGGAAGGCGTCTCGTCTGATGTTCAGACGCATCTGATACACCTTCGAGCAGTGCTCGAATGTATGCGAGAGCATAAGTTATATGCGAACGCATCCAAATGTATATTTGGTTCTGAGGAATTTCCTTTTCTCGGATGCTTCATCGGTAAGGATGGAGTGCGGGCGGATCCCGCGAAGGTGAAAGCCATTGTGGAGTGGCCTTCGCCTGTAAATCTTAGAGATTTACGGAAGTGGATTGGATTATCCAACTATCTCCACAAGAACAGCGAGAACTACGCAGAAATTGCGAAGCCATTGTCCAACCTTCTTAAGAAGGATGTTGATTGGTGTTGGAAAACCAAACACCAAAACGCTTTTGAAGCGGTTAAGGGGAGCTTGTTAAAAGCTCCCGTTCTTGCTATACCAGACCCTGGGAAACCATTTAGCGTCGTCTGCGACACCTCCGATTTCGCAATCGGATGTGCTTTGTTACAAGCAGACGATGCAGGAAGGGACGCGTAATTGCGTTTGAGTCGAGGCAGCTTAAAGCTTCAGAACGGAATTATACCGTTCATGACAAGGAGCTACTTGCAATGAAGTATGCTCTTGTCAAATTTAGGGTTCACCTACTCGGCTCAAAGCCGTTCGTGGTTTATACTGACCACGCGTCCTTACGGACAGCGACAAAGTCGCCTCATCTCTCGCAACGGATGGCCCGTTGGCTCTCCTTCTTTGCGGAGTACAACTTTGAGGTTAAGTATAAACCTGTCAAGCAGAACGTGCTTGCGGACGCGTTATCGCGTCGTCCCGATTACGAGCTCGCTCACGCGACATTCGTCACCACGTCTGTGGTAGATCTCATACGCCAGGCGTATGAGAAAGACCCTCAATGTACGGCGCTGATCCGCGCGTTAGGTGAAAAGGGTCTTGGATCGTCTTAGCCAACCCTGTCAAGTCGAGCTAAAGCTCGTTTACACCGTTACAGGTACTGTGACGGTCTGCTATTTTATAGCACGAGTGCGGAGGACACTCCGCGGGTGGTAGTTCCTCATGATGAGGAACTGAAGTATAGAGTCCTCTTTGAGGCACATGACGCCCCTACCGGGGGTCATTTAGGTCGGGATAAGACCTACAGCGCTTTAATCGCTTTGTATTGGTGGCCCAATATGTATAAGTGGGTCGGTGCGTATATACGCACCTGTGAGACGTGTCAAAGGGTTAAACCCTCTGCAAGTTCAGCTGCGCCTTTGGCGAGCTTATAGGTTCCAATGGAGTGTTGGAAATCCATTAGCATGGATTTTATCTTCGGTTTTCCGAAGGATAAGGCCAGGAACACCGGCATATTGGTCTTTGTAGACCGTTTGAGCAAGATGGCTCACCTGGCGGCGGTGCCAGAGTCCATAGACGGACAAGGAACAGCAAAAGTGTTCCTAGACCGTGTCTTTCGACAACATGGTCTACCCGATTCGTTGTGTCGGGTCGGGATCCCCGTTTTACGGGACAGTTCTGGGGAGCGTTGTTTAATGTGCTAGGCACCAAGCTCCTCATGTCCACTGCGGATCATCGGCAGACGGACGCTCAGACGGAACGCGTTAATCGCGTTGTGGAGGATATTCTCCAGAGTTTATGTTCGGATTCTCCAAAGAGTTGGAGTGGGATGCTTCCGATGGTTGAATTTGCTATCAACAATTCGTTACATGCATCTACGGGGTTTACCCCGTTTTACGTGAACGGATTGGTGAATCCGAGGGTTCCGTTGGCGCCACGTGTGTGTGGCCCAGGGCTTGAGGGGGGAGGATTCCCCGATGTCAGCCCTGTATCTGTGCGAAAGCACATCGATAAGTTTTTATCGACGCGCCTTAGTGTCTTACGACACGTCTGCGATGCCATGGCGGAAATCCAAGACAAGCAGAAGGAGCAAGCTGACCGAAAGGGGCGGCGTAATAAAAAGGTGTACAGAGTAAGAGAAAGGGTTTTATTAAACGCTAAAAATCTTCCTACACATGCAGTTTCAAATGTGTTGCGAAATAAACTGCGCCCCAGGTTTGTGGGTCCCTTTAAGGTGTTATCCCGAAAGGGCTTGTCGTACACCTTAGACATCCCGAAGGCGATCCCTTTGCGTACGCATCCAAACTTTTATGTGGGTATGCTTAAGCCATACCAGAACCCGGAGGCGGGTCCCCTCACGGAGGAGGGTGAGAAACCGGATAGCCGAAAGGCGCAACAGGTCGGAACATCTCAGACAGGGTTGATATACGACCCTGAAGCTCCGCAACGAGAGTTTCGAGAGAGGCAAGCCGCTCCTCGAGGCGTTCATTCGCACTCCCCTCGTTGCGGAGTTCCTCCTGAGCATCTTGGATGCGAAGGCTGTGCCGATCACAGCGCTCGTGGAAGTCACGCCGCAAGAGCGCGATCCCCTCCTCCAGTGCTCGATACGGAGGGTACGCCACATTATCATGTGGAACGCCTGATGGCACGACGCCATCACCGGGGTGAGACCAAGTACCTGGTGAAGTGGAAAGGGTATCCACATTCCCAGAACTCGTGGGAGTACGAGACTCCCCTGTGGCAGGATTGCCGTGACGTCGTTGACGCTTTCGAGCGGGAGAATCCCACTGAGAGTCAACGACCAAAGGGGCTGAAGAAGCCCCTTCACTCCCAATAGCTGGGAGTTCGCCGGAGGCAGATGCTGTGCTTGCATTGCTCTCCGGCACCACATCGAGAGCAGAGCGCGTATAATAGGAGGAAGGCAATTGCCCTTGCGCTTTGGCCTGAGCATAGGCCAAGCGTAGCGCTCTCTCTACCCGAACGTCGTGTTCGGAAAAGCTGTTGTACAGCGCATCAAAACTGGGGAGGTGTTTCTCCCTTTCCGCCCAGGCGCGTAACGCCTGTTCTGCGTCTTCGACGCTTTCGTCCCTCAGGAGAACAAGGGGAATCTCGCGGAGAACATCCACGAGGGCACCGGGCTCCTGTTTCCCGAGGCGCGTCCGGTAGGCCTTAACGGAATAGTGTTTGGGCGTTGGTAGTCGGGCCCGGAGTTGGTTCCGATGCGCAATTTCACGCGAGAGTATAGCCGCTGGTCCAGGGGTATAAGAGGCTAAGCCTCTCTTGACCGCGTTCTTAGCCCTCTTTTGAGGGTCGCGAGGTCCCTTACGTGCCCATCCGGCACGTCGGACCTCTTGAACCAAGGACGGTTCATTGGTGGTGGTTGCCTGTGGCAACCTGGAGGTATAACCCCTAGCGGGTAACGGTGGCGCACGAGTTAGTGCGTTCTCTCGCCACGTGTGGGGAATGGGTTGGATGACTGATAGCGCCGTTCGGCGCTATCAACATGGCCAGCCGTTGGGGAGAGCTCCCCAAGGGCGTCCACTTCCGAGCCGTCGGAATAGCTTGCGTCCATAGCACCGCTGATGGTGTACAATGGACAGCCATAGGTACTGGCGTTGGAGTTCTCCAACAAAATTTTGTTTATTGCGTAAGCAATAGTCTTGATGGGGGAGGATGTAACGGGGTTACATTCTGGTAACACTGAGTGTTGGTGTACATGAGTACACCACGGTTGAGGCCAGTATTGGCCGGGTTGAAAGGTTTCGAACCTTTGGTTATTTTAACCAATCAGGGCATGGGCCCTTGGTGTGGTGGTGTGTCAGCCATCCACGTGTCAGTACACAGGTGTGTACACTACATTTTAGCTAGGTACGAATTAGTAATATTCTACTTAGTATTACATATAGTTTACATTAGTTTAAATTAATTTAGACTAATTATATATAAAATATATATTCAGTTTACATTTTCACTCAACAACTGCAGACGCACGACCTCGACCGGTCGTGCGTGTAGTGAGTGCCGTAGCGTAGGGGGAGCCCTCCCCTTAGCTACACCCTTTGTAAGGGAGCCTTGCCGTTAAGGCACTAGTACAGGCTAGAGTAAACTAACCCGGGAATCTTGGCCCCGAGTAGGAGAGCTCTCTCCTACTAAGCCCTTAATAAGGGCGTATCGGCTAAGTAGCGGCGAACGCCGCTTTAAGGAAAGCCTTCCTCTGTGCGCTAGCCGCACCGTGCGTATACGTACCGGCTACCGTTCTGGGTAATGTACCCGGGGCGGAACTCTTCACCCTTGGTACGGGCAGACCAGTTATACTCCAAATTAATATACTTCAAAGGGCAGATCGCTCAATCGATCGTAGAGCCCAACCAATACGAGAAATAAAGTCCAATACTCCAATATAGAGATCCAATAAGAACGTGATAAACTCCACGAACGATATCTTCACGAAATAATCCAGTAACTTGATTACACGTTCCAAACGTGTGCAACTTGTGCTTACGAAGCCGACCAATGCGTACTCCCGTCGAGTGACTTCCGGCGGGCCAAGTGCGTCTGTGACGCGTCCCGGCAGGGGATAACAAGCTAGAGGGGATTAATCGACCCTCTGCTTCCAAACACTCTGCGGCGTGCAGAGGCGACTGATGTACAGTGTGAAGAAACGACTTCTTGTTGAGTGTTAAAGGCTACAAATTCACGACACTTGGTAAAACGTAAACTATCCCCCCTATGGTCCCCAAAGTGTACAAACATAAAAATATGTAAGTACACGCCATATCATGTGACTTACCAAAATCCGTGTTCTTGACACCTCTCGCACACGATTGGCCCAAAAGCCTCCTTGATTTTCACCAATCCGATCGCCGATAAGCCGATCGGTGTGCTACTGACACAAAGCGACCAAAATTCTTGAGTCCGCTTCACCACAATAGGGGTTTTCAAAGTTAGGTGATTTCGGGTAATTTTTTTAGGTGAAATGGTCGACCATTTGGTCGATTTTTCGTCCATTTCGGAAATCGACTAGCTCGGAGCTAGTCGATTTCGTTTTGGCGAAATGGACGATTTTCTCTCGCGAAATCGCCGCCCTCTACCTAACCCCAGGCACACGCGTCAACCAATCAATCTCCTCCTTTGGCACGTCACAATGGACTCGCACCAGCGCTACCACATTGCGCATGGAATCTTTTGGGAGAACGCAGAAAGAAAAGAACCGGAAGCGTTCACACATATCACGGCCGAAGACGTAGATGCTGAAGTGTGGATACCGCGCGACTCGAATTTGAAGGAATATGTGCTGACATACACAACGGCGCTAGAGGCTAACGTCAAGTTCACATTGTGCATCTAGCCAGAGCACTGCCTAATTGGCTCACATGGGCACAACATTGTACCAAAGGTGCATGATGCTGCGTTGGACTGATATAAGGTGTCATTAAAGCCTGTCCAATACGTCATGAAGGGCTGCAACCCGTTCACCTAGCACTACTCGGCACTTAAGGCCGAGTTTAGCTGCCTTATGATTCGGCTACAAGGTATCTAGATTGCAATCGTTCGATAAGTTTGCCGTGTTTACGTACATATGCTGGTGTCCTACTTTCGGTTTATTAGCTTGAATTATCGCTGATAAGGTGGTTGTTTGCGGTGAGGCCGTTTCGCACTGTGTCAACTAAACGGTACGAGACTTAGTAGCAGCATGGCTCAAAGATCGTCGCCAAGACATAATTATCTTGACTGACTGTGCATCCCCCGTTCCTGGGTTCGAAAAGGCGGGCGAGGTAAGGAATGGAACTTTTCGTGCCTTTTCGCGGTTTCTTAACTAACTTGGTGTTTTGATGCATAGGATTTTCTACGTGATATGGCTGCCGAAGGATTGACGCTAACCACGTCCACTCAATTCTCTGTAGTCTAAATGCTGAAGGCTGAGTACCGACGAATTTTTGCATACAACATTTAAAATTTGTATGTACAATTGCTAGTATCCTCCGGGTAAGCCAACGAAGAGGTTATATATGATGCAAACACATTCTGACCCGTCAGTCGAGCGAGCGTAATTGCATATCCATACATCACGTTAACATTTCATTTTAGTTAATGTCATGTCCGCTAAACTTTTAGATGGGTACAGTACGGAAGAAAAAACTCAGAGGCAAATTTAAAGGCAATTGATATCCGTATCCCCCCCAAATTACTACCCGTATCCTCCCCTCAATTATAGGCGTATCCCCTCCAAAACTAAGAGCAAAAACCTCAAGTTGTTTTATCCAATAAGATATGAGGATTGCTAAAAAAACAAGTTGATGATGTAATACGCACCCCCTTCACATGTATATACATAGAAAATACCTAGAAAAACCCTTTTTTCCTTACATTCTTACAATGACGTTGATTGAGAAACGCCATCAGTTCCGACACCCATGACAGCTAATAATGCGATTTTCCTCATTCGTACGCTTGCACATGTTAATTTGTTGACCTCTACGTTTGAAGTACACCCACTAATGTCTCGTTCTAACAGTCTTGGGCATGTTCCTCATGGCTACACTTTTACCCGTCCTCGTAGCGACAATCTACCGTCTCGTACTACTCTTGGCTGCTCTTCTCCGTGGCAGCCGTTACGAATCCGTCGGACCATTCGTTCGCCGTGTGGATTAGCCAGCAGAATGAACAAGGAGATATCCTTCCTGACGCTTCGGTGGGCGTGTCCAAGTGGTTTATGGCCATGTATCAGAATGCCAAGGAGCTTGTCTGCAATAAGCCGTTTACATGGCGCTTCTATAATTTGCTCGTCTTTAGCGTCGTGCACGTACCGTCACGAGAGCGTGATGCTCTTGGCGTCTTTGGGACATGGAGCTGGGCTGATGAAGCTGGAGATTTCGTTAGAAACTTGTCGTGCACCGTGGATAATGAAGATCTCAAGATGAGGAACCATGTCAAGTATTGAAAAAAAGTATATGGTGAATAGTTCTGGTTATATTGGTGGCTCGAATGCTCGGAGTGACAATGGAGTGTTAAAATACAGGAAAACTGGGAAATCAGGGTCGAAGACAGATTGTGGTGAAATTGGAAGCGAGTCGCATCGACAAATCCGCGCCAAGGCGATCCAATTTAAACTGAAAAAGGATTGGAAGCATGCTGCAATGCTATTCTTGGAAGCCGCCAAGGCCACTGATGCTTTATTGACACGTGCTAATTACGAGATAGAAGCGGCGTGGTGCACCCTAGAAGACGCAGAGACGTTCCCTGATGAGAAAAAATGACTTGTTTCGTAAAATTCGCAGCGTCAGTGACGAGTTAGTCAGTGCCGGATATTTTGATGAAGCAGCTCGTGCGTTATCCGACATGGCTTTGCGATTGAAGCGAAAATTTACAGCTGAGTGCATAAGCAGTGAGCTCACAAAGAAAGTCGCAGATCTGTATGTACTAGCCCTGCGGATCGCCGAAGCTGGTGGAAGGGTGCACAGTGCGGCTAAAAATGGTTTGTGCGCCGCTCAGATGTATGCGGATGGTGGCTTGTGGTCCCTCGCTTAGGAGTTTTTCATAGCAGTTGGCGATCTTCGACGCGGTAATGGGCAGAACGATCTTGCTAATCAAGCGTACGGGAATGCTGTCCTGTGTCGTATTGGCCAGCTAGACATGGCTGGTGCAGAAGTTCTGCTGAATCGATTCACAGAGTCTATGGGTGACACCCACCGTTCAAGTGACGTGGATGTTTTCCTTCGAGTTTACTAAAGGCTTATCACAAGTGGTCAGCACAAATTTTTGAGACGGAAAGTGATCGCTACGACTCAATCTACAAGTTGGCACCTTGGCAGGTAAAAACGCAGTTCATTTTATGCATAAACGATGTGGTGACTAAAATCAAAATGAATGTTATTACATCAACTTGTTTTTTAGCAATCCCCATATCTTAATGGATAAAACAACTTGAGGTTTTTGCTCTTAGTTTTGGGGGGGATACGCCTATAATTGAGGGGGGATACGGGTAGTAATTTGGGGGGGATACGGATATCAATTGCCAATTTAAATTCCTGAAATGGACAGAAATTTCCTTAAAATGGCGGGGGGGGGGTTCGACCTTGAACAGTTCGATTTGCCAAAACATGGTCGTCCCCAATTTTGGATGAAATCGTTCTCCGAAATCGCCAACTTTGAAACCGCCTAATGTACGCCGATGCATCTAGTCAGATCTTTCGTATTGAAGACCTCCCTCCGATGATGGACTACCGTTAAAATTTGAACATTCGTTCGACGAAAATTTAAGTAGATTTTTGGGAAAATTACATGCATGCCCTCGCTTTTTGCGGAAATATCTGTGGCAGGGGCATGGATGTTATTTTCATAAAATCAGGGGCATGCATTTTATTTCCGCAAAAAGCGAGGGCATGCATGAAAGTTTCCCTAAAATTAAATAGAAAAAAGCTCGGACAAGGTGTGAAGTTAAAAGTTTCCAATGTTTTAAGATAACCAATATAATTAGGAAAAACATAGGGAATTGATCGGGCGACCCCCCCCTCCCTTTTATGTCCAAATGCGTCAAATATGGGTAAGTGGCTTCAAAAATGAACCTTTAAGTTAGGAAAAATTGCAGGCACAGTCATGGTCGGACTTTCAAACTCCGATGCTTCGTACTGGCCTGCATATACTGGAGAAGCATCTGATACTAATTTATTCTTCTTGTCTCTCAAGCTTGGACACATGCCTCAGCAGTCGATACGCGTAAATAATCCCTCTCCACAAGGCACTCGTTTCCATTATATGACCCACTTGTATCCACGTTTGCCACATGTCGAGACCTCGGCAAGTCGCTGCTCCGCTCTCTTGCGCTATAATGTAGTGCAGCGCACCTTATCCGCCACGGTCTTATCCCCACTCGTCACCGTATTTATTTGGGTCTCACCCGCAATTGCAATGTCCACCGTTTGTAGTTTCACGACCAGCACGTGCTCGTATAAATACGCGTGTCTTTCAAATCGTATTCGACTGCGACTATTGACGAGATTAAGAGCGTTCGAGAAGGGCGAGCGTGTCACTCTGAGCTGAGGCAAGAGGCTCTAAGACTAGAGTGCTGCGCAATCTCAAGCGTGGCAAAGTATGCATTTAAAGGACGTGAATGGCTGGCGGCGGTGTGTCTTTCACCCTTGCTTTGTGCGATATCATGTTTGGTTTTTTCTATTGGTAATGCAAGGGCTTCCGGGATTAGAATCGACGGAGAAGTTTTACGAAGCGCGATGGTTTTACATTATTGGAACCGGCTTCGTTGCTGCCAAGTGTGCATGTCTTTCTCCAGACTGGCGGTATGCAATCATTGTTTTCCTTGAGAATGTCATCTTTACCATTCTGACGCTCCTGTCAACGGCTTGTCCAATGAACAAATTTTCCTGCAACACGGCGATTCAATCATCGCACATCCTTCTCGCTGGCATGGTCCTCGTCCTAGTATTCCGACTCACTACATGTCAGAGCAATATAGAGGCGTTTGTCACCTTTACACTGGACGCCTTGGGTCTCATCTACATTATCGGCACATTGTCGGTACTAGTTGCCTTTGTCGACGATGGACATCGAATACTGTACTGCAAACTACTCATTGCTCTGCTTTATGTCGTTTGGGCATCTGATACGGGCGCTTATATTACAGGCAAGGTCATCACGCTCGCGAACTACCCGTACTATAACCCGCTCGTCGCGCATCTATCCACGAACAAGGATTACGAAGGTACAATCGGTGCCATTGCGTTTGGGATCGTCGCCATGGTCGTGTCATCCCACTTGCTCGATCTACCTGGTTCATTTGGCACCAAAGTGACTCTTACAGTCGTTGCCGTGATCATTGGGCGTCTGGGAGACCTCTTTGAGAGCTTACTCAAACGTGCTGATGGAGTGAAAGATTCCGGCACGCTCATTCCTGGTCACAGTGGTGTGCTTGACCGTATCGTTGCCCTCATGTTTGCAACCCTCGTAGCGTCCGACCCATATCGCGGCTGAAATGGGGGCCTTTTCAACACCGTGACTCTTCAATTACCCGGATAACATATCCAGATACCGTTTTCCTGCACATGAGTTCCTTTTCCGCGGGGGGTATGAACGCTCAGCTACTGCTTACTGCAATTGTTGCGTGCAGGATCCTTTTCCTTACCACTCCCTTTGTTGGGTGGGCCTGGTGTGGCAAATCTCGAATGCTT
>CM047581.1:1466370-1476414 GCA_026184515.1 Peronosclerospora sorghi | reverse complement strand
AGCCGCCCCTGATCCTCTTCCCAGCCGTACAGCGGTTGGGGCGAGGGTCGATCATGCCGTTGGATATCATGGATCATGCTACTGTTGGTCGATTTGTCCGCACCCATCAATCAGGACATAATCGACCGGGTAATCATCGCCCATCACTCCTCCCCTTCTTCCGCCGATCAGGTCACTATTAGGCCGTTACGGTAAGTGGTATACCCCTTGAGATTACACTTTCATCATCCACCAACCGTGGCATCTACGATCAAGCTGTCTCGATCAGGCATTTCTACATTTCCATCATGCCAGCGATAACGGAGGCCCCCCCCCGCCGAACACTGCCAGCGCTCCTTCCCTGGGTCGGGCCGCAGCTGATCAGGCGATCGCTGCCATAAATCAGGCTTACAACTTGCAAGAGGCCCTCCACGCGCGCGATGATCAGATCGCCGTGTTATCTGACTCGATCGCGATGAGCGAAGACACTATCGCGATGCTTCGGCAGCAGCTCTTTCGCGCCAAACGCGCCGTGGTGGAGCGGGATACTTAGATCAAGCGGGCAGCCTTCAAACAGCTCAAGCCATTGCGTGACTTCGTTGACACTAAAGTTAACGAGCTCAAGACTAAGTTGAAGACCATCGAAAACGTTGTGGCCGATCAAGAAAAAAACCTGGCTGATCAACGCGCCCAGATCCGGGATCTGGAGAGCCGTCGCGCCCGTGATCGTTATCTGCGATCGGTGCATGAGGAGACCATCGCTGATCAAACGCAAGAGCTGGATCAGCTTCAGCAGCGCATGGCCAAGTTACAAGAAGAATACGATCGGGCTGCTTCTGGGAATCAGCGCTTGGTCGGACAGGCGTTCAAGCTCACCGCCGAGATTGAAAATAAGTCCAATTGCATGAAGATGGACGAATACACTGCCATCATGGCCCAGGCGCAGGAAATATCCGATCGGGTTGAGGGAGTGTATGACCTCCAACATGAGCTGAGTGATCTACACACAGCGTATTCTCAGCTAGAGCAGGAGCTTTCCACCGTGCAGTGCCGCTTCGATCAAGTTTCCGCAGAGCGCGACACGCTACCCAATTAACTGCAACAGGTTCAAGACGAAGTTATGCAGTTGCGCTCGTTTCACTCAGACCTTCAGTCCCAGTTGGCTGGTATGTCGTTGCGGATGCAGATCACACCAGTTATCCGCACCCCTTCGGCGGGTTCCAATCAAGCTACATCGCCGGCTAGCCTTCCCGCTGCTTCTCCAGGCGGCTCGATCAGCCGCGCCGCCCCCTCACCTAAAAGTCGTATTCAGCGTTCCCGATCTTCCTCTCGGTCGAAGCGGCCACGCCTCCATTCTCCTATTTCGGAGGCGAAGACGGAAGACGATGATCCCCCAAGTCCTGATAGGGACGATGAAGGCGAGCTTCCTGACCCGAGCGCTTCCATTCCTTCTACTCCTACAATTAGCGAGTTCGAGAGCGAGGATTTCCCTGATCAAGGTACTGCAGAGTCTCTCTTTCCTCGTACGGGTGATTTCAAGACGCTGATCGCGGTGCCTGATGATGCCAGTGACGCCGATATACTGCCGTGGACTCCCGATCAGCTCGGAGGGTTCGATCTGCGTAGCGTCACAGCTCCAAGTGGTCTTTGACTACTTGACCCGCCCCGCAGGATGGTTGTTTCCGGCCGCCGTGCATGCCCCTCCAGATGATTCGTGGTTCAGTCATTTGATCACCCAGCCGGAAGTGGAGCTGCTATATTATCATTTCCCTTGGTGCGTTTTCACAACCATGCTTCAGCCCATTTCTTTCCGCTCGGTCGGCTGGTTCGCCGACTTTGAGACGAAGTACCGGTCATTTCTCGACCAACACTCGCTGGCGATCTGGGAGTTGACGCATTACCTACCCATTACGAAAGGCCTTCGCGAGACGGATGACTTCTTCCGGGACTACTACAATGATCGGCGCCAACGCAGAAGTCGTGCCGGGGCGACATGGAAGAGGGTTGTGGACTTTGTCCTGCGGGGAATGATCGACGGAAGATGTGATCTCGATATTTTTCTGGACCGGTCGATCACCCATTGTGCTCGCAAACGTCCTTTGAAGTATGCCCCGGCCGACGATGGGGCGTGGTACCCAGGGTTCCTTTCGGACCCGCCACCCCGGACCCTATTGGACGCGTTGAATGAGGTTGATACCTTTGAACCTTGGCGGGTTTAATATCGTTCCTCCACTGAAATCCAACCTGGCCGTAAAATCCCTCGGATTCGTCGCAAGTTCTTTGGGTCTAGTTAATCAGTTGATCGTTCCGCCCTTAATCAATAAGCAATCTTGATCATGCCATTTCCACTGTGCTTCATTACTTCCCCATGCATGATATAAGCCGGTATTCTGTCGTCTTATCTTTCGTTACTCCATCACCTTATCTCGCAATATCCATCGTAAACACATCACCTCAAGCCATTTATCGCTTCTTCATCAATTGTGAGTTTCGTCAATCATCTTTCTTCAATCGGTAATTCTTCGATCGTAATTCATGACCAGTCTTCCGATCACGCATTAGTTCGACTCTTCGTCCACTTGCATCACGTCAAACCGATGTCTGTTGATCCTTTTCCTCTCGAAGTCCTTGATCAGAGCGTCACAGTTCAAGTCTGCCTCGTCTACCCACGACGGCTCAGCATAAACTTTCCAGTAAACTTGATATTCGCGTAACGTTCTTCCATATCTAGTCTTTCGACCTGATCGGACATCGGTGATACGATCAACTTCAAATTCATCTGGATCTAGCGTCCTTTCCCAGTTGTCTTCAGGTAACAAAGCTTCATCTAAGTCAAAACGATCCTCTATCCCAGCTGTTAGTGCCGTAGTAGGGCGATCTGGAAATTCCTTGACCAATTTTAACTTGGAGAGATGCACTACTGGGAACATACGATAGTCGGTGCCAGCTGTAACCAGTCTCGCCGCATGATTACCGATTATCT
This sequence comes from Peronosclerospora sorghi, assembly GCA_026184515.1. NCBI lineage: Eukaryota > Oomycota > Peronosporomycetes > Peronosporales > Peronosporaceae > Peronosclerospora > Peronosclerospora sorghi. The sequence goes on along the minus strand of CM047581.1, from coordinate 1,473,452 downwards.
CATCGACTCTGAAGGTTCCATGCCACATGTGCGCCAGTTTCTTCGCGAACCCTTCTTTTACCCGATCAAGGTATAACCAGACCCTTGATCCAGCTTCAATCTTGTGTGGTGTCACTTGATCATTATGCCTCTCAGCTCGCTCATCCATCTCTTGATGCAATCGAGCGCTCACTTGATCACGGGCGTAACGATAGTCCTTTTGCAGCTTATATCTCCACCGGCGATCATCCCGGTCTTTACGCCGAATTCCGACCAGTTGCAATGTCGATTACAACGATGATCGTAGGTCCCACCCATACGCCAAATAAAATGGTGTTTCGCCACGAATGCGATCGGGGGTCGAGTTCAGCGCGAATACCCTCCGCTCTGCATACAAGCTCCAATCTTTCTGGCCGGCATCTGCTACATACATTTTGATTGCTCGCGTGATCGTCTGCACCGTCCTCTCCGCCTTGCCATTCGCCTGTGGACGGTATGCCATAGTGGCACTCTTACGTTGTTCCACGATTTTGTTGAACGCGCGAAATACTTCCGACATAAAACCTGGTTCACGATCATGCCGGATCACTTCGCTAGCCCCGAATCGTCGAAACACACACTCTTCAAAATTTTCGGCAACTTTCTGCGCTGTGCGAGACGATCCAGCTTTTGCAATCACCATACCCGTGAACAGATCCGTCCAAATCAGCAGTTCAGTATGTCCATCTGTCGATCGGGGTAGTACGGGATATGATCCATGGCTATCACTTGGAATGGGTACGTAGCCTCGATATTCCCCGGCTACATGCCCTTGATCGTAGGTATGCCTTTCCCCGTCTCGCAATCTACGCATTGTCCGACAAACTTTTGTACGCTTCGGAATAGACCACGCCAATGAAAGTATCGTCTGATCCGCTGATATGTACGCCCTATGCCTTGGTGTCCTCCTTCCAAGCTCACATGATAGGGGTGGAGGACATCTGCATGTAGGGTCTCGGGTAAGACCAGCTTAATAGAAAGGTGCCGATCGTCTTGATCATCTTTGTCATCACTGGCTTTTCCTTTAGCCATATTCCCACAGTAGATCATCAATCCTTGTTCGTCGACGTCGTAGTTGTCAGCGATTTTCGCGCAATCCTTAACCTCGTCTGCGCTCAATTGTGAAACGTCACCATAAAGATAATTTCGCAAATCACGAATCCATTTCTCTTCGTCCTGTGCCTTTCTCACCCGTTCCGCCCTTATCCCGGCTATAGATATATCGGGCCATGTTGACAGTCGCGGCTGACGAAGGTTACGTGATCGTGTCATCACTAGTACTTGCGGGGCAGTGGGATCTTCGTTCCACGTGATCACTTCCGGCAACCTGTTGAGATCGGTCAATTCCTCCAGCTGTTTCATGTCATCGATTTCAAATCTAGTTCCACGCTGCATAGCCCTAGTGGTGATGTGATCTGCACTCTTATTCCACTCTCTTTTGACATGCACTAGATCATGATCCGACCATTTGCGAAGGAGATTGAACGCACGCTGTTGCAACACTTGCAATCGCGGAGCTTTACATTATATTTCACCGCGCATTTGCCGGATTACCAAATTCGAATCTCCACACACGATCATCCTTCCTTTGGGGTATCTCGACAGTAGGTCCAAACTTAAAAGCAATCAATGGTATTCCGCTTCATTCACCGTGATATCAGGTGCATGATCGGCTACCGCGGTCATAATCTTCCACTCCGGTAATTTCCATACGATAGCGCCGAACGCACCTACACGTCGCTTGACACTTGCAGATCCATCGAAACTTATCACGTAGAGTTCTTCGCCCTTTCCGACCGTAGGAGGTGGTACTTCAATCATCTGCCGCGGTTGCTTTTTCGGTGCGATCGCAATCAGTGCCTCATCGATTTAGGTGCGAGGATTGATACTCGCAGTTAACGCCCCCAGTACCTCCTCTTCTCCCTGTACACATTTTTTGATCTCTAGGTCCCATTGTGATAAGATTGCAGCCCATCCGCCCAATGGTCCGTCCAGCCCGTTGGATGTTAGTAACCATCTCAGCAATGATAAATGTGACAAGACGGTAATCGTCTTTCCTACCAGAATCGTGAAGTAAACATCCAAAACCCGTAGAAGCGCCATAACTTCCTTTTCGACGGGGCTGTAATTCAGCTCACCGTTCTTCAACGTTCGGCTGGCGAATGCCACGGGATAATACACTTGATCATGTCCTTGTACCAGCACGGCGGATACCGCCCACTTGCTGGCGTAAACCACGATCACTGGCGTTTTGTTCTGATAAAAGTGGCGCAGGGTTGGAGCTGACGCAATCTTCGCCTTCAGCATGCTGAATGCTACTTTGGCCCTGATTAATCGATCGCCTTCATGTTACGTATTCTCCTTGCTCAACGATCGGCTCTTTAACTCTTGATAATCCATTTCACTTAATTCGTAGAGCACAGCAGCATAGATTGCGAAGTCTTCAATAAATCGACGGTAGTAGTTCAAGCTCCCCAAAAACGATTGCATGGCCCGTAAGGTGCCAGGATAAGGCAAATCGATCAGATCATCCAAATTTTTTGGATTTGTTTCCAAACCTCGGATAGAGACATGATGCCCTAAATAGGGAACTTCACTTCTACCCCAGTACGATTTAGCCACGCTGATCGACAAGTTCCATTGATCACACTTTTCCAATAAACGCTGCACCTTGTCACACAGGGTAGTCCAGGTAGGTGCAGGGATCAAAATATCATCGATATATGATCGCCGCTGCAGTACAGACGAACCCGGTGTTTGGTCGGGCTCTCCCACCGTAAATACATCAGCAGATTCGTCAGCACCGTCCTCGACCTTGCGATACCCATATAATGCGTTATCAATCAACCGCTAGTAGATTTGCGGAGCATTCTTTAGGCCAAAAGGCATCCTATTCCATTCAAACAATCCAAACGGAGTGACAAACGCCGAAATCTGACGCGCTCGATCGGTCATAGACATGACCCAAAAACCACTCGCCATATCCAAAGAGCAAAACCACAACGCTTTATCCAAATCTTCGAGCAGATCAGAGATCAGGGGCATTGGGTATACCATCAAACGTGTAAGTTGATTCACCGCGCGATAATCGATACATAAACGAATATCAACCCCATTCTTTTTCACGATGATCACTATAGGTGATGCCCAGGGTGAAGTAGACGGCTGAATGATCTTAGTAGCCAATAGCTCCTTGATCAACGCCGATAACTTCTCGCGAAATTGTAGAGCCACCTTACGACACTTTGGGCGATCGGGCGAGAATTACCTACATCGATATCGCAAACAACTCCACGTGCAGCAGGAGGTAGTGCGTTTCCCATTCCGATCAACAGATGATTCTTCGCCCAAATTATATCGCAAAGCTGATCAATTTCTTCTTCCGTGTTGACCAAGGGGTCTCCGACTAGCAAATCATATTTAGTCACCTCTTCGGTACTTGCTGATAGTTCGGGCAACGTAACAAGCTGCTTCTCCAATTCTTCCACATACAAATCTCCGCCTTCATGGTAACAAACTTGATCATCGATAGGGATTACACCAAATTCGCTATGATCGGCTGAGACAGGGTGGTCACGCATATCGTGACCAGGCATATCTCTTGTAACCGGTTGTTCAACTCCGTGATCTAAGGTCGGACCTTTCATCCCTGGCTCCTGATTGCACCGCGCTTGTACCTCTTGCACCTTTTGCGTCCCTACGGTTACCAATGCCATAGATGTGGCGATCGGGTCCGTAGGGCGTACTAAAATACTTCGAGTAGGATACTCCCACTTCTCGACCAGGGGAACTTGATCGATACTTTCTTGATCGTCACTCACGGAATCGGTAGACGCTTGATACGCGAGATTTTGCCACTCCTTGTAACGATTAGACACTATCGAAAAAAATCCAGGACGACGGGGCACATCCTCTTTGTTCATCCAGATGCCTAAAATCGTCTCATCTTGCACGATGATCGGATGATCAACAACGTTCGTAACACGCAGGTATCGCAAATTGCCCACGCCCCTAGTGATAGTGGGGACCAAATATTTTCCACGAGTAATCCACAACTTTCGAGATCGCTGGTCATAAATTCGAACATCGGCAGATCGACCTACTGGGATCTGTTCGTACTGATTGAGTTTCATATAATTACCAATCGATACATACAGCTGTCGGTGCCCCTCCAATGGGATGATCACCTCATCAGGCAAACTTAGCGCGCCGTGGGCGATGTCTAATCTAACACCAGCTGGTATCATAAAATCCATACCCAGTATAGCATCTTGACCAACAAGTCTGCCCACCCATGCATGGAAATAATAGACCAACGATCCTGCTAACGTAATCTTGATTTCATCTCGCCCCTCCGTAAGATACGCACTTTCTCCAATGCCGACACATTCTTGTGTTTGACTCGTGTCGATATGACAGCTCACCTTACGAGCAAAGGTTGAGTCGATGATCGACACTTTGGCACCAGAATCAAATAATAGCGTGGCACGTTCGTTATTAATTTTACCACTCGCTTTGGCTTGTTTAAACCATTTCTTAGGCGAGTGGTACTTCAAATATCCACGTGATTCGCCTGGCAGTAGATCAACCTCCATGATAACCGGAGACCGAGAAAACTCATCAATATGGAAATTATCCAATCGTGGTAAATTAGGCTGATCACATTTATCATTATCTCTTTCTGATGCTTGATCAGCCCTTTTCTTATCCACATATGCAAAAATACACAAACCAGAACGCTCGTCTCGTACCTGATTCCAACCTGGCGAGCGTCCTAGTTTAACAAATCTTCAGCTTCCTTGGGCAGCATTCCAGCATGCTTGGTAGGATTGTACCACTGGCGGATGCGGTTGTAAAATTCTTCCATAGAGCACTTGCCCGCATCGTGAACTTCGCCGCATTCTCGGCAGACGTACAAACAATGATCGGTCGGGTGTCCCTTCTTGCCACACTTGAGACAGGTCAGGCGCTTCCAGCTACGAAAATTATTGTGCCTGATCGACCCACAATGACTGCACTTCTTCACCGCCCCTTGTTAAACTGCACTTGAATCAGTTCGATTATTACCCGATCGGGACTCACCAGGTTGATCGAGCGCCCCTGGTTGATCGCGTATAGCAGCAATCATGTAACGGCGCTGGTCTCCATCGCTTCGACTGTCGTCGGAAATTGATTCTTCACTCCCAGACGTCACCTTGATCGCGCGTACTGCCTTGGGCTTTCGCGCCGGGGCAAGTGCCCGATCATCGCCGAATTTCTGGCGGAATCGGCTGGTACCTACCGCCGCTGTTGGCTGGTACCATCTATTGCGTGTATACGCCCGCAACGTCTCTTCCAAGTCCGTAGCGGTATCCAACCACAAAAGTGCCGATTGATCAGCTAGCTCGCGATTGGCCAATGTATCCAGAAAATGCTGCACGTGCTCACGTAAGGTCGTAGGCGATCCATCCCTGATCGGCTACTTGGATCGCAGTCCCGCCACATTCAACCGGTGCAGATATTCGATAGGGCTTTCATCTGACCGCTGCTTCGTGTAATAATACTGGCGGGATGCCGACTGACCACTTCCACAGTATTGAACTTCAAACTCATCCACGAGACTTTTCCAACTTGATCGAGTGCTTCTACTCAGCTGGCGATGCCAATTGCGCGCCGGTCCTTATAATAAATCGCCCAAGATCAGACACTTTTCATGATCAGAAGCTTGATCCCGCATAAATGCTGACTTGAGGCGACTAATCCAATTCCGCGCTTGATCTTCATCTCCTTCTTTTCCCGAAAATTCTTTCAGATCACTGATCGCAGACATCCGAATACTGGGAATCGTCTGTTGATCAGCCGTAACAGTGTACGCGGATGAAACGGTGGCTCGTCGTGGCAGGGTGATCGGCTCATCTGGGTCAATATACTCACTCTGGGATCGTTGATAATGGAACGAATACACGGATTCTATGTCAACGTCTTTGACCGTCGCCGATCTTCCCGGATTCGAGTGCTGCTGACGAAGAGAATGCACGGATTCCATGTCGACATCCTTGATCGACGCAGATCTTCCTGTATTTGGCTGGGGGGGGTTTGCGCCAGCGATCCCAGGTGTCAACTTACGTCTTTTCTCAGACAGAAACTTCTCCATAGCCTTATCAAAGAATGTCTGCAGCTGTGGGATTTGCGCTATTTGATCATCTTCTGCCTTGATCGATTGAGGTTCCATTTTGATAGCCAAAAACTTGGATTGGTCCTTCTGGCAAACTGTCATCCTGGTGATCTTGGGCTCTATACTCCCAGCACTTCTCGACTCCACTTCAAGTTCGTAACCTTCGGAAGGAGCAGATTCATAACACGATGATCCCGTGTGTTCTTCTACGTTGATCAACGGGCCCTCCTCAATCTTCAGCGAAGAGTGTGAGGGCTCCACCTTGGTAGTTTGGCCCACGATAGGTAGCAACAGATGAAACAACTGCTGGGTAGCTTCTGCCAGATCTTCCGGATCCTGATCAAAACCTCTTCAGCATCGTAGGCGTCTGTCTTCAGACCAGCCTGCTTGATAAGGCGTGTTAGCCTTATCACGATCATTAGCTTGTCCCTCCCATCCGTAACTGTCTGATAGACCGGTCCGTTCAGCTTCCCGCTGATCATGACTCCAAGTAGGCTCATGATCGAGTTAGTCAACAACCAATCTTTCAGTTTTCCTTTATAAACCTTTCGGTAAAACGTCTTCACCAGATCGGCTTCCGTTGGTGGCGTACTTGATCGACTTTCGTCGCTCTCCGACCCAGGCGCCTTCATCACCACCTTCGGTTTGTCGGTCTTGTAATACTTCACCATCGGATCCCAATCCGGATAATTATACACATATTTTTGGCGGATCATAACGCAAGTTATGATCCGCATGAGCTCCCTAAGGAGCCTCGGGAGGTGGTTGAGGCTTCTCCTCCTTTATCTCATAAAGATTCCTCCTCAGGTCCTGATGATCAGCATTTCCTTTCTTCTTCAGGCATGACGACGGCGAACTGCCTTCCATCGTCACAACCTCCTCCTCTTTTTCCACCTTTATCTTCACTTCT
>CM047581.1:1453878-1466270 GCA_026184515.1 Peronosclerospora sorghi | reverse complement strand
CACCCCGGTGATGGCGTCGTGCCATCAGGCGTTCCACATGATAATGTTGCGTACCCTCCGTATCGAGCACTGGAGGAGGGGGTCGCGCTCTTGCGGCGTGACTTCCACGAGCGCTGTGATCGACACAGCTTTCGCATCCAAGATGCTCAGGAGGAACTCCGCAACGAGGGGAGTGCGAATGAACGCCTCGAGGAGCTGCTTGACTCTCTCGAAACTCTCGTTGCGGAGCTTCAGGGTCGTATATCAACCCTGTCGGAGATGTTCCGACCTGTTGCGCCTTTCGGCTATCCGGTTTCTCACCCTCCTCCGTGAGGGGACCCGCCTCCGGGTTCTGGTATGGCTTAAGCATACCCACATAAAAGTTTGGATGCGTACGCAAAGGGATCGCCTTCGGGATTTCTAAGGTGTACGACAAGCCCTTTCAAGCTAACACCTTAAAGGGACCCACAAACCTGGGGCGCAGTTTATTTCGCAACACATTTGAAACTGCATGTGTAGGAAGATTTTTAGCGTTTAATAAAACCCTTTCTCTTACTCTGTACACCTTTTTATTACGCCGCCCCTTTCGGTCAGCTTGCTCCTTCTGCTTGTCTTGGCTTTCCACCATGGCATCGCAGACGTGTCGTAAGACACTAAGGCGCGTCGATAAAAACTTATCGATGTGCTTTCGCACAGATACAGGGCTGACATCGGGGAATCCTCCCCCCTCAAGCCCTGGGCCACACACACGTGGCGCCAACGGAACCCTCGGATTCACCAATCCGTTCACGTAAAACGGGGTAAACCCCGTAGATGCATGTACCGAATTGTTGATAGCAAATTCAACCATCGGAAGCATCCCACTCCAACTCTTTGGAGAATCCGGACATAAACTCCGGAGAATATCCTTCACAACGCTGTTAACGCGTTCCGTCTGACCGTCCGTCTGCGGATGCTCCACAGTGGACATGAGGAGCTTATTGCCTAGCACCTTAAACAACGCTCCCCGGATTTGTCCCGTAAAACGGGGATCCCGATCCGACACCACGGAATCGGGTAGACCATGTTGTCGAAAGACACGGTCTAGGAACACTTTTGCTGTTCCTTGTCCGTCTATGGACTCTGACACCGCCGCCAGGTGAGCCATCTTGCTCAAACGGTCTACAAAGACCAATATGCCGGTGTTCCTGGCCTTATCCTTCGGAAAACCGAAGATAAAATCCATGCTAATGGATTTCCAACACTCCATTGGAACCGATAAGCTCGCCAAAGGCGCAGCTGAACTTGCAGAGGGCTTAACCCTCTGACACGTCTCACAGGTGCGTATATACGCACCGACCCACTTATACATACTGGGCCACCAATACAAAGCGTGTTAAGCGCTGTAGGTCTTATCCCGACCTAAATGACCCCCGGTAGGGGCGTCATGTGCCTCAAAGAGGACTCTATACTTCATTTCCTCATCATGAGGAAAAACCACCCGCGGATTGTCCTCCGCGCTCGTGCTATAATATAGCAAACCGTCACAGTACCTGTAACGGTGTAAACGATCTCTAGCTCGACTTGACAGGGTTGGCTCAGACGAGCCAAGACTATTTTCACCTAACGCGTTGATAAGCGCCGTACATTGAGGGTCTTTCTCATACGCCTGGCGTATGAGATCTACCACAGACGTGGTGACGAATGTCGCGTGAGCAAGCTCGTAATCGGGACGACGCGATAACGCGTCCACAAGCACGTTCTGCTTGCCAGGTTTATACTTAACCTCAAAGTTGTACTCCGCAAAGAAGGAGATCCAACGGGACATCCGTTGCGAGAGATGAGGCGACTTTGTCGCTGTCCGTAAGGACGCGTGGTCAGTATAAACCACGAACGGCTTTGAGCCGAGTAGGTGAACCATAAATTTGACAAGAACATACTTCATTGCAAGTAGCTCCTTGTCATGAACGGGATAATTCCGTTCTGCAGCTTTAAGCTGCCTCGACTCAAACAACAATTACGCGTTCCCTTCCTGCATCGTCTGCTTGTAACAAAGCACATCCGATTGCGAAATCGGAGGCGTCGCAGACGACACTAAATGGTTTCCCAGAGTCTGGGAGAGCAAGAACGGGATCTTTTAACAAGCTCCCCTTAACCGCTTCAAAAGCGTTTTGGTGTTCAGTTTCCCAACACCAATCAACATCCTTCTTAAGAAGGTCGGTCAATGGCTTCGCCATTTCAGCGTAGTTCTCGCTGTACTTGTGGAGATAGTTGGCTAATCCAAGCCACTTCCGTAAATCTCTAAGATTTACAGGAGAAGGCCACTCCACAATGGCTTTCACCTTCGCGGGATCCGCCCGCACTCCATCCTTACCGATGAAGCATCCGAGGAAAGGAATTTCCTCAGCACCAAAGATACACTTGGATGCGTTTGCATATAACTTATGCTCTCTCATACATTCGAGCACTGCTCGAAGGTGTATCAGATGCGTCTGAACATCAGACGAGTCGCCTTCCGCACGACTATGGACGAATATATCGTCGAAGTACGTCTGAGCGTACTTTCTATGAGGGCGGAAGAGTTGAGTCACGAAGCGATTGAAAGTCGCTGGTGCATTTGAAAGCCCTTGTGGCATAACAAGCCACTCCCACAGCATGCCACTAGGCGTGCTAACCGCCGTCAGCGGAATATCGGACGCTCGCATGAGCACCTGATAATACCCGTCCACCAGATCTAAGGCACTGTACACAGTACAGCCCGCCATATTGTTCTGGAGGACATCCTTCCGAGGAATCGGAGTCTGCATGGGTACAGTAGATGAATTTAGCTTGTTATACGCATGCACGATGCTCCACTTTCCGTTCGGTTTACGAACACAAAAGGTGGGAGATGAGTGGGGAGACTTACTCTCCCGTACCATCCCTGCCTCTTCTTTCCCCTTGAAGAATGCGTCGATGACGTCGCATTGTTCCTTGGGGAGAGGCCACTGCCTAGTGACGCAGTATTTGGTTCCGGGAACCAAACCAATTTCATGTCGGACTCCCCGATCCGGTGGTAACCCCATGGGCGGGTTGTCACTAATGACATCTCCAAATTCCTTCAATAAGGAATTGTAAGGGTCCTCAGGATCCGCAAGGATCTTGAGGCCGCTTCGGGCATTCAATGCCTGTTTGGTTTGCACCAAAACTGACTCGTCCATCGTGGATGAGGAGTTCAACTCCTCTTCCGGACGCAACACGACGACCTCTTTGATTTCATCTGCTTTCAAAGCAGTCTCAAACTCGTTGAAGGACATCTCCTCCAACGACAATAGTTCGCCTACCCCAGCAACCGTTCCAGGCTAACGCTTTCTGTGACAACACCTGTCACACTATTCAGCATCCTGTAGGACTGCTGACTACTAGCCTCGGGACTCATCCCGAGACCCAGATTGGGGGAGTCAATTGCCCCATCTACTGGAAGCGCCACGCGCCTATCCACAGAGGTATCTACCTCTACCACCGGTGACTCGCCGGTCTCACCTATAACGGCGTAATCGGAATCATTTCCGACGTGCGAAAGAGACGAACTCCGGGTCTCTTCGCTTGGAAGCGCCTCGCGCTTAACCACAGGGGTCTCTACCCCTACCACTGGAGTTACCACAGGTAACTCACCAGTCTCGCCGTTCACGGCGTGGGGATTAACCGCCGAATCCCCCTCGTTAAGGAACTCTTCCTTAACGCCGTTGGTAATGATCATTTCAGACATCCCAATCTCTGGCATCTCACGCCAGAATCGATTTTGCGATCGAGCAAAGGTGGTTTCATGACTCTCCAATGCTTCACCCGACCGCGGGTGCGTTGAGCCAATGGACTTAGACTTCCAGTCTATCCATGGCTCGTGGCGTTCCAGCCACTTCATGCCCAGAATGAGGTCATACCTCGAGTCCAAATCCAGGACTAGGCAACGTTCTTTTTCTAAGCTGTCGAAGTCTGCAAACTTCAGCTTAAGGTCAATCGAGACCTTGGGTACAGAAACCTGTACGCCCGTCGCAAGACGGACCGTGACAACGTCACGAGAACGTGCCTCTAGGTCCTCGGCATACAGCCGACTCTTCTCTACAGAAGCCCGTCTGACATAATTGTCAGACGCTCCAGAGTCTATCAAGACTCTCCAAGGCTTATCAAAGCCTTTCACGTCCGCAAGTACTACCAGCAAACCTGGCTGGTACACCAACTCGGTGCTAGAAAGCACCGCTTCCCTCGGGGCTTTGCGCTGTCGTCCCCTACCCTGGGGATTAACAGCACTGAGGGGTCCCCCAGTAGGGCGCCCCGCACCTACTGGGAGCCGTCGTTTCCCGACGGCTTGGACAAGGGATTTTTTTCCACCCTTAGTCCCTTGTAGCGAGTGTCTCGCTGGGGATTTTTCGGACATCTGTTCCGCAGATAATCCATGATCTCACACAGGAAGCATATTAGCGGCCCACGCCGCTGCAGCATAGCCAAGAGCTCTGTCTCGAAGCTCTGTGAAAAAGAGTCCGAATGAATCTTAGCGGGAGGTTTCTCTCCGCTTCGACCTGACTCAGGTCCATGGGTTCGGGACCCACCTTAGAGGAGCGGAAGTTCCTCTCGGCGTTGAACGCCATCTTGAATGCCTCTTCCAGGGATTCGGGTCGGCATCGGAACAATTCCGAACGTGCTGGCCCTTCTCTCAGGCCTCCCATGAAGACGGGGATGGACACATCGTCCGAATACGCTTTCGCGTACATCCCTGCCAACAGGGTCTTCAGCTCCTGGATATAAACCTCCAGGTCCTTAGTGCCTTGACGGCACCTCAGAAACGCCAGTTGATTCTGGAAAACCAGATCAGGCGTTGCGTACATGTCCATAAGCTTCTGCTTAAGGACCTTCCATGTTGGAAACACGTCCTTGACTGATTCCGAGCATATAAACGCCCATGTACGGGCTTTGCCCGTAAGATGGGTCAATGCAAGTCCCACTTGCAAGTGATCAGCTGTCATGTTCGCTGTGGCGAAGGCCGTTGCGACCTCTCGCAACCAAACATAAAGGTTGTCACCCTTCTCTCCGGTGAACTCCTTTATCTTAAATGATAATGGAGGGCGCACCCCCGTTGAATAACCTCCACCACAACTCGCCTCATGAGCGTTGAGGGCATTCACCCTTGCCTTTACGGCCTCAAGGCCCTGCTCCACTAGGAGCTTCATACCTTCTTCCCCCGTTAAGGGTAACAGCCTTTTAAAGGCTTCCTGTTGGACGAGGGTCAAACTATCCCAATCTTCCTGATTCATCCTTTGCAGAGGATGTCTAGTCTACCAACACAGGTGTTGGATTGACTACAAGTGCTACCAGATGTAGCCGGTGCGTATACGCACGGTGCGGCTAACGCACAGAGGAAGGCTTTCCTTAAAGCGGCGTTTGCCGCTACTTAGCCGATACGCCCTTATTAAGGGCATATTAGGAGAGAGCTCTCCTACTCGGGGCCAAGATTCCCGGGTTAGTTTACTCTATCCTGTACTAGTGCCTTAACGGCAAGGCTCCCTTACAAAGGGTGTAGCTAAGGGGAGGGCTCCCCTTACGCTACGGCACTCACTACACGCACGACCGGTCGAGGTCGTGCGTCTGTACTAAGGAGTGAAAGTAAATCTGGATATATATAATATGTAATTTTTAAACTAATATAAACTATATGTAACACTAAGTAGAATATTCCTAATTCGTACCTAGCTAAAATGTAGTGTACACCTGTGTACTGACACGTGGATCGCTGACACACCACCACACCAAGGGCCCATGCCCTGATTGGTTAAAATAACCAAAGGCTCGAAACCTTTCAACCCGGCCAATACTGGCCTCAACCTTGGTGTACTCATGTACACCAACACTCAGTGTTACCCGAATGTAACCCCGTTACAATAACGGTATCACGTTTTTAGACCTCGTATCAATTCCCAGCACCGATCCACCGAGTGTGCTACTAGCCCATTCCATCGAGTACACAAGGTGAGATGACGAACGAATCGGACCAGGCGTCCTATGCTGATGATCGGTCGTCTGCTAGCAGCGGACGATCAGATCGGATCGTAGGCGAAGGTTCGCGGGGTACCCCCCCCCGTAACTTGGAAGGACGGGCACGATGGTGGTCAGGTTCTCGACACTACTGTGTTCGATTTTGAACTTGACTCCACCACACTATTGTGTCGCTTGAGATGGTTGTGCTGCATAAGGAACATGGATGACTTTAGCTCACTGCTTATTATCTTTTATACGGTAATCTTTGATAGAGAAGGTAAGGATCGGCATTGCGTTAGTCGTGGCTGTATTGGGGCGTTGTATCTATGGCTTAAATCCGTTGCTAATCTCGGGATCACAAAGATGCTGAGAGAATTTAATTTGGTGCGAGTGCTGAAGCGCACGGACACGGAATTGGCGTTGTTGGGCAACTTTAAAAGTGACCGGCATAAGAAAGCGGCAGTGCTGATCATCCAGACGACAACCATGTATACGCAAATTCTAAATCAACTGATCGTGAAAATGACGTTGCACAAGACTTTAATGAACGACATCTACAATACATTCCTAGCGTGATGTCAAACCGTATAAGGTGCCAAATTTTGATTGGAAGCATGGATTTTGAATTTATTTCATGATTGCTAATGTGTCTAGGAGAACCTGATTTATCCGGCAACAGTCCGCCATGTACGCAAACACACAGACCAAAACTTTTACATGGTGGTGGAACTAAAGAGGCGTAGCGGAAGATCACGAAGCAGTATATTGACAGCATTCCACCAAACAGCATTGATTGGGTCTACAATATCTTGGAACAGTAAGTAAATATCTGCATGTAATGCTTTACTATTCAATAGTTGTTAAATATTGTGTCCCTGAACGATTGTAGCAAGAGCGAGACGGACCGAATAATTTACGAGGACATACACCCTCGTAATGGATTTGTGTTGCTACCCGACATCAAGTGGTCAGATTTATCACAGGTAGTGGTTTATAGTGTTCTTTGCCGTATGTCGTTTCATCTTTATCAATTTCCTTTTTACTGTCACTAGTTAGAATCACTTTACTGTCTCGCTATCCTTGGTACTCGATTAGAGTGCTACAGAACGAGTGGAGCGAGAAGAGAAACAAGTTCAGCGGCACGTTCCCCTCCATGTATTTTATTTCAGCTCTTGCGACTGTAGCAGCCGAATCTGCGCGTCTCGATACCGACGAAGTGTCGTGTTCATTTGCCGCTGCAATTGTTCAATCATATGTAGATTCAGCTCTTGATATCGTTCCGCACGAGGCACGAAAAACACACACGAGTCAACACGTGAAACAAGCAAGAAATATCTAAAACCACGACGTACGTCTTGAAGAAGCGTGAATTGCATTGGAAATCTCGTGCAGGAGGTCCCCACATCGCATTTAAATCATGTAAATCTCGCGCTGAAAGATTTTCATGTACTGGAAGTGGAGGTGGTCGTACTGTTCGAGTTGAATGGCAGTGTTGAGGGATTGCAAATCAGCAAGTAAGGAGCCAATGAGGCACACGTAGCCTTTCGAGATGGAGCGATTGAGATGAAAAAGGAAATAAAAGACAAAGATCTGCTCCCACCACATCTCTAACAGCGCAAGCATTCGACGATGGCGCGCGTGCGCGGCATGGAATTTGCGCTGGAGCTTGAAGTTTAAAAAGTTTAAATGTTCGACATTCTTGTTCTTGAAACAGTAGGAATTGTGGTGGAGCGGCTGATCGAAGTTTTTGAGACTTGATCAGGCGGTACCACGGCGCCCAGACTGCCGACTAACGAAGGGGGTCCTCCGGATGTCTTCGACTGCTTGTGTTCTTGCTCACCTTGTGTACCCGACGGCTAGGCGTGGGTCGCTCCTCAGGTGGCGGGGACAGCGCACAGCGAATTCTTGGTGCAAGATTGAATTAACTAACTTGTGACGATACCACCGATGCGATCAGGCGTGATCACGTGCGATCAGGTGCTTAAACCACGTCAATTAGCCGCGATCAGGCTTGAACAAGTTTGGGCCGATGTAATAACCGACGATCAGCAATATTCCGTCTTGATCGCAAGTGCGATCAGGCGGCAGTCCGACGCGATCAGGCGCTGAAACGATGTAGATCAGTGGTAATCAGGCTTGATCAGGCTTTGGCTGACGTTAATAACCGTCGATCAAAATATTCTGTCTTGATCGCAGATGCGATCAGGTGTCTTGATCGCAAGTGCGATCTGGTACTGAAAGGCTCGATCAGGGGCTAAAAACTGCTGCCCAGTCGTAATATACCTTGATCAGACTTGATCAAGCACCGGAAGTCGTTCAAGTAGCAGTTGGCGCGATTTGCGATCAGCGATCACGATCACGATTCGCAAAAAAGTGTCGATCAGGTGTTGATCGGTAGGGGGGGGGGTACTTGATCAGGCAGCGGAAGTCTTCACTGCCTGATCGCGGAGCCTCTAAGCCGTCAAACAGCTAAGGAACGCCCAAATCAATGCGCTCCTAGCCTAGATTATATGAGGAAAAGGTATTATATTAAAATCCACCTAGAGTTCCCGTGGGGCGCTTAAAGCAGCCGAACTCTAGGGGCCAAACGTTAATTTCACGGGGAAGAGGTGAGAGCACTGCTCGATCACGTTCCCAAAACCAAAAACCTTTAAACGAAGAACCACAGACACTGCGGGCGGAGTTGCGGGGTGAGTTCTCACACTCTACGCCAACCGGTGGGCCAAAAACGCACTTAGTGCTCCCGCCCGGGACGTAGAGGTTTCAATAAGGTGGGGGCGCAAGGGTGCCTTCCCAAAAAACGATCAGCGCGATCGTACGCAAAAGGAGAACTATATTAGCAATTAAACCCTTAGACCTGCCCTGTTCCTACTTTCAACCAATCCGCATCGTCCATTCGAAACGCCTTCCGTCCATCAGTCAACCTGATTTTTCCGCTTGTTCCTTGTTTGTTCGCTGGTGTCCGCCGCGTACCTGTAAGTAATCAGCACATCTTCCGTGTCCCTTCTATATCATGTCTATGTACACCACGGTGGTACGTACTACTGTACCCACCGTGGTACACATGGCGGTACCTAATTATGTAATACTGTATCCACTATCTGCGTCCACTATCAGGCCCCTAATTTAGGTCCTAATATTAGTCATAATATTAGGCCCCCTATGGGCCTAATAAAATGTCCAACATTAGGCCCTATTTTAGCCTAATTAAAAAGTCCGCTTTACGACAACCGCCCCTGAGTCTCGTCCCAGCCGTACAGCGGTTGGGGCCAGGGTTGATCATGCCGTTGATTCTGGGAAACATACTGCCGTTGGAGAATTTGTCGTTGCACATCGATCAGGTCACCATCCAACTGTCGATCATCACCCATCATCTGCCCTTTCTCCCATCAATCAAGCCCAATTCCATCAGGCGGTTACCGTTGGGGCTGTCCACTGCGATCTAACTCGACTGTGGCCAACCGTGACAACTGCGATCAGGCTGTCTCGATCAGGCATTCACAGTCTGCTATGCCATCTTCAACGGACAGCTTGTCACCCCACATCACCAACGTTCCTGCCTTGGATAAGGCCGCATCTGATCAGGCGATCGCCGCGATCAAGCAGGCCTGCGATCTGCAAGAGGCTCTCCGTGCCAGCAACGAGCAGGTCGCCTTGTTGTCTGGATCACTCGCCATGAGTGAAGACACGGTTGCGATGCTTCGTCGGCGGCTCACTCGTACCCAATGTGACGCGGCGGACCGGAAGAAGGAAATCGAGGGAAGCCTAAAAAAACTGGAGCCGCTGCGCGATTTTATCAACGCTGCGGTCAAGAAGCTCGAAACCCAGTTAAAAGACGCCAAAAGCACTATCGCCGATCAAGAGTGGACCATATACGATCAGGGTGTCCAGATCCGGGAGCTGGAGTGTCGCAACGACCGTGAACGTTACCTGCGATCAACGCTTGACGACACAATTGCATACCAAACGAAGGAATTGGAGCAACTCGGGCAGCGTGTATCCACGTTGCAGCACGAGCGCGATCAGGTTACTTCCCGCAATGTGCGCTTGGTCCCACGGGCGGTAAGTCTCACTACCAAGGTGGACAAGTACAAGGATCAATGCGATCGCCTCCAGAAGGAGAACGAGTCTACTCGCGCATTGATGGACGATTACACTGCCATTATGGCCCAAGCACAGGAGATATCGGATCGGGTTGAAGCGGAACTCACTACCGCTCGACGTCACCTCGATCAAGTTTCCGCGGACCGGGACACATTGCGTGATCGGCTACGACAGGCCCAAGGCGAGGTTGCGTGGTGGCGCTCTCATCAATCGAATATTCAGTCCGCACTGACGGGCATATCTCTGCAGCTTCTGGCCGGCCCTGATCAGGTCCCATTGCCTGCTAGTCCCTCTGCTGCTTCGAAGACCAACTCGGTAGGCAGTACCACTCCATCGTCCGGAAAGCGTATTCGGCGTTCCCGATCTTCTTCTCCGTCTAAGCGGTCACACCTTCTCTCTCCCGCTTCGGAGGCGAATACTGCGGATGATGATCCCCCTACTTGCGATCATGTCATTTCACTGTTGTCCTTTGTCCTTAAATGCATAATATAAATTGGTAGTCCGTCGGCTCATCTGCCGTATCCAAGCACCATACCTCGCAAAATCCATCGTAATCACACCACTACAAGTCGTTCATTGTACCTCCATTAATCGTGAGTTTCATCAACCGTTTCTGCGATCAGAGATTTTTTCGATCGTGATTCCTGATCGGTACGTCGATCGCGCGCTAGTTGGACTCTTCATCCACTTGCATGACGTCGAAAAGATGTCTGTTCACCATCTTCCTTTCGAAATCCTTGATCAAGGCATCACAATTCAAATCTGCCTCGTCTACCCACGACGGCTCGGAATACCCCTTCCAGTAGACTTGATATTCTCGTAACGTCCTTCCATATCTAGTCTTTCGACCCGATCGCACATCGGTAATACGATCAACTTCAAATTCATCGGGATCTAGCGTCCTTTCCCAGCTATCTTCAGGTAGCAAAGCTTCTTCGAAGTCAAAACGATCTTCTATCCCAGATGCTAGCACAGTAGTGGGACGATCAGGAAATTCCTTGACTAATTCCAACTTGGACAGGTGTATCACTGGGAACATACGATAATCGGTGCCGGCGGTGAATAATCTCGCTGCATGATCGCCGATCACCTCCTCAACTCGGAAGGGTCCATGCCACATATGCGCCAGTTTCTTCGTGAACCCTTATTTCACCCGATCAAGGTACAACCAGACCTTTGAGCCAGCCTCGATCTTGTGCGGCGTCACCTGATCGTTGTGTTTCTCAGCCCGATCAACCATCGCTTGGTGCAATCGAGTGCTCACTTGATCGCGGGCATATCGGTAGTCTTTTTGCAACTTATATCTCTACCGACGAGCGTCTCGATCTTCACGTCGAATCCCGCCCAGTTGTAACGTTGATTCCAACGATGATCGTGGGTCCCACCCATACGCTAAATAAAATGGGGTTTCCCCGCGGATGCGATCAGGGGTTGAGTTTAGTGCGAATACCAGACGTTATGCATACAAACTCCAATCTTTTTGTCCAATATCCGACACATACATCTTGATCGCTCGCGTAATCGTCTGCACCGTCCTTTCCGCCTTGCCGTTCGCCTGTGGTCGATATGCCATAGTGGCACTCTGACGTTGTCCCACGATTTTGTTGAACGCGCGAAATACTTCCGACATAAAACCAGGTTCTCGATCATGCCTGATCACCTCACTATCCCCAAACCGTCGGAACACGCATTCTTCATAATTTTCGGCGATTGCTTGCGCGGTACGGGACGATCCAGCTTTCGCGATCACCATACCCGTGAACAAATCTGTCCAAATCAGCAGTTCCGTATGTCCATCCGTTGATCGGGGCAGCGATGGGATCCATGGCTATCACTTGGAATGGGTACGTCGCCTCGATATTTCCCGGCGACATTCCCTTGATCGTAGGCTGGCCCTTCCCTGTTTCCCAATCCACGCATTGCCCGAAAAATCTTTGTACGCTTCGGAATAGACCACGCCAATGGAAATACCGTCTGATCCGCTGATATGTACGCCCTATGCCTTGGTTTCCTCCTTCCAAACTCACGTGATAGTGGTGGAGGACATCTGCGTGCAAGGTCTCGGGTAGTACCAGCTTAATTGACGATCGGCGATCATCCTGATCATCCTGATCATCCCCGGTTTTCCTTTTAGCCGCATTTCCACAGTAAATCAGTAATCCTTGTTCGTCAACATCATAGTTGTCAGCAATTTTCGCACACTCCTTCACCTCGTTTGCGCTCAATTGGATAACGTCACCGTACAGATAACACCGCAAATCGTGGATCCATTTCTCTTCATCCTGTGCCTTTTTCACCCGTTCCATTCTTATTCCGGCTAC
>CM047581.1:1338952-1438443 GCA_026184515.1 Peronosclerospora sorghi | reverse complement strand
GGTGGCCAAAGTGCGCGTGCGGCGCGTCCAGACCGGGTATAATAGGCGAGAGGGGATAATTCAACCCTCTTCCCCCAAAAACTCCGCGGCGGGCGTAGGCGACTAGTGTACGTGCAAAGAAAAACGGCGACCCCTTGCTGTGGTATAGACCAAGACCAAAGAACTTCTACTTAGAAAATCCTGCAACCGAAAGACTTCTACTTTTTAAGGCAAATCCACAACTAACCAATAATACTACCTCCCTATGCTCCCTAATGTACCCACACAAAATTATGTAAAATACCCAATGTCAGGTGACTCACCCAAGACCAGCGTTCTTGATACTCCTTGAATTTGATAGGCTAAAAAGCCCCCCTTGTTTAGACCAATCCGAAATTCGACCAACTGCCTTGACCAAAAGTGACCAAAATTGTGTACACTTCACCACATTTGCAAGCAGACCGGTATCTGCCGCCAAGTGACTGAACCAGGAAATCCTGCCTCAAATGGCAAGGCGGAGCGAATGAACCGGACCATTTTCAACATGGTCCGGTGCATGATATTTGGGTCCAGTCTACCCCTAACATATTGGTCGGAGGCGGCTGAGTATGCTGCGTACATACTCAACCGTACTCCGACAAGGTCGAATATCGGGCGAATTTCGCCGCTGGAAGTGCTGACCGGAAAGCGGCCGGTAGTAAATGATAGTGTGGTTTTCGGTTCCCCGTGTATGGTTTGGCAGGACCCAAAGAAGAAAAAGTTGGCGAAGCACGCCGAGCGAGCCCTTATTATAGGGAGAAGTGACGAAACGAAAGGCTTCAAGGTGTTATTACTGAAGGACAAGGTGGTCGTGGTGACGAGACACGTCACCGCGATTGAAACGCTCAGCCCTGAGACGAGCGACAAAGTAACCAAGGTATTAGAAGGAAGGTGAACGCAATCAAGAACTGGAGGAAATGGCCGAATCGCGTTCGAGAAACACCAGTCGAAATACGCCAAATTTAGGGCGCGAAAGTGACGGAACACCGGAGTCTATAACCAAGTCAAGACACGTTGAAAAAGCTGTGCAAGGCACTAGGAAGACGCGCAGAAAGTCGAAGAAGACGGCTAAAGTACAAGAATATGAAGCGTCGAGGGACAAAAGGGCCGTTTCAAGTGATGAAACCCCGAAAAAAATGGTCGAAAATGACGAAAATGCGGAAAGCGTTTTATGTGTGTACGCGGTTTGCAAGCCCGGTTTCTAGCCGCCGAGTGGTTCGATGATGCAACCAGACCCTAAGAATTATCTTGAGGCGCTGGGCGGCCCGCAGTCCAAGATGTGGAAACATGCAGAAATGGAGGATCTCAAGGCCCTCCAAGATCTCGAAACGTGGGACGTCGTTCACCTCCCTGAGGGCAAGGTACCTCTCCCGACCAAGTGGGTGTACAAGACGAAAGTTAGTGCAAACGGGTAGGTTGAGGGGTACAAGGCGAGGCTGGTCGCCAGAGGCGACAAGCAAATTTTTGGAGCCGACTATTTTTTCACGTTTCAACCGTTATGGAGTTGAATAACGTCAAGTTAATTCTTGTGTTGGCACAAGTGTGGGGGGTAGCGGCACGCCATGGCGATGTGCCAAGTGCCTACCCCAAGGCCAAATATTTAAGACGACGTGGAGATATACTTGCAGGTGCCGCAAGGCATGGACATCACGATGGATAAATTGCGTGATTTTGGCGTGAAATCACCAAAGGAGCTCACGCTAAAATTAAAGCGCAACCTGTATGGTTTGAAGCAGGGTGGGAGCCTGTGGCACCAATGCCTGTGTGAAACGTTAACGAAGTTTGGATTTACGCAGTGTGTCACCGACACATGTATTTCGTCAAGCACGACGGAGCCGAAACGGTTGTAGTCGGAGCATATGTTGATGAACTCCTGGTTACTGGAACCAGTGAGAGGATCGTGCAGAATATTTTTTTGAACATGAAGTTTGGGAATTGAAAGACTTGGGCAGTGTTACCAAGTTTCTCGGCATCCGGATTCAAGGCGATCCGAGGAATGGTTACGTGCTAGACCAAGAAAGGACAATCAAGGAAATCTGAAGGTGAACAAGCTGGAAAAAATGAATCCAGCTCGGACTCCGGTTCTGACACCGGATGACGATAAGGAGTATCAGGAACTTCTGTTGGTGGAGCTAAAGGAAATTTACCAAGTATCAAGAAATCTCAATCGCTCGTTGGCAGTCTGCTATGGGTCGCCCGGTGCACGCGTCCTGACATTTCGTTCGCCGTGCACCGAGCCACACGTAAGACCCATGCACCCACGCTGGGCGATTACAAGGTTGCCAAGAGGATCCTCAAGTACCTTAAGGGAACGAGTGATCTTAAGTTGGTTTTAAAACATGATGATGATCTGCCTATGCCGCTCCGGAGTATGGTTTACAGCGATGCGGATTTCGTCGCCGACAAGGTGGACCGAAAAAATGTTTCGGCGATGGTAGTGTTCGTGAATGGAGTTCTCGTAAGCTGGGCTTGCAAGAAGCAGACGGCGGTTGCATTGTCAACCGCAGAAGTGGAATTTGTTGCGGCAGCCATGGCCGGAAAGGAGGCATTAGGGCTGCGAGAGCTGGTCGCTGAAATTGGCATGCATACCAAGACGCCGCTGATGTTTAAAATGGATAATCAAGCTGCAATAGGACAATTGGAAGATGAGGCGTGTGCGGCGAACTCGAAGCACGTGGACATCAAGCTAAAATTTCTGAAGGACTATACTAAGAAGGGCATTGTTTTGGCAAGCCACTTGCCTAGCGAAGAGATGTTAGCAGAACTACTGACCAAGGGCTTGGGAGCGCAGCGGATTCAAGTGTTGCGTGCGGCGCTAGGCCTGCAGTGATGGTGTCACAGCCTCCGGTCTTCCAGGAGGAGTGTTGGAAGAGTGTGTATCCATTTTGGACTTTGCACTCTTCCGAATAGTGGAATCCCATTGGCTGTTCAGGTACGCCATACATTTTAGCATATAATAGCGGTTATAAGATTAAGTTGCACTAGTACTGGATAGCTACTTAAGTAACCATACCTAATATACTTTACTTTCCTTTTTGCATTTATATAGTGAGTACACGCACTGAACTCTCTGTGGCTACTACGCGACGCACGCCTCTTTGCATCTTCCGCTGATCTTCCCGCGCTGAAACTTCGTCAGCAAGTGAGTATTGATCGCAGGAAGTGCACTCAACTATTTTTATTGAGTTTTAACACCTTATGCAGCACAATTATCTCTAACGACACAATGTACCCCGATGCATCTAGTCAGATCTTTCGTATTGAAGACCTCCGATGATGGACTATCGATGAAATTTGAACATTCGTTCGACGAAAATTTAAGTAGATTTTTGGGAAAATTACATGCATGCCCTCGCTTTTTGTGGAAATATCTGTGGCAGGGGCATGGATGTTATTTTCATAAAATCAGGGGCATGCATGTTATTTCCGCAAAAAGCGAGGGCATGCATGAAATTTTCCCTTAAACTTACTAAATTAGTACGTTCCTCTGGATAGTAATGCGGAATGGAATGAATTTGACATTTTAAGACGATGATACTGATCTCGACAAACGTAAGTTTACGATCAGTTGGATGTTATGTTTAAGTACATTTAATTGTATGCAGCAGTATGTTCCAAGAACAAGTACATGCGAGCGAAACACAGGATCATTCGCTTGCATTTCGGTAGAAATCCGTGTATTTAGCAAGAATGTCTCTATATGTGGCGCCATCTCCTAGTCAACTTGATCGAAAACAGTGCTGCGAACACTTAAGGGTAAGATATTTTTCCTATGCCAATATTGAAACAGCTCGTCAAGGCAACGTTAATAGAACTGTTTTGTTGATTCGACACTTGATTTTCCGTTGTGGAACCACATGTTCAACAGCTCCTCGTGCAGCGCCGTTGCCACTTCGTGGGATTCCGCAGCTAGAATTGCCTCGTGCTGTGCATCCACGATGCGATCTTCCTTGATGTGATTCGTGAGCCACCGAAGGAGTGAAAATTAGGTAGTGAAATCACTTCGTTTAACTTGGGAATGTTCTTCATGACTGTTCCGAAAGATGTACCTTTCAGCGCATTCAAGCGGTGGTAAAAATATCACTTCCTAGTGAGTCATGCGGTAAAATTATCACTTCCTAGTAAGTCATGCAAGAGTCTCAAGGGATGTACTATCCAGTCTTGCCAGCTCTTGATCAATTCATTTGCCACTATGAAAGCGTCCACCTTCCGCGAAGACTCGAGCTTTGTCCTCCCTATTGCGTTCACAAACTTGGCTTCACTGTCAAAAACAGTCAACAACACCGTTATCAACGTTTCTCCATCGGAATGCTTTTGCTCAATGAACTTTTTCAACAGGACCAGTCTTCGATCGCCAAAAACGTAACTGTCTTGCGGTCACGTCTGCCACCTGATGAGCAGCTCACCCTACCTACTTATACCACGACCGAGCCACCACCCGCCTGTTGATGCTGGTCTGACGAGGCGGGTAGCGCAGATTGTATCAAGTGGTCTGAATACCACCAGGTCCGTCAAGATTCCAATTGTTCTCGTCCGAAAGAACGACTTTATCCCACACTCACTGCTTGCGACAGCCAGCCCCAGACCCACCCCTTTGTCTACGGCGAACAAAGATAGCGTTTCCTATACTGGCTAGTCTACACCGGCGAGAACACGCTGGACGATGCCGATCGAAACACTCAGTTCGAACTCGTGAGCAAGCTGTCAAGATGTTAATTGGCCGTTTGATGCCTTCGCCCAGCCGACGGACATCTCGCTTAGAGAGCAATGGCGCTCCACAACCGTTTTTTCCAAGCACGGTCGCCAGCGCGGTTGTGGAGCACTCAAATGCACGTGCGATGTCGCAGATCCCGGCACCATGCTCGCGGAGCCCCTTCTCAATGCGCCTTTTCTCGCCCCCTCCACCCACCATACCGAGCAATGCAGTCTTTACTCTTGATTTTTGTATGGTTGAAACTTTTATACCGGTATGTATCATTGCTAAATGAGCGCAAACAGGTCTGCGGAAAAGTTCGTAAAGCAAAGCGTCGTGGCGTCGATATTGCCGTCACTTAAGCGCAATCTGGCAAAGCAGCCACGTTCACATCATGAAGCTTCCATTGTGGTGCGCGCTTCCTCCTAATTTTTCTTGACGAAATCCTTTTCGATTGACAAAACGTAATCTGCAGCGCGCGAGTGTAGCAGCAATTTTTCGGTGGAAGGAACGCAAGCAGCAATCGCTTGAATTACTGTTTGTGCGACGTTGTGTGAATGAAAATGATACGTGGAGCGGCCAAGTGGCGTTTCCTGGTGGACGGAGACAAAAACAAAACAAAATGAACCTTTCGAGCCTGGAGGACGAGTCGAACAAGTTGGCAGATTGGGAGTCGCTTCGCGAAACGGCACAGCGTGAGACGATGGAAGAAGTGGGATTGGACCTCACGACCCCGTACGTGTCGTTGGTAGTTGACACGAAGATGTTTTTGTTGCATGATTCACTTAGTTTATGATAGACACGTGCACTGGATCGGTAGTCTACCTCCCATTCGAACACATTTGCGCTCGTTGAGTGTCAGTACCCAAGGTGGGGGATGGATTGTATTTGTTGAATGCATTGATGGATTCATGTAAAGTAGTGCGCTGCTGCGTTTTCGCTAGTCTTCTTCATTGATGAAGCGGCGGAGGAACACAGCTACCAGCCAAAGTTACAGGAATCTGAGATCGCTGATGTCTTTTGGGTGGACGTGCAAGAGCTTTTCAATGTGCATCGATACCATGTACTCGCCTACCCACTGGAGGACAGTCTCATGAGTTTCCAGTTGCATCCATTCCTACAATCGATTGCGAAGACTTTGCTCGGCAACATGCTGTTTGACTGCGTTTACTTACCGAGACCAAACCATCCGTACCCTGACGACGAGTGTCTACTGCGTCGTCCTGCGCACGACTTTGTCTTGTGGGGACTTACCCTTCGTGCTGTTGTCAAGATCTTTACGATTGCTGGCGCTCCATTGCCCATGCGTCCAGTCGCGCAGCGTTTTGAGTCCAAGATACTTGGCGATATCGTTCTTTACTGCATGCGGTTTCCAGATAGGGCTCTTGCTGGTACTGCGACCCTCTCAGGCTTACTGCTTGTGGGCATTGTCTGCAGCAAATTGTAACATGGGTACATTTACGTCAGTTTTCCGAGGTTTGTGGTGTCCCTCTTCTTAGTGACGTCAGGATTACTTGAAACTGATTTGGTCTCGAAGCGCAGGCCGTGGCGCATTGAGCGGCGTGTGATGGCTTCCCCTGCAGGGTCTTCTCCTGCTCGGAGTGATTCATCCTCCTTGACAGGTGGAGGTTTGCATACCATTCCACATTCAATTACGTCACCGCCGCATTCTTCCCAGCAGCCGTCTGAAAGCTTTCATGAACATGCGCCCGATTCTCTTACGTCTTTATCAGACGCCGTAGGCGCCAACTTGTTAATGCAATTAATCCCTATTCATTGGGATGGACCTGCACGTAAGAAAGGTGAATGGTTGCCGCGTTGGGACGACGTGTATTTAAGTTTGGATGGCGTGAACTTGCGTGTATTTGAGTCCCGTGGACGTTTCCTGGAAATCCAAGAGTTTCAACTAGACTACAAGGTCAAACCAGAAGTAGATGACAAGAAAAAGAGTTACACAGTAACAGGCGTTGACCAGGAAAACGTTGGTCGTCCTCATGGCTTCAATGTCAAGATCAAAGAGAAGAGCAAGTCGTTGCATTTCGCGGTGGACAGCGAGTTAGAGAGAGTTTTGTGGATCCATTTGTTAGGTGCAGTGATGGAACAGATTAAGAGTGTCCTGCCAAAAGCTCGGAAGAGATTGAAAGCTTCAGGTTTGAAGGCAAACAGTTCTCAAGGAAAGATACTCGCGCTTGCACCTTTATCTACGCAACACAGAGCTAGACCAAAAACATTAACGTTGCTGGGAACGCCAGTAAATGTGGACTTGAATTTGTTTTATGATGCGTGGGGATGTATTCAAGCCCGAAAAGGCAATTTCGCCATGCTCATACCGAGTTTTCATCCGAACATCACATTGACGTCTAACTATCCCCCAACGGTTCCCATTGCTGGAGAATATCATGGGCTTCCAGGAGTGCTGGCTTTCTTCTCAAATTTTCATGGATCAATGAATGTGTCTCATTATACCGTTGAGCGTGTAGCACGGTGTAAAGATCTGGCAGTTGTCACGGGTCGCGAGACTATTCGAAGCGCCGAGAGTGGCAGGCGCTTTCGACATTTGTGGAAACACGAATTGCGCTTCGAAGCCGACGGTCGCATTAGCCATATCAACATTCTCGCGGATAAGACTGCAGCAGCTGTAGCATTTGCTCATTCCGGGGGTAAAAGAGCATGTCCTACTCCTGGTGAAGCGACTGGACCGACGTTGGCTGCACTTCGACGTGACCACGATCGGCAAGCTAGCTCATGTCCACCGGGTGAGCTACGCGTAGTTTGTATATCGGGCAGAAATTTTCGAAAGCGAAAAACGACAGCTGGGGGAGGTAGTGGCTATAAGTTAATTATCGGATTGAACGAATTTCCACATGTAATGACAAAAGATGTTGGACCCAATCGCACAGGCAATCGTAGCAGCAGGGACATTACGATAACGACTTCAAATGGACTGAGTCGCGTGGGGTCGTGGCAATCCTACTCGACTCGCGTCGTGAGAAGCAGTGGAGAAAAAGGGGCTTTTTGGGCCGAGACATTACATATTGAGTTCTCCGGAGCTGTGCCTGGCTCTACCGCTTCTTTATGTATCGACGTATGGAGTATTGGTGTCATCGGTGATGAACTTGTCGGTTGTACAAAAGTGAACCTAGCGGAGTACTTAGACTCATCGGGTGGAACAGAAGAGCAAATTGCGTCGGTAGCAGTGCCGAAGTGGTTTGACATCTACAGAGGCGAGAGTCTTGAAAAGGGGGCACAACATGGCAAGAGAGAAAGTTGTGGTTGTCTCGAGCTCAGCGTCAGCTTTGCTTCTTACTCTGAGGAAATGGACAAAAGTGACGATATCTACCGTAGTGAGAAAGATAAAGAGTCTGATCGATCGATTAGAGGAAGCGCTTCGATTCAGGATGAACGGACATCACGTTTTCGCAAAAGTATTGACAGGCTAGAGCAGCTGCATCAAGAGATTCAAAATTGTGGCGTACCCTACTTACGATCTAACGTGCCTGGTCGTTATGAAGAAATAGAAGCGGATTGCAGTAATGGGCAAGAGAAAAGAATTTCATCACCGTCTGAGGAGGAAGAAATGTACACATTTACAGTGGCGTCGACAAAGTTTCGCGTGTATAGAAGATATCAGCTCATTCGTGCGATTGGACACGGTGCATACGGAGTAGTCATTGCAGCAAGCGATCAGATTACAGGGAACTCAGTGGCGATCAAAAACATCCCACGCACTTTTGATGATCTCGTCGATGCAAAGCGCATCGTGCGTGAAATTCGGTTGATGAGGCATTTGTGTCACCCGCATGTTGTATCGGTACTAGACGTAATGCGTCCGCCATCGCTCGAAGATTTCGAAGATACGTACATTGTCACAGACCTTATGGAGACCGATTTGCACCGCGTCATTAATTCGCCCGAGGCTCTTTCAAGTGACCATATCGCTTATATTACGTATCAGCTGCTATGTGGACTGCGTTACGTCCATTCCGCGCACATCATTCATCGTGACGTGAAACCGTCCAACATTCTGATCAATCGTGACTGTTTAGTAAAGCTGTGTGATTTTGGGCTCGCACGTGGCATTGATATTCGCCCCGTCACACCAAACAGCATGGATGGAAGTAGCACACCAACCAGTTTAGATGGGGATCCTACCGTGGATGAAGCACTAACGGAATACGTGGTGACCCGGTGGTATCGAGCACCTGAGCTTTTGCTTGCGAGTAGATACTCCACCGCGGTTGATCTCTGGGCTGTCGGTTGCATCCTTGCAGAAATGTTTACGCGCACAGCGCTCTTTCCCGGCCATGATCACGTGCATCAACTGCATTTGATTCTCAACCTCGTTGGTAGTCCACGCGTCGAGGACATGGGCTTTATAACCAATGTAAAGGCCAAACGATGGATGGCACGTCAACCACTGCAGGAAGCCAAGCCGTTTACGTCGGTTTGTCCGACTGCGCCGACAGAAGCGCTGGATTTAATGGAAAAGTTGCTGCAATTCGACCCTCGGAAGCGAATTTCAGTGGACGACGCGATCGCTCATCCATTTCTGGCACCGTGTCGCGCGGATGGGTCGGTAGTGGGCTCCGAAAAGTTAGCGACCAGTGCGTTTGATTTTTCCTTTGAGCGAGCAACCAAAGGCGAGATGGACAAAAATTTCTTGCGTCGCCTAATTCTCGAAGATGTTTGTCATTTTCACCCCGAGGCTAACGCCGATTTGGAGCAATTTTTACAGGAAACAGAACGTTTACGGTCGGACGAGGTGAACGACCGAGAGGAGAAGAAGATACTCCGGCCAAGGTGATAGCTACTCGAGCAGGTCGAGAGCTAGCTACTGGGATGATCCCTCTAAATATGAAATTTATATCGTACATAGCATTTACTTAATTTTTTGGGAAAGCGCTATTTGCCCCCCCGTTTTGGCTATTTGCCCCCCCCAAAAACTATTTCCATGGATCTGCCAATCAAATTTTACTCCGATCCACTCACTCCTGTCATGGATGCAAAGTCAAAATAGCCAACATGGGGAGGGGCAAATAGCGCTTTAACCAATTATGTAAAATTACTTTTTGTATGATACATACACACTGATGGGTTTATTGCTGTGAAGAAGAATAAAGTGAGCCGGGCAAGTCCATTGCTTCTTGCAGCATTTGTTCTTCAGATGTAAGAGACATATTACCACCACTTAGCTGCTGTTGACGTTGGTCGTACACAGCCTTCCTGATTGCACCCTGTGTGCCTTCGTCGTATTCGTGAATGTTTCTTCGAGAATCTACTTGGCATGTAACAATCTTTCGGTCTCCTTTTAGTGGCATGCCCACCAAGTAGGTTTGGTCTTTTCAAGCGAATTATGGAGCACGTAATTGCTCTCCAGTGACCATATACTTTCATCCGCACGAATCTTTCCAGGGAATTCTCCAGCTAGAAGTAGCTTTGTCTGGCCACTCTTCAAGGTTAGACTAAGCCGAGTGGATTCAATCTGACATTCCAAGTCTTTTGCTTGGGTGTGATTCTTTAACACCATTTGAATCTACAGAGCAAAGTGCAAAACATTGTCGGATTTCGAACAAAATTCAACCAAAAGTTCACATGTTATAAAACGACCTACCGAAGTGTCCTCTAGAGTCTGCCTCCACGAGTAATTTGCTGCTACTCCACCGTTACCAACTGGGAATACATTACAAACACAACTAGAATGTTATGGGATATAACTCGTTATAGTTCAATATGAACATAAAATCTGTACGCTGTTTGCCCTCCACTGTGAGCTTTGGCACCTCAGCTATAGCAATGGTTCAATGGTCTTGTGACTGAGGAGGTCTGATCGATTGTCGTAGCCTTCACCTTTTACTTTCTATCGCTGTTGGTCTTGTTTCCATCAAGATTTTTCATTGGATGTTTTTGAAAAGCTGTGAGCACCTCCTGTGCCTCACCAGGTAAGAAGCCCATCTTGTGCTTCATTGGGTCGCTTGAAATGACGTAGAAGTCGGTTTTACGGTACAAAAAGTTAAAGGACGAGTCCAAAGCGACTCTACGCTGCCATGTTGTTTTGCTAGTTGGGTCAAAAGCGCGTCAAAACGTCCTGGGGATGCACTCATAGCGTCCGTCATGGTCTTGTTCGCAAACAAAAATGTTTTATGATTGGTAGATATCCTGGAAATAATTTTTGGGAAAATTATTTTCATTAACTTTATGGAAATAATTTTTGGGGGGGCAAATAGCCAAAATTGGGGGGCAAATAGCGCTTTCCTTTTTTTAATCTACTTTACATAGCATTTACTAATCTTTTAATCTAGTTTACATAGCATTTACTTAATTTTTTTAAATCTAGTTCACAAGGCGTCGGTCGAGCCGTCACATTGTGCTCGTGTATACGCACCGCCTTGGTCGTCCATTGTACTGTTCATCAACAGTCCAGTACTGCAATTACTTCCACTTGGAGCGTTGGTTTAGGTTCGCAAGACCTGTCGTGCAGCAATTTCTTTGTCGCTTCGCAACGACAACTTCAAGGTATTCGAAAAACGAAAGAATTCTCAGCTACTTGGTACGAAGCTGCACTGCCAAGTCTGGACTTGATGCCCAGTGGTCACGCGAGTCCGTAGAGCTATATGCCTTCCACGACATCGCGAGAAGACATCCACGCAGCAGATACTTGAACTATTACAACATCTGAAACGCATTTTAACAGATATATCGCCCTTTGTATTATCAATCAATTACTGGCGGCTCTCCTGTTGCCGAGTAGAAGCAGGATAGTATTCAGATAAGGGCGGAGTTCGCCGTGGTTGTACGTATCCACGTTTGCTATGTCGCCATATCCCGAACGCTGAAACTAATTCTCGATTCTGTATGAAAGGGCACGGTATGTATGGCGTTAAGACGACGGCGTGAGACTGCACACACCACACACTTGAAAACGAATTTTAGTGTAGTCATGTCAAATCATTGCCCATCAAAAACTAGGTATAGTCCATGTGGTCCTGGAGCGAGGCCATTCTAGGCTCGTGGTGTCGCAACCTCGCTTCTATGATTCCAGAATTCATGGCGTAGTGACAATAGCGACATTTGTTGCTGTAGAAGTCGTGTTACCAACGGTTTTGTTTTTCATACGGTTAAAACCACATCATGTTTTCTCTGCATTGACGGACAATCATCCAGATGGTAATAGAAAACTGTGGCTTTGGTCTCCCCAATTGGATGACTTTCTATGGTCGCGCTCGGGTTGGGCAGAAATAGGCGGTCAGGGTGTACGACAATAGCATGTGTCGCTAGTAGAGTGAAGGCTTCAGTCATATTATATGCATATACTCGCTCGGCAGTAGCTGTCGTTGCTCGTGTGTTCATTTCTAAACGTTCTTTGTATTGATTATACCAAGAGATTTTGAGTCTCCAAGTTGCTTGAAAGACCGAAAGTTCTGTGATTTGCATCTAACTGCCACTTAAAAGTCTCTCAACCAAGTGTCCTGGGGGTTATAGATATAGGTCTATAAACACTCAGCAAGTCACTGTACTCGAGCACATTTACGGTACCATCGCCTCTAAGTGTGTGAACTGGAAGTCACCAGATCCCAATTTTCTCGACGGTTTTTCGACATGAGCGTAATGTGTTGGGGCGATGCCGAGCGGACGCGGAAGCTGAAGCAAACACTACGTGGGAAAGACGATCGTACTTCCGACTTGTTAACGAAAGAAAGCGATACATGCTCGGGAGGACGTACGAGTTGTTCCAGTAGTCATGACGAGATTTGGGATGATGACATTTCTGTCACGGGATCAAATTGCAGCACTAGTGAGACAGAGAGCTCGATCAACGACAATGGTCCGTTGCCACCGTGGAAGAAGAACGTGTCGGAATCGTTACAACTTGCGTTGGAAGCATGTGAGGCCAATTGGATGGAGAAAACGAGTGGGCACATGCCAGCACCACTACCTAACGGAATGAAAACTCGGGAGACTTACTTCAAACTAGTGCGGTCGACTTCGTTTGGACCGCGTCGTGTGATGCCCATTGTGGTTCCTGCCGACTTTGTGCCACCAAGTGAGTACGATCTGTCCAGCGCCAATGGTCTCATGAAATGTGTCAGTGGGATCGCACCTCTCCCAACTACCGACCAATTATCTATCAAACATTTGGTATTTAATGAGCTGCAACGGGTTCTCGATGTCTGGTTACGACGTACTCTCGACGCAATGCACCGAGTTCCAGCTAAAAGTGAGAGGAAATCAACGACTACCGCTACTTTGTTGCTTGGGGGTAGTTGGCATCTTAAAGTTGGATCGGCAGAGTCCGATCTAGACGTGGTTGCGTTCCTGCCGCATAACATCACAGCAGAGCTTTTCTTCACTTCATTTTGCGACTATCTTGGTCAAGAAGCCTCCGTGTCAAAGCTCGTGGCCAGAAAGAAGGCAGCAGTTCCTGTGCTATCGTTCGAGCTTAGCACTGTGCGTGTGGACATGCTATTTGCACGATATGCTCAAAAAGATGCCGTACCGAAACACCTGCCATTCCTTCCTGGAGATGTCATGCAAGTAATGCATGGCATGGACGTCACTTCAGTCCGTTCGCTGTCGGTGGCCCGGGTAGCTTCTCTAATTCTCGAACTTGTGCCCAACGCTGGTGTCTTCCGCTCTTGTTTGCGCGTAATTCGACTCTGGGCCAAACGCCGTGGCTTATACTCGAACAAAGCCGGCTACCTCGGAGGTATTTCATGGGCTTTACTGGTCTGTTTTGTGTGTCAAATGTTTCCTCGAGCCAGTGTCGCCACGCTAGTTCATCGCTTCTTTTCAGTAATGGCATCGTGGCATTGGCCGACGCCCATTCTTGTAGCCCATCCGTTAAATGGTCTTAACAACGACAACGTCCAATGGGACCCCCAACACAACATTCATGACCGCGCACACCTCATGCCGATTATTACACCAGGTTTTCCTGCTGTCAACACGGCTGTGAACGTCAACTTGTCGACGCTGCAAGTAATGCGGGAAGAGTTTGTTCGTGGCATACGCATTATGGATGACTTGCGTCGTCGGAGACTAAGTCATCCGTCATCATGGAAACGACTTCTCGCTCCCACCGAAGTGCTTGTACGATATGACCATTACATTGCGATTGAGCTGCGTGCCACGAACGAAGAAGTTATGGAGGAATGGTCAAGTTTTGTGGCCAGTCGCACTCGAAAGTTAGTGGAGACGTTACAGCATTCACCGTCAGTGGTTGCACTCCATCCATTGCCTGAACTTGTTCGTCCGCGACAAAATGAGAGCGGCCATGTCACCGGCTCGTACGTTATTGGATACACTATCAACACCTCAACCATGCAGTTGCCTCGCCGAGGCGATCGTAGGCACTCTGCGAAACCCTCTAGCTCTGATAGGGACGAGTTTGCCAAAAGTTGTGTCGCTTCCGCAACGCGATACTTTCTTGCAACGGAACTCAACACTGCTACCGAGAAGAAAAATGGCATGGAAGTCGAGATTCGTTATCGCTCGTGGAATGACTTGCCGGATGCCATATTTCCTGGTGGTCGCCCTGCTGCGATTGGGGAACGTGCTCGGTATATTCTAAGTCAAGCACATCTTGCGAATCTGGCACGGGGCTTTGCTTACCCTTAGCGAGCATAGTTACGAATGTAGGAAACAAAAACATCTCTACACACAATGTAGGCGACCTATTTAAACGCAAATGACAACCCATATGCAAAAAATAGAAACTCTCTCATCAATTATAATATAGTAAACTGACATGAAAAAACTGCAACGGTCGGCGATAGGGAGAATTTGTCATGGCATTTTGGACCTGTAGGATCCATTGACTACCTCCTCTTGGCAATGAATCACACATCGTCGATTCCTCGCTTTCTTGAGCCATTCGACGGATTATTCTCTTTCACAAAACTGCTCTCTTCGTCAAAATCGAGCTCAGGAAAGTCAGTAAAATCGTTTAAAACGTCTACGTTTGACTGGGATACCTTGCTCTCCTTCATAACACCGCCAGGTGAATTCTGGGGGCGTATTTCGGAGACCGTCGGAAGACGGAACTCGGACGTTGGAGCAGACAGCTGCTCCCTTGACACCATAGTGGCCTCATAGGCTGATACTTTCTCGGTTGACCGTTCAGCTTGCACTGCTGCTGTGTTGTCGCTTGTCGGTCGCACTAGTGCATTTTGGGAAGACGTGTCTCCGCTCCTTATCGGGCTATCGGATGGTAAAAATTCATCCTTTACTCGTGTTGTACAGTCGGTGCTCTCGTCACCGCATCGACTGGAAGAGCTGTTGACTTCCACAGAATCTGAACGTGAGAACTGCCGAGACCTTTCCTCGCTTGTTGAGTTCGAACGTTCAGTTCCAGTACCCACGTATTGCTCAGGCGTACCCACAGCATCCTGGGAAGATGACGTATCAGAAGCGTGTGCTGAACTATTTGAAGCCGCTGTTGGGAACGAGCCCGAATCCATTGCTGCTGAATGTGCTGACGTCATGTAGGACGATTGAACTTTCCGTACGATCGGAACGACGGTTATCTGAATAAAGCGCTCGATAGAAGTAAGCACGTCAAATTTTCGTGGTTGAGCATTCATAGGCTGCTCGTCCAGAATATTAATCACCAAACCAATATTATCCATCACTGATTGAGCCTTGATACTGTATACGGAGTTGGGAGGGGCGCTGTTGTTGGCCAACGCTCGTTTGGCTATAAGAAGCTGTTCGGCGTATCTAAACTTCAACTCTCGCACTTTGTTCCAATACGCCTGCACATTTTCTTCCCAGTTCAAACCGTTTCCACCTGCTTGAGAGTACGCTGGACTATCCTCATGAGACTGTTGTGTATACGAGCACTGTGGCATGACATTCCCGGCAACTTGAGCTCGTTGCATCCCAGGCTCTGCAGAGATGTTAGGGCTAGCAAAGTTGCCTCCACCTACCATTGGCGAAGTGTACGGAGACTGATAGGCTGAGCCGCCCAGACTGCTGATAGAATTGCGTTGAGCGGATAGTCGAAGCTCATGTTGCTTCGCTCGACGCTGCCACTGGGCCAAAGTATTTCTTTGATTCCAAAGTAATTCGATCAGCACCGATTTGTCCAAATGCTGAATTTGGGCTGAAAACTCGTGAAAAGACGAGACTCGATGCTGCGAGCGCGCTGATTGCTGGATATATTGCGGCTGCATGCGGAAATGATGCGGTGGCAGCATCATGTTCCGAGGTACGTTGTGCCTTGATGAATTTCCAACGTTGCTCTGAATCCCATAATTCTGACTAGTTGGAGAAACCATCGGTGATGTCACAATGTATGGGTTGCCCATGTGCTGGAGATTCCGCACGTTTGAGACCCGATTTGGCGTGTTATATTGCTGTTGTTGTGGTTGGGATCCATCCAGTCCATACACTTGTGCTTGGTTGTTCATGAGCGACTGGAATGAGTTTCCTCCACTCATCGACGGACGTGGTGTCGAATATGCTGAAGATCTTCCAACCGTGCTCATTTCTTGACTTTGTGCCTTCGCTAACGCTTGGGCGTATTCAAAACTGCGGGATTGCGAAACTTGATTGGGTGAGAATCCACTTTGCACGTCATCTGACACTTGTGTTTGATCATTGCCTTTGTCGAAACTCTGATCTTCTTTTGTATACACGGATTGGGGGGCCTGTGCTATCTCAACCTGCATGAGTTTATAAATTTCCTGATCCATCGCAGCAGTGTACTCTTTCTGCAGTTTAATAGGCACACTAAGGAAACTATTCACAAAAAAAGACAAAACATCACATACAACGGACTTACTTTCGTCACTGCCTTTTGGCACACTTCCATCTCGATCTTCGTAGCAACCTGGCGGATGAGTGCATCGTCTTGGTTGGGGTGCGTGCTCTGCAATTGTCGATATCTAATACAAGAGAGGTAAACTTTGTGCTTGTACGATAATAGAACACTTTTTTCTCGTATACTTACATTCGTTGAAGATAATTTCGCCTTAATTGGGTATCTTGCGCTGGCAAACCTGTATCATCGTGTTGACGTGCTTCAGTTTTCTCCTTTAGCTTGTCTTCCGCTTGATCTTCGTCCAAAGCTGAATTTTCCGATACCATTTCCGATGTCTCGTGCTGTTTCTCGGTGTCTGAAACTTTCTCGTCATATCGCTGTTGAAAATTTCGAGGACTTACGCGCCGTCTTGGCGGCGTCCTCTTAGTCTCCATCACTGCAATTTTCTTAACTCGAGCGCGCGGTGTTGACCTGCGACTGTATCTGGAATTAGGTATCGCCGATTCGTCACCGGACGACGCCATTCACGCTCCGATCTATCTGGCAGATGCCTTTCTAGCTCGGTGTGTTGCTTGAGAAAATTAACCAATCACATTGCGGCAACACTTTTTCACGCGTCAATCTTGTCAAAACACCTCTCGTTAGCAATATGCGTTATTACTATACTATAATATGAATACACTAAGTGGAAGCACGAAGCGACCAATTTTAGCTATGATTATCGTCCATACACAACCGAAAGTCCACTAAACGTCGCTTGAGCTCATTCTTTACA
The DNA here is from genome assembly GCA_026184515.1 of Peronosclerospora sorghi. NCBI lineage: Eukaryota > Oomycota > Peronosporomycetes > Peronosporales > Peronosporaceae > Peronosclerospora > Peronosclerospora sorghi. Next base: position 1,421,196 of record CM047581.1, on the reverse strand, counting down.
TGCACTTGATCAATACGTTTGGCCTCCAATGTCGGCAATGGCGCTGTGGTAGTCGTAATCTGAATATCTTTACCAAATGTGAGCACCGACGTCCTCTCCTTTTGTTTCGTACTATAAAATTGCTGAGCAAACACGACAATCGACCTTAAGGATGGCATCGCATCCAGTATAAAAGCACGCAGTTCATTTTGATAATATTCTTGCTCCTGCTTTATCTTGCTGATAGCGGAGAATCCGCTTGCACTGTGTCCTGCAAAGTAGCTTAATTCATCGACATAGTTGCTTAATATATGTTCAAACCGTAGACGTTGACCTTTCGTACAAAGAAACAATTCCCACGCAACATCTCGCTCCAGATAAAGCTCCGCTTGACCGGAGCCATCGTCAATAATGCATCGCACGTTTGTTTCCATATACGTTCGCTCTTGAAACAAATGATTCGATGGGATCAGTTCATGCCATCTCCAGATACAATGTTTTGAAAATCTTGATTCCATTTTTTCATCTCTATGTTTCCAATATCCACCAAGTTTATCAAACCACAGTGTCTCATGACATAGTCTACATTTTCGTTTAAGTACCATGTAGTTAACGTGCATTACTCCCACTAAATAACGATGTACTCTCCTGTCAATAGACGAAGCATTATAGAGACTATTTAGAAATGTCGTTCTCATTGATCCAAACAATTCTGCATCGCATTGGATAGACCAAGCTAGTTCGAAAATTTGTCGACATGCACTTAAATGACACCACTTTAAGTACGTTTTGTAGCTCGAACGCGTGATATAGCTTTGCAGTCTCGAAAACTCGACAGTATTACCCCGTTCTATTGTACCAAATATACCAAAACGCGATGCATCAATGAGAATTTCAACAGTATCCAAATGTTGCAGATCGCGGACGTATACTTTACACATCAATCGTCGACTGGAGCTTCGTTTAAGACTGCTACCAAGTTCACGTTTTAGACCAATTATGTCAGGTAACTTCGCGTTGGACCAGTAATATCTCTTCTTTGTGACTTTTCCAACAATCGAGATTATATGAGGTGTATGCAGATTTCGGTCCACTTTCATCACAATTTGTGGCTCTTTGATACAATTTTTATCATCATTTGCGTATTGTGGCTTCGAACTCACGAGTGGATGTATCATCAGATTGGACACTTGTTTGACTTTTTCTGATTGTTGAAGAAAGTATTTGAGAACGGCCACGCCAATTAGCTCAGCAACATTCACTTGCACTGACGTTGGCTTCGCCAAGTGCTTTGCATTAAGCCTATTTGTCGATTCATTAAGCGTCGAACTATCGTTCATAGAAACTGCCATTGGACCGCATACATCTTCAGCTGATTGGTGACATAATGCATGCAATTTACATCGCACTTTGTCGAAACCATCACATTCCAATTTAATTGAATCAATCTGTCCATTTTCCACTCGATATACTCGAAACGGGCACTGTGGGGAATTCACATCTTCGCCTTGAAATAGCATAAGCGATTGGAAGCACAGGGTATTATTCCTCTCAGTAGTAATTAATTTTTCGCAGTACTTTATGGATACTTGAACTGCCACGTCTTCGACAGATTGAAAACTTGTTCCGTGAGTGGTGCTCACTTTGATTGCTTGTATACGATAACAAAATCCTTTTTGAATATACCAGTTGGTTGACTCGGCGTTAATCAGTATCTCAGCAGTACACACTGACTTCATGAAGCAATTTATTTCAAGGTTTTCACCGACTGGGCAAATAATACCGTGAAAAACTCGATACTTAGGTAATCGTCCTGCGGTGGAAAGCGGTAAGGCATCAACGTGGGAGACTAAAAACACTATTTGCTCCACTTCTTGAACATCCACTGCACCTGTTTCTTCAATTATATTACCTGTGAGCTCATCATTGAAAGAGACTAACTCAAGATCAGCTAACGAACAGCTTATGCAAACCAGCGACGGTACTTCGTCTTCTGGTTGTAATCCACTCAGTTGATTGTAATCCTCAACCACTAAGTCAAAGCCACGAATTAAATACAAACCATTTTTACGGCTCGGATTGATCTCTACCTCACTGCTCCTTAATCGCACGGAGATCGATCCTGTGCGATCATAGAGTTCTAAATCCCCACTATTGACATTACCTCGAATGCACGCAAGAAGAAGACACCAGTCAAGTTCATTAGATGAAATACGCGTCGACTGAAAGGCATCAACCATTTTGACGCCGTCAAATATCGCTTCAGGTGCACTGTTTAGTTTGCTTTTAGCAAAAAGTTGCAGTTCACGAATTGTGACCGCCCTAGTGCATGTTAGCAATCTCTCATGAAAAGGTAACTCCAACGTGATGCAATTGTCCGGTTTGGCAGAGTGACATTCCAGATAAAAAGTACCAAGTGTCACCGCCGCATTATTGCGGCCATCACGCAGCGAGAGACGCAATTGTTTTGCCACTTGAGCTGCTACTCGTCGGCGTTGAATCTTTGAGAACGATGGGTCTGAACACTCAAGCGGCTGTTTTTGCTCGTTTTCTCCAAAAAAGAACTTTCTATCCAGTAGTTGCAGAAGCTCTAGAAGCCACATTGAGAGCATCATAGATTGGCTGTGGAAATCACCCAGACAAGACCATTTCTTATGTATTCTGCTTCGACGAGAGCGACTACCCACGACAATACAAGGACTACTTGGATCAGCGAAAGCCGTGATAGCAAAGTGGCTCCTCGGGCACAACCCAATGACTAGCGACCCGCCAACTGGTGTAGGCCACCGTAGCACATGAGCGTCACAGATTCGTACGTCAGTGCCTTTGCGAAGAAGAACAAGTTCTTGCTCATAAGGAAAGCGAAAAAGCGATAGCACTACTTTTGTTCCATCTGATCCCTGCACTTGGATGCATTCGTCCCACACGAGTCGACAAACTTTTCCTTCGAAATCAATTAACTTGCCACTGCAGCGTAAAATATTGCTCATCGAGAAATTTCTTAGTGAATCATTAATATACGTTAAAGGGCTACTTCGTGCGGATATTGAATCATTCCAAACAAAAATCAATGATTGCGGGAATTTTGTTTCAGACGCAACAACGTCATGAGCCGGTATAGGGCCATGTGTAATTTGTAGTAGAAACATGTTACACTCTCGAGATAGCACTTTTACGAGATCTGTCACCAGTACAATCTTGCCTGGGCGAAGAAATAAGTGCCAACGCATATAATTAACGCTGGTAAACATGACATTGACAAGGCTTTGCGTCGGTGACTCACTAGAGCTCTGTACAGACTCAATATCAGCAAAAAAGTGACTGCTTTTGTGATTCTTTTGGCGTGAAATAGGACTCACACTCATGACACGGCCGAAGACAGCATGAATACGTTTTCGCTTTCTAATTTCCCTAACGGTTGGTAATTCGTCACTTTCACTCACAAACGGACTTGAATTTTTATTTCCTTGCCAACGCGCTGCAATTGCTGCCCATGGCTCAGTGTCAGTATACATTGGAAGATCTTTCATCTTATATCTGGTTTCTAGCACTTGTAATACGTCCATCTGTGTCCACTTTGTATTCAAATCACCCGTTGGTAATAACGCAAAAGGTTCTTTATCGTGAATTTCCAAAAAGGTTGAGTCTACGCGGCGGATACCACCAAACGCTTTATAAACTAGCACCCAACGTTTGATCAGCACCAATTGATCCACTAATTGTGGTCTTGGGTCCACTAGAATACTTGGTACCTTGTAGTTGCAATCACATAAATGCAAAGTGTCGCAGTTGTCGAAACTTTCTCCAAACTTTAGAAAACCTGTTAGCCACACATCATGCGAGGTATACGTCACAGCGTCTGCAGTCTGCTGCTTCTCTCTTGCTCTAGGGGACATAGCTTGACACTGATTCAAACTGTTCAATGGATAGCAACTAATCTTATGTTGTGCTAAAGTCTTGATAGGATCGTCAGTAGCTCTAGAGGCCTCAAGGACACGCAGTAGTTTGCCAACGCTCCAGAATTCAAGAGGAGACTCGGAGCTACCGCGAGTGAGCTGGTCTGCCTCCCTTTGTAGTCAGTTCAAATAGTAACATTAGAGATAGCCGAGCATACAAAGCGAGTGTATTAGAGCTACCAGATCCGCTGAAGCTTCTGCTTCACGTACTGCTCGTTGAATTGGTCATGTGATAGCATTATACGGTCGTTGCTCCGTCTTCTCTAAATTGATAAAAAAATTGTTATTTTAAATTTAAATTATGTGCATCATTAGTAAAAGGAAGTCCTCATAAATAATTTTTGGTGGGCGCCTGGTTTTATTTAAGGGAATTGTTAATTCCACCAGACACTTTTGTTATTTCCACACACACCAGCAAACACGTGATCAATTTTACTATTTCCACCACACACCACCACACACTTTTGTTATTTCCACCATACCAGCCGGCACATGATCAATTTTACTATTTCCAAAAGTGTGTGGTGGAATTAACAATTCCCTATATATTAACATTTGAGTCACTCTTTTTGTGATAATGAACCCCCCAAAAAGGTGTAGGTAGTAGTGGTGTAATGGCCTCACGTATCGTCCACTCGTTTGTTCATGGCAAGTACGTGGCTTCGAGTACTCCAGTCAATTCTTTACTTTATTGAATGCTGCAACACGTGAGGCAGAGACGTCCTTCCATGCTGCAACGGTATCGCAAGTGAACGAAGCGGTTGCAAGTGCTCGGGCGGCCCAAGCTCAGTGGAAACGTCAGATTCCTGCGCAACGCGGTGCCATTTTGTGCAAAGCTGCCGACCTCGTCCTGGCGCAACGGAATGCCCTCGCGACGTTCGAGACACTTGATACGGGACGGCCGTTGGATGAGACCAGCGTCACGGACATTCGAGTGCTGCTGACTGTCTGAAGTATTACGGAGGCATCAGTCCATCCATTGGGGGACAGCACTTGGACTTAACGGGTGGGAGTTGGGCGTATACAAAGAGAGAACCCATACCCATAGGTGTCACCGCTGGCATTGGCGCGTGGAACTATCCACTACGGAGCGCCGTATGGAAGTATGCCCCCGCGTTAGCGTTTGGGAACGCCATGGTCTTTAAACCATCGGAAGAAACGCCTCTCACCGCGTTAAAGCTTGCCGAAATCTATCTGGAAGCAGGTGTGCCGGCAGGCGTGTTTAATGTCGTGTGAGGAGGCGGGGACACTGGCGACACATTAGTGCAACATGAAACGATTGCCAAGGTCTCGTTTACCGGATCCTTTCGGACAGGGAAAAAAGTGTACGTTGCCGCTGCGAAAGAGTTAAAGAAAGTGAAGATGGAGTTGGGAGGGAAGTCACCTTTGATTGTTTTCGACGATGCCGAGATCGAGGAGGCGGTGTTGGGAGCCATGATGGGGAATTGCTACTCATCGGGTCAAGTTTGTTCGAATGTGACGCGCGTTTTTTTCCAGAGACGGATTTTTGACCACTTTGTTCAACGTGTGCATGAACGTACGCTCAAGCTACGCCTCGGAGATCCCTTGGAAATGAGGACGGAGATTGGTCCCATGATTAATGAGAAGCACATGAAAGTAGTCGAAAAGTATATTGAAACAGGGATCAACGAAGGAGACACGTTGTTACAAGGTGGAGGGAAACGAATCATGCCGTCGGATGGTACGAAAAACGGATTTTTCCTCACGCCCGCCATCTTTGTGAATTACACGGACGACATGACGATTGTCCGGGAAGAGATCTTTGGTATGGTCATGTGTCTCCTGCCCTTCGACACCGAAGAGGAAGTGCTAACGCGTGCGAACGATACGATCTTTGGCCTCTCGGCGGGTGTGTTTACGAACGATATCAAGCGCGCGCATCGCGTGATTCATGCGAGACGCGGGTACCACGTGGATTAACAATTACAATCTTGCGCCTGTCGAGACTCCGTGGGGTGGGTACAAAAAGTCGGGTGTCGGTCGTGAAAATGGTCTTGGCGGCGTCGAGTCCTGGACGCAGATGTAATCCGTGTACGTTGAAATGAACGGGGTCGAGTGTCCGTACCCCCAAGTAAGTACAAAAAGTTCTGGACGCAGATGAAATCCGTGTCCGTTGAAATGAACGGGGTCAAGTGTCCGTACCCCATGTAAGTACAAAAAAGGAGTTTTTTTGACTTGCAAAACCCCCACCAACTACAAAGCAGTGTGTCGTGTAATAAAAATTGGGGTTCATTATCACAAAAAGAGTGACTCAAATGTTAATATATAGGGAATTTTTAATTTCACCACACACTTTTGGAAATATTTAAATTGATCACGTGTGGTGGAAATAACAAAAGTGTGTGGTGATGTGTGGTGGAAATAGTAAAATTGGTCACGTGTTTGCTGGTGTGGTGGAAATAACAGAAGTGTGTGGTGGAATTAACAATTCCCTTATTTAAAGGAAATTGCTAACTTACATACCGTATGCATCGTGCATACCCCCTTTGATTGGCTGTTTTCAGCCTGCAGGGTTTAGAGTTTAGGGTTGATTGGCTGCAGGGTTTAGGGTTTAGGGTTTAGGGAGAGGGGTATGTACGTACATACGGTATGTAAGTTAGCAAAACCCTTATTAAATTCTATATTCGAAATATATCTGCTTGACGTTTGCATGCTCTGGACTCCGTTATTGGTACATGCACAACAGCTACGTTTTTATTCTCGATAGCCTACTACACTAGCCGCAAGCTTGATGATCCTGATCTTGCTACCGAAGACGTCAGCATCTCGTAATTCGTCGTTCGTCCAAGAAAGAAATTATTATTTTATTATTTCAAAGTGTCTATTTAGTGTTATCCACTACAAGCTACTCGGTATTTATGAATATATTTGTAGGCTTTTGCTAACGTGCTGTGGCGGAGTCAAGTTCGAAATCGAAAACATTAGCATCGATAACCTGACTACCACCATCGCGCCCAGACTTCCAACTTTCGGAGGGGGTACTCCGCGGACCACCACTCGAGATCTGGTCCGATCGTCCGCAGCAAGCAGACGACCGGTCGTCATCAGAACCCACCTGGTCCGATTGTTTAGTGTCCATCTCACCTTGTGTACCTGATGGAATGGGCTAGTTACACACTCGGTGGATCGGGATCGCAGATTGGATCGAACCGGTCTTGAATATAGAAGACCGATCTGGGTAGGTATCTCCGGGGCGGAACTCTTCACCCCAGACACAAACAGACCAAAAACACTTTCAAGAGATAACTTCCAATAGGTCGATCGTCCAAACGATCAAGACCTGACCAATACGAAATAATAGAGGGTAGACCGACCGTTCCGGTCTAGCCCCTGACCAATACGAAATAAGACCAAAACCGGTCTAGTTTCCAACCAATATTAAAACAAGCCAATATGTCCACGTAAAGACCCAATATGCTCGTGAAACTCCACAAAAGATATCTCCACGCCAAGACCAATCCATTGAATAGCACGTTCCAAACGTACTTGAGTTGAGGTGTTGAGATCGCCAAATCGTACTCCGTCGAGGGACTTCCGGTGGGCCAAAGTGCGCGTGCGGCGCGTCCAGACCGGGTATAATGGGCGAGAGGGGGTAATTCGACCCTCTGCCCCCAAACACTCCGCGACGGGCGGAGGCGACTAGTGTACGAAAAGGGAAGAACGGCGACCCCTAGCTGTGGTGTGAACCAAGACCAGAAGAGGTTTCAGCCACTTATCCGAAAGCTAAAAGATTTTCTTACTTAAAGGTATAACCTCTGTCCTAAAAGGTAAAACCACAACTAAAATACTACTACCCTATAGTCCCTAAATGTACCCACACAAAAATATGTAAAATACCCAAAGTCGGGTGACTCACCAAAACTTGCGTTCTTGACACTTCTTGAGTCTGATAGGCTGAAAAGCCCCCCTTGTTTAAACCAATCCAAATTAGACCAAATGCCTTGACAAAACTTGACCAGAAGTGTGCCAAATTTTAGGCACGCTTCTATACAGCCGCCCCTGAGTCAGACCGTGTCGCACAACGACAACGGTCTGACCTCGTCCATCAAATTCAGTTGAACCTTGGTCATTCAGACTTTTCCGACATGGAGCAACCATCTTCTTCATCCGTTCCAGGTACTTGCACTTCTGGACTTGACCTTCTTGTATTTCCTTAACGACCGTTCTTGTAGGCACCTCGCATACCACGTCATCGCATGTCAGTTCGACCTTCGGGTCGGTCAGGTCTGGCAGCCCCCATCGTTCTACTGCACCTCAGACATCGGCAGGGCATCAGACCGGGACCGACGCGCAGTTGCAAGACGCATTTGAAGAGATCGCACGTCTCAATGAGCATATTGCTCAACAGGCGACAAAACGTAAGCATGCATGTCCGGTCTTCACCTTGGACCTGTTCTAACCTTCGTTTGTCTTCAGCCCGTATACCTCCAGCCCGTATACCTCCTTACATCAGCAAGGCGATCAATGCCCTGCTTGCCACCGATCGGCAGTCGAACACGCATGACCTCCAGCTGCGTCAGATTTTGACCGGACTAATAAACGCGCGCAATAGGTTGACCCGCTTGGAGGCTCATCAGCTTCATCTTCGGGAGCAGCTTGAGCTGGTCCAACAGCAGCAAGCAGAAAACCTTCTTGACCAGACCACGTTGAGCATTCAAAGCGACGACCTCGAGAGGCGTCTCACTGAGCTCCGAATGTCGATTCAAGACCAGACCGAGGAGTTCCGGTCTTGTGAACGCAAGTCGAACGATTGGACGCAGGCAGAGAACGGTCGTCGGGCGGTATTAAAAGAATGTCATCAGCGCTTGGTTGACCTGTTGCGTCCTCGTCGGCATCCGGTTGCTGCCTCCAGCGTAGACCGGTCTGCGTCGGCCGCCTTGGTGGACCTACACCGGGGCCAAAACCACGGCCGTTCATTGGCCGAAATTCCCCAGCCCAAAATTCGTCAAAAGTCTAAGAAGCGCGCGGACGCGCCGCGTCCCTCGAGGGCGCGGGGCACAGCGCGCGACCCTGAACTCGAAGGGAAGCGTGCGGTGCCTCGTAGGCGAGCCAAGATACAGGCGCCGCTCGTGAGCCCAAGCTTGGACGAGGATGAAGACAGTAACATCTCCAAAAATCAAGCACCCTCGACCGCCGGTGCTGACCGTGCCAAGTATTCAGAGGTCTCGTCCTGGGATGACTACGGCGAAGACTCCGGTGATTCGGAGTTTGCTGTCCCCATCCCAACCAAGTCGCGAACAAGTCCACATGAAAGTTTTGTTCAAGTTGCATCGACTTCGGAGCAGACCAAGAAGACCGGCTCGCATGGTGGCGTTCCACCACCTCATGCGTCGACAAAGTCAACACCTACGGTCTTGCCTGGGACGTCCAAGCTCCACAAAGATGCTTTGTTGGCCAACGTGGCAATCGACAGTTCTTCCCTTCCTCCACGAACGCGTGAGGATACTTTGCCGTGGTCGCCAGGGAAGATCGGTTGTTTACGCCAGTCCACCCTGACCAAGCAGATCCTGTCCTGGTCTTTCTCTCGTCCAGACCATTGGCTTTTCCCGCCGGCGAAGAAAGTTCCTGCCTGTACGCTGACGAGCCGTGGAAGATTTTCGAGCATCCCAAGCTGGGGTTCATCCTCCACTCGACTCCGTGGGCCAATGCTTTCATGAGTCGGGTGAAATATTTTAACAAGAATCACGCTCAAGCCATCTGGGAGGCATCCCACTATCTGGTGCTTCCCCCGGAACGAGTTCGGCGAGACCCTGGCTTGGCGACCATCCAGAACAAGTGCAAGCGGCGTCGGATCAGAGCGGGTGAGTCCTGGCAGTCCCTGTGCCAATATGTTTTGGACGGGATGCTGTCCCACGAGTGCGACGTCGATGTGTTCTTATATCCAGTTGTACTTCATATGCCGCGGCGTCGCGTCGAGAGGACCCGGCTGCTGGCTGACGGTGGCACATGGTACCCCGGTCTTGGGTGCACTACACCGGTCTTGGACCTCAAGGATGCTTTGGTCCAACTAGACCAACAAGAACCTTGGCGTAACCAGTACCAGGACCAAGTTGAAAACCATCCGTCGTTGACCGTCGGCTGTCTGTGGGGTGATGGCGAGTGAGGTCGTAAGTAGTCGACCAGATAACACTTAATATATATCATCGTTCTTTTTCACATGTTCGGTCATCAAATCACTTGAGCTAATTCCACCACTTTCTCCATAGTTGCACTAGACACGTTATCACCAACCGTTCCACTTACATCGCGAAAAACAATCCACGTTCGTCACTCCACTATTCCAATTCGTCACATATTCACAATACACAATACACAAGACACAAGACCTTCCACCTCTTCACACCGGTCGGGAAGACCGATGCTACTGCATGTCTTGGTCTTGGTCTTCATGGGTCTGCATCACTGTGAAACGGTTCCGACTGACTCGGTCCCGTTCGAATTCTCGTAGTAGTGATCCACAGTTCAGGTCGGACTCATCAATCCAAGTTGTTTCATCATGGTCCTTCCATCGGACCAGATATTCTCGGTGGGTCCGGCCGAACCTGGTCTTCTTGACCGATCGGACATCTAAGACCTTTTCCACTTCAAATTCGTCCTTCTCCAGCGGTCGTTCCCAACTGTCCTCCGGCAGTAATGCTTCATCGAAATCAAACCGTTCTGCCTCGTCTACTAGACAGGGGATTTTGGGACGATCAGGAAATTCTCGGACCAGTTTTAACTTGGACACATGTACGATCGGGAAGACCTTGTAGTCCGTGTCGGTTGTTACTAGACGGTCAGCGTGTTCACCAATCAGATCGGCAACACGGAAAGGACCGTGCCACATGTGAGCCAGCTTCTTCGCATATCCCTCCTTCACTCGGTCTAGGTACAACCATACCCTCGCCCCTGGTTCTATACCGTGGGGTTGGACCTGGTCGTTGTTCCGGTCTGCCCGGTCTTGTGTAGCTTGACGTAACTTTTCGTTGACAATTTCTCTTGCATGCTTGTAATGTTTCTGGACCTGCATGCGCCAACGTCGAGCATCACGATCGCGGGTCCGAGTGCAGCCAATAGGTATCGAGGCTTCAACAGTGGACCGGGGGTCCCATCCATACGCAAGATAAAAAGGCGTTTCTCCTCGGACCCGATCGGTCGACGAGTTGAGTGCAAACACCAGCCTTTCTGCGTATTCGTCCCAATCGCGCTGGTATGGATCGGCAACGTACATCTTGGTTGCTCTTGTAATAGTTTGTACCATACGTTCTGCCGATCCATTTGCTTGCGGACGATATGCCATCGTCGCGCTCTGTTTCTGGCCCAGCATATTGTTAAACGACCGGAGCACCTCGGCCATGAAACCGGGTTCTCGGTCGTGTCTGATGACCTCGCTGGCGCCGACCCTTCGGAACACGCATTCTTCGTAACTTTTGGCGATCTGCTCGGCAGACCGGGACGCACTTGCCTTCGCAATAACTATACCGGTGAACAGGTCTACCCAGATCAACAACTCAGTATTGCCATATGTTGATTTAGGCAGAGACGGTATGTGGTCCATCGCTATGACCTGGAAAGGGTAGATAGCTTCGATATTTCCGGGCGATCGCCCCTTGATTACCGGTCTACCCTTTCCGGTCTCGCAATCCGTACAACAACCCGTATATTTCTGTACACTTCGGAAAAGACCTCTCAAGTGAAAGTGGGACCTGATCTTGTGATACGTTCTGCCTATGCCCTGATGTCCCCCTTCTAGACTCACATGGTAGTGATGGAGGACATCCGGCTGCAGCAACTCAGGTATCACCAATTTCGCCAATCGGTCCCGGTCTGCACTGTCTTGGTCGGCATCGCGGCAGTAATATAGTAAACCATCCTCATCCACTTCGTAACTGTCTGCGATCTTGGCACATTCTTCGCTTGACCATTCGTCAACTTAGACAATTCACCGCGCAGGTAGGTCATCAAATTCACAATCCATTCTTCTTCGTCCTGCGCCTTGAGGATCCGTTCCTCCCTTAGTCGTTGCACATCAGATTCACTCAACCGTTTCTTTCGGAACGGTTGGTGGGACTTCCGAGCTTTCGGTCTAGTCGCGACCATCACATTCACCTGGTCCGGAGCGTTCTTGGGTCCGATCACCTCGGGGAGCCTGTTTATATTCATCAATTCATCAAGAACGGCCTCCTTGGTGATCGTAGCCCCGGTCTGGTCTCGCATGGCCTTGGTCGCGAGGTAGTCGGCGCTTCTGTTCCAGTCCCGTTTCACGTGCAACAGCTCGTGGTTGGGATGGTCTTTCAATGCCTTCATTACCCGATCACTTAACGACCTCAGCCGTGGAGCCTTGCAGTCGATCTCTCCGGTGATCTGCCTGATCACTAGGTTGGAGTCACCACATATGATGACTCGCCCCTTCTCTTACGACGACAGCAGGTCCAGAAATAGAAGTAGACCTCGGTACTCCGCCTCGTTAACAGTAATATCCGGCGTGAAATCGGCAGCGGCTGCAACTATAGACCATTGTGGCAACTTCCACAATATGGCACTATAGGCGCCGACCTTCTTCTTCACGCTTGCTGATCCGTCAAAACTTAAGACCAAGAGCTCTTCATCATGGTCTACGGTCGGTGGCGGTCTCGAAACTGACTGCCGAGGTTGCTTCCTCGGGGCAATCGCTATCAATGCCTCGTCCACTTCAAACCGAGGGGTGATACTGGCAGCTAATGTGCCCAATATCTCTTCCTCGCCCCTGGTGCACTTAACGACCTCGAGGGTCCACTGCGACAAGACCGCCGACCATCTGCCTAGACGTCCGTCCATCCCATTGGCTGATAATAGCCAGGCCAAAGTAGACCGCCTTGACAGGACCTTTATAGGTCGGCCGACCAGCAGGTTGTAACACACATCCAGAATTCGTAGCAACGCCAGAACTTCTTTCTCGACAATTCCATAGTTCACTTCATTTGGTTTTAGCGTCCGGCTAGTAAACGTGACTGGATGATACACACCATCGTGATCTTGCACTAAAGTGGCTGAGATAGCCCACTTACTGGCATATACAATAATGGTCGGCACTATTTCGGGAGCGAAATGCTTGAGAATCGGTGCCGTCGCCATCTTAACCTTCAACATACCAAAGGCAAACTGTGCACGCTTCATATGATCTTCGGCCTCCACTTGCGGACAAAATGCAGCAAGACCAGAGTCGGCGCCCTCCTGTAAAGTTGCTCGATCTCCTTCGCGCAACATATGATAGTCAACTTCCCGGAGCTCGTACAGCACATCCGCGTAGACAGCAAAGTCTTCAATGAATCGGCTATAATAATTCAAGCTTCCCAGGAAGGACTGCATTGCCTTCAGCGATCTGGAGAACGGGAGGTTACTCAGCGAATCCAGGTCCTTGGGATTAGCCTCTAGACCATTGTTCGAGACCATATGGCCTAAATAGGCGACCTTGGACATACCCCAAAAACTTTTTCACGGCACTGATAGACAGGTTCTAGCGGTCGCATGTCTCTAACAATCGTTCAACCTTCTCTCACAGATCGTTCCATGACGAGGCAGGTATCAGAATGTCGTCGATGTACGACCGCCTCCCTAAAACGGACGGTCCTCTTTCCCGATCGGGTTCACCCTCTCTAAACACATCATAATTTTCAACGGGGTCCCGATCGGTCTTGATCTTGAAGTGTCCGTACAATGCGTTATCGATCAGCCTTTGATAGATTTGGGGCGCGTTCTTCAGACCGAACGGCATACGATTCCACTCGAAAAGACCGAACGGTGTCACAAATGCGGAAATCTCACGGGCTCGATCAGTCATCGAGACCACCCAAAATCCACTTGCCATATCTAGCGAACAATACCACAAGGTCTTGTCGAGGTCTTCCAACAGATCATTAATCAGCGGCATCGGGTAAACCATGAGTTTAGTCAGCCGATTTACCAGCCGATAGTCGATGCACAGTCTAATGTCAACGCCGTTCTTCTTGATAACAATTACGATCGGCGAGGCCCATGGCGAGGTCGACGGTCTAATAATCTTGGTAGCCAACAGTCCTTTGATAAGATCAGAAAGCTTTTCCCGGTACTGTGGCTCCACGCGTCGACATCGCTGAGCAATCGGCTTGGCATCTCGAACGTCAATATCGCAAATAGCACCACGGGCTGCAGGTGGTAATGCATTTCCCTTTCCGATCAGCAGATGTCTTTTCTTCCATATGATATTCTTCAACTGCTCGATCTGGTCTGGACTGTTAAGGTCTTGATCACCCACTTGTAAATCATCCATTGTAACTTAGGGAGAGTCGGCATACACTTCAGGGAGGGATTCCATTTGGCTTTCCAGCTCCTGAATGTACTGTTCCCCGCCTTCATGTATACAGACTTGTTCATCTTCTGGGGTGATATCACCTAGACCATCTGGACCGGCTGAACTCCCCTGGTCTTGATCGACGGGCTGTCTTTCCCTGATATCGTTCTGATTAGGAATACCGTCATGATAAGACCTAGCAACTTCATGTTCCCCTTCTTCCGTTTCTTGCTCCGCTGTCTCCTGGTCTTGTGCTGACACCACGTTGACTAGCCTCGGCTCGTCTACTTGATGGTCCACCGTTCCTGGTGACTGTGGCGCCTTTCTTCGGACCAACATCTTTTTTGGGGTGAAATAACTTGGTCTTTCCACTAAAGGTGAGGTATCCTCTTCCACCGACCCATCATCGCTGATAAGATCGGTGGTCGATTGGTACGCCAGGTTTTGCCACTCGACATACCGCCTCGACCCAATCGAGACGAACCCCATCTTCCTTGGTACCTTCCCTTCTGCTAACCACATGCCGACAATAGTGTTATTGTCCAGTGTCAGCGGCTTGTCACCGATATTGGTAACTCGGACAAAATTACGTCGACCAGCACTTTTTACGAATGTCGAGACCCACCGATAGCCCCTGGTCAACCACAACTTTCTCGAACGAAAACCTTTCTCAACCGGGGTATCGGCAGACCGACCAACTGGGATAGTGAGGTCTTGGTCCCACCGGACCAGATCGGTATACGAACCATACAGAGGTCTTCGACCAGACAACTGGACCTGGACCTCATCCGGGAGCGTAAGCACTCCATGTGACAGGTATAGGCGAATACCAGCTGGGACCATGAAATCCATTCCTAGTAAAGCGTCTTGACCAGCCAACTTGCCAACCCAAGCGCTGAAAAAGTAGACCAGCGATCCCGACAAAGTAATTTTCACACGCGTTCTTCCTTCGGTCATATAAGAGTTTTCGCCGATCCCGACGCATTCTTGTCTCTGGGTATCGTCTATACGACATCCGACCTTAAGAGCAAAGGCGGAGTAGATTATCGATACTTCAGCTCCATAGTCGAACAACATCGTCGCCTTCTGGTTATTAATCTTGCCACAGGCTTTCGCCTGCTTGAACCATTTATCAGGCGCGTGATACTTCCAGTATCAGCGGGATTCTCCATACAGCAAGTCCAACTGCATAACCACCTTAGTCCGGGAGTACTAATCGGTCTTCAGACTGTAGACCGGATGGTCTCGGTCGACGCAATTTGGAATAGAACGTGTATTGTCGGTCTTATCCTCCTTGCCGACATATGCATAGATGTGAACCGTAGAACGCTCGGCTCGATCCAGATTCCAAACCTGGCGAGCGTTCTAGTTTAACATATTTTCTGCGTCCTGCGGCAGCATCCCCGCGTGCTTGTCCGGTACGTACCACTTGCGCATCATGTTAAAAAATTCTTCAATCTTGCAGTGGCCGGCCTCGTGGATCTCTCCACATGACTTGCATACGAAGAGGCAGTGGTCCGTCGGGTGGCCGCGTCTCTCGCACTTCTTGCACACCATCTTCTTCCAGCAGTTTGGACCATCATGTTTACTCGACCCACAGTGGGAGCACTTCTGACGAGGTCGGTCTGGATCGGACTTGCTTCCGTTCCTTCCCTTCCGGTCCGTCCACCTGGTCGGACTTCGACTTGGTCTTCGGGGCAGGTCCCGCAACATAGACGTAACGATACTGGTCTTCATCCGACGACTCCTGGCTGGATTGACTTCCACTTTCCCCTTCCGATCCCGTGATGTCTTCGGCTACGATCGCCTTGACCGCTCGGGTCGGTCTGGTCCAGGGCCTCTTGACCGGATCGGTCTGGGTCTGGGTCTTGGATCGGTAGCGACCTGATCCACCAGCACTCTTCTCCCTCATGCTAAGCGACTGCTGTAGCGTCCGTAGAGTCTGTTCAACTTCACCCGCGTCCCTAAGACGCAGCAGAGTAAGCTGGTCCGCCAGTTCTTGATCGTCCAGGGTACTAATGTAGTGACCCACATGTTCCAGTGAAGCACCGTTCGGCGGGTTATTCTCTTTAATTGTTATGCCGGCACGAAGTGCAGCCACGTTCAACCGATGCAAATATTTGATCGGTGTCTCGTCGCTCCGCTTCTGCATATGGTGATACTTGCGGGCACTCGAAAATCCGGAGTTACAATATTGCCCTTCAAACTCTGCACATAGCTGTTCCCAGTCAGACCGGACATCCCGACCTAACTGTTGGATCCAGTTGGCAGACGGTCCTTTCAACAAATCCCGGAGAATCATACACCTTTCACTTTTCGGGGTCTGGTCTCGCAGGAACGCAGACTTGACCCGACCGAACCAAGACCGGGCCTGGTCTTCATCAGTATCCTTGCCAGTGAAGTCCTTGAGGTCGGTCGTCGCGGCCATACGGATGCGCGGAATCGCAGCAGATCCAAAGTTGTAAGCAATAGTGGAGGCTATGTTAGTCTTGCGTGGCTTGCCAGCGCCCGTACCGTCTGACCCACAGTGGTCGTCCTGACCGCCGACCGACTCCATGTCACAGTCACTTGTCTTACTTGGTCTACGCGGTCTGGCTGGTTGCAGCTTGCGCTTCCCTTTGCCGACTTGCTTACCACTTCGAGTGGGCTTGTCCACACATGTTACCGATTCCATATCCACGTATCGGCAAACAGTGGCACTTTGCTGGGTAGACCGGTCTTGGGCATGTGGCCGCAGAGGTGGTCTAACCCGGTCTTCCATGAAACGCTCCATCATCGTCTCAAACATGGTTTGGACGTTAGCTGGAGTCATGGGAAACGTGTTGATACCCTCCTTTTGCGGAATTGAGACCTGTGGGGGTCGCTGGAGCCCCGACTGGAAAGCATCCCTTTGCTGCCGCATGTCCCTTTTTTGGTCAGGCTTGGCATGGTCCACCCCCATGGTCATCCGCTCGACACCGGTCTCCAACTGTGATGAGCTGTTAGAGGCCGGTGGAGACTGATAAACCGATTCGTCATCAGAACCAATGTCGACAAGCGCTGTGGAGGCTTCATCGACCTTCACTGCTGCGGTGGGAGTTGGGTGGCGAACCGCCCCCAACAGTGGGACCAAATGGTCGTGGAAGGTCGATATCGACGATTTCATCCTCCAAGTATCAAATTCAAATAGTTTTTGGACATCGGCGGGGTTATGCATTTTAATGCCAACCTCCGCCAACATCGCCACCAAGTTTTTCACCAACAGTAATGGGCGATCACTCTGGACCGGCTCGGTAGTGGGACCGAGAAGACGGTCGGGGATCTGGAGGTTCAACACCCGAAAGACCACGTCAAAACGAACAAATCGTTTCAGCTCAAAACTGTAGTACATCTTGTTTAGGTCTTCTTCAGTGATGCCTCCATCTCCGACCTGCGACTTTTCTTCGAGGTCTTCTTCGTCGGCCGGCATTCCCAGCCCTTTTATGGGAACCTTGGGTACCTTGGGGACTTTAGGGAGGTAGACCGGATCGTTCCAGTCAGCCTCCAAGTAATTTTCATCTTTTATTTTTCCATCAATTTTTTCATTCATACACATAGGATCGGGACCAAGGTCCTGATCCTTTCCAGAACTATAGCAAGACCTGCTATAGTCCCGATCGGCTCCGGTGGGAGCCTTTTGGGGAGAAAAAAACTTATTAATCCCGATCTGGCCCTCCACCAGGCCAGATCGGACATCTCCATCTTTATCAACAGCGAGAACGTAAGGCGATAGCCTTTCCTTACGTCCTCTCCAGAACGACTCCATATTCAAATCATTCAAATCTTCGAATCCAATTTTTTAAGGAATATCAGCACGGTGATATCCACGATCACCAAGTGATCCGGGCACGCGCACCATTGTGGTGGAGTCAAGTTCGAAATCGAAAACATTAGCATCGATAACCTGAATACCACCATCGCGCCCAGACTTCCAACTTTCGGAGGGGGTACTCCGCGGACCACCACTCGAGATCTGGTCCGATCGTCCGCAGCAAGCAGACGACCGGTCGTCATCAGAACCCACTTGGTCCGATTGTTTAGTGTCCATCTCACCTTGTGTACCCGATGGAATGGGCTAGTTACACACTCGGTGGATCGGGATCGCAGATTGGATCGAACCGGTCTTGAATATAGAAGACCGATCTGGGTAGGTATCTCCGGGGCGGAACTCTTCACCCCAGACACAAACAAACCAAAAACACTTCCAAGAGATAACTTCCAATAGGTCGATCGTCCAAACGATCAAGACCTGACCAATACGAACTATTAGAGGGTAGACCGACCGTTCCGGTCTAGCCCCTGACCAATACGAAATAAGACCAAAACCGGTCAAGTTTCCAACCAATATTAAAACAAGCCAATATGTCCGCGTAAAGACCCAATATTCTCGTGAAACTCCACAAAAGATATCTCCACGCCAAGACCAATCCATTGAATAGCACGTTCCAAACGTACTTGAGTTGAGGTGTTGAGATCGCCAAATCGTACTCCCGTCGAGGGACTTCCGGTGGGCCAAAGTGCGCGTGCGGCGCGTCCAGACCGGGTATAATGGGCGAGAGGGGGTAATTCGACCCTCTGCCCCCAAACACTCCGCGGCGGGCGGAGGCGACTAGTGTACGAAAAGGAAAGAACGGCGACCCCTAGCTGTGGTGTGAACCAAGACCAGAAGAGGTTTCATCCACTTATCCGAAAGCTAAAAGATTTTCTTACTTAAAGGTATAACCCCTGTCCTAAAAGGTAAAACCACAACTAAAATACTACTACCCTATAGTCCCTAAATGTACCCACACAAAAATATGTAACATACCCAAAGTCGGGTGACTCACCAAAACTTGCGTTCTTGACACTTCTTGAGTCTGATAGGCTGAAAAGCCCCCCTTGTTTAAACCAATCCGAAATTAGACCAAATGCCTTGACAAAACTTGACCAGAAGTGTGCCAAATTTTAGGCACGCTTCTCCACAGTACATACCGTATGTATCGTGCATACCCCCTGCAGTGTTTAGGGTTCATTGGCTGTTTTCAGCCTGCACGGTTTAGGGTTTAGGGGTTTAGGGGGGGGTATGTACGTACCTACGGTGTGTACGTTAGCAAAACCCATATTTGTAAAGGGTCGTATCTTCGTCTGGGTAAGAACTTCGCTCGTCTACAACTTCGCCTGCGCCATCGGTGTGGTGTGCTTGTGGTTCTTCCTTCATGTACTGGAGGCAAAGTGTAAGTCGTAGTCCGTCCAGACGGGACTCCCCATATCGAATTTTCTGCGCCGCCCATGCTATCAGCTCGCTCCAGAATATTGTCCAGGTTTGGCGTACTTGTTCCGCTTCAGATCTCTTTTCCTGCCTGAAAACAGCCATATTCCGATGATTCCATAGACAAGTAATGGTAACAATTCATAGAGTCCACCATATACGTTCGAAATGGCGTTCCACATCCTCTGCCGGCCGACGGCAAACTTGAAAAATTCGTCTCTTCATTTCCATCGTTATCTCCGGCGGTTTCCTGTCGCGACTGTATATGCGTATCTCTGCACTTGGTAGTTGTTGATAGTCTCACCTGCCCATTTATATATAATGATCTGCCATACACTGATGGCTCTTGGACATCCCCACACAATATGTGTGACCCCTTTCCCCGGTGCCAAACATTCCGTGTCTACGTGACAAGGAACACTGACACCGCTGTACATATTAAAATTATTGAGTTGGATAGTCGCCACTCTATAATTCACCCAAATTTGGTAGTCTGTCAGCACATGTCGATGTTCCCACAGTTGCCTTGGACTTTGTTCCTGTACCGCCGACATCCATTTATCTGCGCGACACTTGTCTGTCCATTTCTCCATAATCGGTCCCAATTGTCGTGAAATGTCTTCATGATATATCTGCTTGAATGCTCGTCGTACTTGGAATGTAATCTTCCTAATTGGCATTCCATCACATAGTCGCCAGGGTATACCATGTATTGCCGGGTGCGGTAGAAAAACAGCCTGTTGGTCTTGTTTTGCGTCGCTGATATTATTCCATAATATCCCATTGTTGGATTGCTTGAATGTCACTAATGTAGATCCAACCCTGTCATATCCTGCTATCAAAACGTCCGCTATCTTCTTCCACGTCAAATCCATAAAATAACTCGTAGGCTCATACATCTGTATAGGTGCAAATTCCCCGATACATTTACCCACGTCGACCCTTGGCGAACATACAATAATCCAGTACATCCACTCAATAATGTATGCGTCGTGCGTGACTGCTTTCTTCATTTGCTTTTACCTGCTGTGCATATACTGCTCCAGAAATACGACGAATCCGCATTTTCTTGATCGATCCTTGTCGTATCTATTTGTATCTGTCCACCCGCAACATATCTCCATTTCCATCTATTATACAGGGATTGGAATGCCATGCAAAACTCCCCCAAAAGGTTTCCATCGAAGGCGTGAAGCTAGTGTGCGTCGGCTGGTCCGCTAAATCTATATTTATTGTAATCCGGCTGCCCTTTCGTATCCCTCTCCTGCATTCCATACATCCTCCGTCCCAAAACGAATCCAGTTGGAATGATAATTGCTGACCGTACAGCTATAACTGGATGGATTGCTCTTCATCTGGGCTCATCCACTGTCCGAGATCCTGACGAAGATCTGCCCATTTTCTTCTAGAGGACGTACTATATCCTAGCCTCCTCCTCTGTGTGTGAGGAGTGAGGTTCCTGACTTGATTGCCATCCAGCTGTATTCGACTCCAGCTTAGCCACACCTGTTTATATACAGAAGGAGGTTAGATTAGCCAAGATGTAGTATCTCTTACCCGTTGAAGACGAATCGCCAGTGGGATCGCTATCAAGCCCATACCCCCTGCCCCTTTTGGCGTATAAATCAGCGCCGGTGATATTTTATGCCGTACATTATCTCCTACGGTAACCTTCACCCATATAAACTGCTTCTGCATGCGAACCAGTTGATGCAGGATATGTTGGGGTGGGTGGGTAAATCTTCGCCGTAAAAAGGAGGGCAGGCAACGCAATGGTGTTAAATAGAAGAACCCTTTCCATGACTGTCGTACCGCATTGTGTTGCTACTTGTAGTCGTCTTCTTATACTTTGCAGTCTCCTCGCCCACTTCACTTCCGTAAGGTCCGTCGATCCAACGTCGTAACCTAGGTACGTCTCCGTCAATTGTAAAACAGGGATGTCATGCCAGCTTTGAAGGACGATTGCCTTATTCAGGAACAGCAACTCACTTTTGCGTACTTGTAATCCCAGACCCGAAAATTCCCCAAATTTATCAACTAATTGTAGCACGGTTTTGATTGATCCTGCCTGGTGCAAGAAGACCGTGTAATCTTCAATAAAAGCTGAAAACTTGTGGAGCGTACCTAATCGACACGGTCTGAGTCCCTTAATTGACTCCTCTCTTGAATCTCTATCGATAATGGTTCCACCGCCAGTATGAACAGTAAAGGAGCCAACGGGAAGACTTTACGAATTCCAGAGGTTATCGTAATTGGCTCTGATAATTCTCCATTTACCTTAAACTGCGCTGTTGTACCATGATGCAGCCTTAACACCAATCAGATGAAATTCGGGGAAAAACCAAACGCTCTCAGTGTACCATACAAATAAAGTAAATCCACCGTGTCATATGATTTCACGAAATCGAGAAAAAGAACTGCTGGACTGTTTTCAGGTGCCAACTTTATGTCATCATGACCTGTTTGCAATATTTCCTGCACGAGGATAACTGCCCGGTGCAGTCGACTCCCGGCGACAAATTCTTGCTGGGAAGTCCCTATCAGCTCCCCTAGAAATTGCTGTAGTCGAGTTGCTAATATCTTCGCGAATAGCTTGTAAATCGATTGCAAGAGGGATATAGGCCTGTAATCCATCGCGTTGGTCGAATCTCCATTTTTTGGAAGAGAAATTACCAACGCTTGTAGAAATGATTCCGGTGGCTTTTCTCCTTTAATAATCCTGTTAAAAAAACACATAGAGGTTCAATAAGGACGTTAGAAAAAAATTCTTGTAGAATTCATTTCATATCCTATCCGTTCCCGGTGAATTGTTCCGCGAGAGCGATTTGATTGCTGTGAAGATTTCATCCTCGTTAATCCAATGTAGAAGTACCTCATTTTGGGAAGGCGTCACCTTCCTCATGACTGCTCCACCTAAGAAGCAATGAAGTTCAGGGTCCATCTTGTCTTTCGCAACGAGACTGTGTCGGATCCCTAATATCCGGACTGTAACAGGACTGATCCTGTACAGGCTTACACTGTAATTGCGAGGAAGCGCGCAATACAAGAGGGGTAGGATTAGTTGATGACAACTAATCCTATACTAAAAGTAAATATATAATATTCACTTGTCTATTAGAACGCAAAATTAAGAGTGTTTATTTAATGGGTGGTTTAGAGGCTAATAGTATAGTAACTAACTGATTAATATAATAATATCAAGTATTCAACTAACTGTACTATTAGTTAACCTGCAAGATTCGGTATTTATACCGAATCGACTTTTCCTTGGTAGATTATAATAACTTCTAATCTCTTATTTAAATTTCAGACAACGCGTCTGAAATTAAACTGTGATATTCTAACTTGAATATCAATTATGTAATGGCACCCCATTACATCACCCCCCACCTAAGGTGGTTGGCCAATAATAATTCTTATTGTGGCCAATCATAGGTGCACTTGTTGGTCGGAATTTCTCATTCACCAACTGATTGACCATCGACTCGATGGTCAAAGCACACGGCGGCGCTCTAAAGAGAGCTGCTGAAAACATTGAAGGATCTTCTTCCTCCGCCTCAGCACTAGGTGCTGAGGTGTTGAGTGACAACGGTGACGCTGCATTAGCAGCGTCAACTACGCAAAGTTCGGAAGACGTACCGTCTTTGACCACAGATGCTGCTAAGCCGTCATCTGGAAAGAAACAGGGAGATGTTGCTAATGCATCATCTCGCACGATGGCAACTTCCGAATGGCGTGTTGCCAAGAGGGCCATGTTCGGGAGTTCTGACTCCGAACAAAGTGATGGGGATACAGCTGTCCCCACTAAAGGATATAGCGAGTCGAAACTCGCTAGGTGCTCATCGGCTAACAGCGATGACGACTCTGGTGTCGCTGTCTGCTATGACAGCGACAATGATCATCACAGGTGGTTGCGGGAACGCAGAGCCCCACCTGGACCAAGTACTTCTCCACGTCGGGGTGATTTAACCCCGGCGCGTGGTGTTGAAGCAGGCGGTGCTCCACCTGCTAAAAGAGCTCGAACAGAAGTGGCGCCTGCCGCTTCTAAAGCGTATCATCGTACGGAACCACATGTTCCGTACAGAGTGGGGGTTTGGACCCCTGGCTGGGCTATTGCCCCCAACAGTGGCGGTCACCGTAAACGGGACTGCCAGTATGCGTTGTTCGATATCAACGTGCTGGATGACTGCGAAGACATCCAGTCACGTCGATTCGATCGAAGTACAGACGATAGACGTCTGTACTTTATTGACCGCTTTTTCCAGGTTCGATATTATTCGAGCCGGAAAAGTTCAAGGAAGAACAGGGACGATAAAGACGCCCTGACTCAGAGTTGGAATGCTTTTGTTGACAACTACAACAAAATCCCAGATGATTACGTGAATAAAGTTCACGTAATGCGCGAGCGCTTTTTAAAGCACTCACGAATAGGCAAAATGGAATACATCCATTTTGCTTGCATCAAAGAAGGGTTAAAGTGTGGTGTCCCTTCTCACCTCGTATGCCCGCGGTGTACGCAGGGCGCTCCTCGTCTGTCAGAGGAGGAGTTGCGGGGGTACGGTGGTTTTTCCGTACTCGCCGAAATTCAGGATTTAATTGATACCCTGAATGCATAAACACCTACTGTTGATGCTACTTCACATTATGAGTTTGAGACTTCTTCTCAAACTCAGTCAAAAGGTCTGGGGCGTCGGACCTCAGAACCTTAATCGGCTCCCAAGAGTCGAACTCTTGGGGATATCCCATCCAGCGTACCAAGTACTCGGTACGGTGCCCCTTCTTCGAAGGCACCGAGCGCTTCGAGATCAAGCGCTCGAGGATATATCGCTTATTCCCCTGATTATCAATCAGGGGCGGCGGAGGTTGATAATTCCCTCGCCGTTGTTGTTGCGGAGCATGCTTCTTTTCTCCGCAAGCTCGAGGAATGTTATTCCTCCTTGAGCAGCGATATGTATCACGGTGTGAAGACATATCGGTCTCTTCGCGATGATGTCCGCGACATCCTCGGGGCGCACACTGCCCTCCAGCAGAAGAATGATCTTCTGTACGTTGATTTTTCCCGCTATAAGGGAGAGCTCGATCGGCTCACGGCTGATCTTGAGCAGTCGAAGGCGGAGGTAACGAATCTCCGCTCTGCTCACCAAAGGCTGGAAGCCGATTACAAGTCTCTCTTGGGATACTTGGAGAAGCACGGTATCTTCCGTGGTTCTGCGTCTCGTCGTAAGACGAAGACGAGTGATGCGGCTTGAGCCACCCAACATAGAATGTTGGGTGAAGCCACATTGCTGTGGGAATGTCTAAGGTATAGGCATTCCCCCGAATCTCTTCGACCTTGAAAGGTCCAATGTACTTAGGAAGCAACTTCCGTGTAGGCAAGTTGCTTATTGCATGTAAGACAAATTAGTAGTACTTAATAATACTAATTCACCTTTAAGAAAGGAGTTTTTGTTTTTCCTTCCTTGTTTGTCTGCATTTTGCTTCTGCTTGTCAAAAGCAGAGGCAAGTGCATCTTTTACATAGAGTATTACAGCTTGGAGATGTAATACGAGTTCATCTACTGCTTTATCAGCAGTAGGTGCATTGTCCTCGTTGTCTGCAGCCATTGCTGCAGAAACATATTCATCGTATGCAGCTTCCGTTTCAATTGAAGCTGCTTCCGCTTCTACTGTATTTTCAGTAGAAGGGCCATCGTTTTGTTCACAAGTTTCAGTCGCAACTTGCGCATTGACTCGCTCAAAATTTGAGCTGGTACCTCCCCCACTTAGATTTGGCGTACCTCCAAGTAAAGCTGGGGTTCGTGGATGCCTTAAGGCATTCACGTAGAACGGTGTATGCTTAGTTGAAGCATGCACCGAATTGTAAATCGAAAATTCAGTGAGTGACAGGTAGTCACTCCACTGTTCAAAGGCATGTGCGTATGATCGCAACATATCTCCGAGAACGCGGTTAGCCCGTTCCGTCTGACCATCCGTTTCCGGATGGTCCGCAGTTGACATCTTCAACTGGGTTCCCATAAATGAGAACGTTTCTTGCCAGAAACGTCCTGTAAATCTCGGATCTCGATCCGAGACAATGTATTCCGGCATTCCGTGCAAACGGAATACCGTATCAACGAATATCCGCGCTGTTTGAGCGGCGGTTACGTTCGCTGATACTGCAGTAAGATGTACCATCTTACTGAAACGGTCTACAAAGACCACTATTCCAGTCTTCCGACTATTGTCGGGTGGTAGACCGAATACGAAGTCCATTGAAATGGACTTCCAACACTCTGTCGGAATCGGCAGAGATTGCAGCGGAGCCTGTGCAGACTGCGCTGGCTTAACGCGCTGGCAAATCTCGCAAGCGCGTACGTATTTTCGTACCCACTTGTACTGGTTTCGCCAGTAAAAGTCACGTGCGAGATAAGCGTATGTCTTCTCTCGACCTTGATGCCCCGAAATCGGTGCATCATGATACTCAAACATAATTTTATGTTTGAGATCATCGTCGTTTGGAACGACGATGCTACTTCATCTTTTTGGTCTGTGCTGTAAAGAAGCAGACCATCGTGAAGTCGATATCGATGCACGCAAGCGCGGAGGAACTCTGGGAGATCGTCGCGTTTCGCACTTGATTGATTACGTAAGTAATAAATCAACAGACGTGTCTCCTCGTCTGTTTTGTACGCCTCGCGTACTTGTCGTATAATTGAAGACGACAAAGCAGTGCAACGGATCGCGTTTGCACTGGCCCCTTCGGTTACAGACGGTTTCGTCTCGTAATCGGGCCTTCGTGATAGCGCATCCGCTATCACGTTCAACTTTCCGGGTTTGTATTCAACCGTAAAGTTTTACTCAGCAAAGAATGACAGCCATCCATCCATTCTTTGAGAAATGTGTGGTGAATTCACGGCCGTGCGTAGCGACGCATGGTCCGTGTAAACCACAAACGGTCTATCTCCCAATAGATAGATCCGAAACTTAGCCAGTGCATACTTCATGGCAAGGAGTTCCTTGTCATGCACTGGATAGTTGCGTTCGGCTGGGCGCAGCTGACGTGATTGATAGCATATAAAGCGATCACGATCATCGTGATCACGCTGCATCAAATCACAGCCGATAGCGAAATCGCTTGTGTCGCAAACGACGTGGAACGGACGCTCGTTATCGGCTATAGCCAAGACAGGCGCTTCAGTCAAGCTTTGCTTGACTGCATCAAAAGCATATTGGCATTGGGATACCCAATGCCATTCGACATCTTTCTTAAGTAATTGAGAAAGAGGTCGTATTAACCCAGCATAGTTGCACGAATACTTGTGCAAATATTTTGCCAACCCAAGGAACTTTCGAAGTTCCTTAACGTTGTTTGGCGTAGGCCATTCAACGATCACCCTGATCGTTTCTGGATCAGGACGCACCCCGTTCTTGCCCACAAAGCATCCAAGAACGGGTATCTCAGGTGCACCAAAGGTGCACTTCTTCAGATTTGCATAGAGCTTATGCTTACGCATAAGCTCTAGCACTCGACGTAGATGCTCCCTATGGACATCTACATCGCTTTTATCGTGTTCACCCTTACTATGGATGAACACGTCATCGAAATAACTCGGTGCGAATTCTCTCACCGGGCGTAATAGATGCGTTACGCATCTGTTAAACGTAGCAGGGGCATTTCGAAGCCCCTGCGGCATAACAAGCCACTCCCAAAGCATGCCGCTTGGGGTTCTTACCGCCGTGAGAGGGATATCCTTATCACGCATTAGGATTTGATAAAATCCATCTCTTAGATCGAGAGCACTGATGGTGCTCACGCACATGCCATCTATGATGACATACTTCCGCGGTATCGGTGTCTGTGCCGGTACCGTCTCTGCGTTCAGCTTTTTTTAAGCGTGAACGATTCTCCATCCACCTGTGGACTTCTTCACACAAAAGGTGGGGGTAGAGTGCGGTGAGATAGACTCCCGCACTTGGCCTGCTTTACGACGAGATTCGAAAAACTCGTCGATCGCTTTTACCTGATCACGCGGCAACGGCCATTGCCGCGTAAGACAATACTTCGTGCCTGGCACGAGGTCAATCTCATGACGAGTTCCCTTATCTTTAGGGAGCTCGCTAGGTACTTCTTCTGGGAATACGTCAGCTTATTCCCGAAGTACCTCATAAAATGGGGAGTTCGCTTTAAGCGACTCCCAGCTCTGCGCTTCAAAGCGCTGAACTTTGGTTTGATCATTGGGAACCTATTTCCCAATGTTTTCCACTTGTAATGTGGATATTCGTTCACGAATATCCACTACATCATCTGTTGCTACGATAATACAGATCTGTTCGATCTGATCATCGTGCAAGTTTCTCATAAACTTCTTCCAGCTTAGCGCTGGAAGAGCCATCAACTCCGAACCTTCTTTCGGAGGGTGTTCCATCAACAGAGACTGGGTAGCTAATCCGGTCTCCGTTTGCGTCAAGACGTTGATCGTCTCGACAGAACTGTCCATGCAATCAGACGCACTCGTCTGATTGACTGCTACACGGTGATTACGATTCACCGTGTGCGAATACTCGTCATCATGGTGGCCACTGCCTACCATGGAATTTTGGCGATCAGATGTGATCGTTTGATCGGCCGCCTTTTCTGCGACACGGTGGTCTTTATCACCCGTGTACATGGCTAACGCAACGTGGTGGGCACTGGCCACCACGGAGTTGTGCTCACGATTGCACTCGATCGTGAGTTCACTCTCATCAACACGGAATTCATTCATCGTGTTGGAGCCTTCGGTCGCACAGTGGGTATTTCCCACTGTGGATAATATTTCATTCTCACGGTGGGTGTTTCCCACCGTGGATATCACTTCATTCTCACGGTGGGTGTTTCCCACCGTGGATATTACTTCATTCTCACGGTGGTCTTTATCACCCGTGGAATGTTTCTCTCCAACACGCAACGACTCTTCTGTTGCGTGTGGTAGTCCCTCTGGACTCTCACCAGCGGAGGTACCTTCCGCTGATCGTGTCAGAACAGACCTGGTGGTGCCATCGCTATCCACCAGACTGTCTGACGCTGCGGTTGTATCCTCTGATACAGCCGGATTACACACAGGGTGATAATATCCTGTGCATCCACCGCAGTCGATCGATAGGTTAACCCAGTCGATCGAGGGTTTAAACTTGGACATCCATGGGATTCCAAGTATCACATCGAACTTGTCATCTAAATCGATGACGATGAATTCATCCTCGAATGACAGTTCATTCAACTCAAAGCGTGTTTTAATCACACGCTTTGGAATAGTCACGGTTGCACCTGTTGCTAACCGGACTGACAACATACTTCGTGCGGTCTCTACCTCCACGAAGCTCAACAGCGTTAGACTCTGAGTTCTAACGAAATTTTTTGACGCTCCTGTGTCAAACAAAGATCGCATGGGGACATCGCTCCCGTGCGTCTTAACCTCCAGGGTGATAAGAGGATTATCATCACCCTGCACCTTTTGACAAGACATAGTCCCGTCTGGGGCTATTACCCTCACATGCCCTATGTGGGCATGTGGGATAACATTCCCAGTAGGGCTCCCCGCCCCTACTGGTGTTCTACGTTTTTTGCACCAACAGGGTAATAATGTCCCTGTTGGTTTTGCCGTGCAGCGGACGGTTCCGTCCGCTGACTGCGTCGCACCGGACGCGGTGCCATACACAATGGGCAAAATGCCCCATTTTCGCGCATCGATTGCAGCGAATATTCTTCTTAAATTTCGGTTTCTTGGTGTTCGAAGCAACCGAAACCGATAGGTCCATCGTCTCTGGACCTCCACCGCCCACGCTCTGGCGCGGGTGGCTGTTTCTTGAGACGAAGTGTGAGCTTCGTCTGCCTGACTGCTGATTGTTGACATGCTCGTGCGGCATGTCAAAAGCGAAGGGCTGTTGAGCCCTTCGGCTGTACCCAGCATGCGATGACGCTGATCGCATGCTGAACTCCTCACGGATGCTCATATCAATGGCATCCCTTAGAGTCTCTGGCGGGTGCCGGTAGAGACTCTGTTTGACGGGACCATCATTGAGTCCCTTCATGAAGCCAGTGACCTGCATAGCAGGGGGAACCGGCTCATACACAATATTTGACAGCAAATATTGCGTCTTCTGAGCGTAAGCTTGAAGGTCAAGCTTACCTTGCCGGAGTTCCATGAATTCCTGCCGACTACTTAGCTCCATTTCTGGAGCTTCAAAGTTGAGCTTTAGCTCAGCTTTGAATTCCTTATAAGTAAGGAACGCAGAGTCATCAGTGGCTCTGCGACTCATCGCCCATGCCCTGGCTCTGCCGCCCAGACATGTTGTGGCGAAGTACGCCTGTTGACGTTCGTCAACAATATTTTGTGCAGAGATGGCATCTTCCACCTCTGCGAACCATCTACGAAGGGGCTCGCCCCCTTCACTGGTAAAGGGCGGTACTCGCGCCTTTACCACTTCAACGCTATGCGTCGCAGGTGCAGTTGCGGTCCGCGCTTCCGCTGGAGCGGGCCGTTCTGACTTTTCTAGGTGGTTTCGCCTAAAGCGATTCACCACCTGTATCACTTCCTCCGGGGACTTACTCTGGAGGAAGGTAATGATGTCGGTCCCCATAGACCGAACCATTTCCACCGCCGCGTCTTTACTACGCGACGAGAAGGGAGGGAAGTGCTTATTAACCTCTTCCATCGTTCTCTCTCGCTCGGCAGTCGTCATGTCTCGCGACATGATGCCGAGCGGCTCTTAATCTTCGCTCCGCTAGTTAACTAGCAGAACGAAACTGTGGTCGTTAAGACGGACCACAAGTGCTACCAGGTGTAACAGGACTGATCCTGTTACAGGCTTACACTGTAATTGCGAGGAAGCGCGCAATACAATTAGGGCAGGATTAGTTGATAACAACTAATCCTATACTAAAAAGTAAATATAAATATTTACTTGAGTCTAAGAACGCAAAATAAGAGTGTTTATTTAATGGGTGGTTTAGAGTCGAATAGTATAGTAACTACCTAGTTAATATAATAATATCAAGTCTTTAACTAACTGTACTATTAGTTAACCTGCAAGATTCGGTATTTATACCGAATCGACTTTTCCTTCTTAGATTATAATAACTTATAATCTCTTATTTAAATTTCAGACAACGCGTCTGAAATTAAATTGTGATATTCTAACTTGAATATCAATTATGTAATGGCACCCCATTACAGGGATGGACACATCGTCCGAATACGCTTTCGCGTACATCCCTGCCAACAGGGTATTCAGTTCTTGGATATATGTTTCCAAGTCCCTAGTGCCCTGACGGCACCTCAGAAACGCCAGCTGATTCTGGAAAACCAGATCAGGCGTTGCGTACATGTCCATAATCTTCTGCTTAAGGACCTTCCAGGTTGGGAACACGTCCGTGACTGACTCCGAACATGTAAACGCCCATGCACGGGCTTTACTCGTAAGATGGGTCGATGCAAGTCCCACTTGCAAGTGATCAGCGATCACATTCGCTGTGGAGAAGGCCGTTTCGACCTCTCGCAACCATACGTAAAGGTTGTCACCCTTATCTCCGGTGAACTCCTTTATCTTAAACGATAATGGGGGTCGCACCCCCGTGGAACTACCTCCACTACAACTCGCCTCATGAGCGATGAGGGCATTTACGCTTGCCTTTACGGCCTCAAGGCCCTGCCCCACTAGGAGCTTCATGCCTTCGTCACCCAATAAAGGTAACAGCCTTTTAAAGGCTTCCTGCTGGACGAGGGTCAAACTATCCCAATCGTCCTAATTCATTCTTTACAGAGAATGCCTTAGTCTACCAACACAGGTGTTGGATTGACTACAAGTGCTACCAGATGTAGCCGGTGCGTATACGCACGGTGCCGCTAGCGCACAGAGGAAGACTCTTCCTTAAAGCGGTGCCTACCGCTACTTAGCCTATACGCCCTTATAAAGGGCTTAGTAGGAGATATCTCCTACTCGGGGCCAAGATTCCCGGGTTGGTTTACTAATTAGCCTTAACGGCTGTGTTCCCTTTACGGGATGTAAGTAAAGGGAGGGCTCCCTCTTACCTACGACTCTCACTGCACGCGCGACCGGTCGAGGTCGCGCGTCCGCTAAATAGTGTGAAATGTAAACTGAATATATTTAATATGTAATTAGCCTAAATTAATTTAAACTAATATAAACTATATGTAATACTAAGTAGAATATTCCCAATTCGTACCTAGCTAAAATGTAGTGTACACACCTGTGTACCGACACGTGGATGGCTGACACACCACCACACCAAGGGCCCCTGCCCTGATTGGTTAAAATAACCAAAGGTTCGAAACCTTTCAAACCGGTCAATACTGACCTCAACCGTAGTGTACTCATGTACACCAACATTACATGTAACTCGAATGTAACCCCGTTACACTGACCCATGTAACTGCAAATTTGTATGCGATTGTGGCCTGTTGATTTCCTGTCTCCACGCTCTCAAAGTCTATTCTTGTCACCGTTTGTTCTTTCTCTCAGATGGCAACACGTTTATATAGCCATCGAATGTCCGAAGAAGACCGATGCAGAAAGCGCCCCTTCTTGCCTGACTTAATCATCTTGCGATCAACCATGCCACTCGCGATTAGTTCCTCTCGAGTAGTACAACTGTCTCGCAGTCGTCGTCTCAAGCGGCTGGACCTTCTACGTCGGTGATACTTAAGTCGCCGCCTAGTGCTTTGCATTGCTTGACGATACTTCCCCATTAAACAGTCCCAACGAATCTGGTGATGCTCCCACGAAACTGTCATCTGTTGGATAGCGTTCCTCAGTACTTGTTGGACCTCGTCTACACTTGAACTTCTAAAGGGGTATGCCGCGGCCGGAATCCGTTGAGAGATCATGCCTGTCCGGGGAAGCCGTAGGTGTAATTGAAGCTCCTCATGGTCCGATTGTTGAACTGGCTCCGTCGTATACAGCCATTGGACCCATCCCACAAGACAATTCGATACATAAAACCGGTCTATGCGGCTAGCTTGTGCTCCTCTCCAAAACTTAAAGAAATTCGCTGGCGTGATCGGGGTAATCTCTTCTAGTGCTGATGTCATACTTAACCGTGCGTGTAGCAGGTTTGTACACGCACGGTGCGGCTAGAGCACAGAGAAAGACTTTCCTTAAGCGTCGATACGCCGCTACTTAGCCGATACGCCCTTATACAAGGGCTTAGTATGAGATCGCTCTCTTACTCGGGGCCAAGATTCCCTTAGTTTACTGTTAGTAAAACTAACGCCTTGTTACAAGACTTTCCTTAGAAAGGGGGTAGCTAAGGGAGATATTCTCTTTGACTACAACACTCACTGCGCGCGACCGGTCGAAGTCGTGCGCCTAGCAGTATTAGAATATTTTGTAAACTGATTTATATTTAATATGTAATTAGCATAAATTAATTAAACTAATGTAAACTATATGTAATACTAAGTAGAACTTACTCAATTCGTACCTAGCCAAAATGGAATGTACATCACCTGTGTACCAACCCGTGGCATGCTGCCACGCCTTCACTAAGGGCTCTCGCCCTGATTGGTTAAAACAACCAATAGGTCCAAACCTTTCGTACCGGTCAATACCTGACCTCAACAGTTGTGTACTTACGTACACCAACGTAACCAAATGTAACCCTGTTACATCCTCCCCCACAAGACTATTGCTTACGCAATAAACAATTATAGTTGGAGAACTCCAACTGCCAGAACTCTGGCTTACCATGAGCACCTTTAGTGGTGCTGAGGATTCTCCTCGAGAAGAGGATGTAGAATATTCCGATAACTCGGAGGAGGATGCCCTTGGGGATATCTCCCCAAAGGCTGACCGCTCCGACAACGCCGAACGGCGATGTCGGCAGCCTAATCCGTTCCCCACACGTGGGGAAAATGCCCTAGCTAGTGCGACACTCCTACCAACGTAGGATGCTACATCCGGATCGCCGAAGGCGATCATCACGAATAAGTTGGATGCGGCTCAAGAAGCTCAACTTGCCGTACAGGCACGAGAGGCTGCGTTACGCGCCCCCAAACGCCCGCCACGGGTGGCATATAGTTTGGAGGGTCCTCGAGACCCCCAAAAGTGGGCTAGGACTGTGGTAGGAATGGTTTAGCATCCTATATTCCTGGCCCTGCGGCTGAACAGCCGTATCAATACGAACGCCGGGAGAAAATCCGGGAAAAACTGCTCGCGCAGAAGCAGTTCACTGGCGTGGGCGCCTCGACAGACAGGCACAAGGTGCCCTTGTTGAGAACCTCCGCGAGATTCCTATCGTTATTTTTCCAGGAGAGAATGCCGAAGAGGCAGAACAGAAATTCCGCGCTTGGGCGGAAGGGGAAAAACTCCTCCCTATTATTACTCAGATGCACAACAGCTATTCCCTCCGTGACGTTCGGGTGGAGAGGGCGTTGCGCTTGGCGTTTGCCTGAGCCAAGGCTATGGGGCTATTACGTGCCCCTCATCGCACGCGCTATGCCAGCGCTCCTGCCTCCAACGCGGTGCCAGAGAACAGTGTGAGTGCCACATCTGCCTCCGGCGAACTCCCAACTACTGGGGGTGAAGGGGCTTCTCCCGCCCCTTTGGTCGTCGACTAGCAGCGGAATTCTCCCGCTCGAAAGCGTCAACGACGTCACGGCAATCCTGCCCTAGGGGAGTCTCGGACTCCCACGAACTCTGTGAGTGCGGATAACCCTTCCACTTCACCAGATACTGGGTTTGACCCCGATGATGGCGTCGCGCATTCAGACGCTCCACATGGTAATGTGGAATACCCTCCGTATCGAGAACTGGAGGAGGAGGTCGCGCAATTGCGACGCGAGTTTCGAGAGCGCTGTGATCGACACAGTCATCTCATCCAGGACGTCTAGGAGGGACTCCTCGATGAGGGGGATGCGATTGAACGCTTCGAGAAGCGGCTTGACTCTCTCGAGTCGACCGTTGCGGAGCTTCGTGGTCGCATTTTGACCCTGTCGGACTTATTCCGCCCTGCCGTGTCTTACGGCTCTTACGGCTTCTCGCCTTTCCAACCCCCTCCAAGAGGGGACCCGCCTCCGGGTTCTGGTATGGCTTAAGCATACCTACGTAGAAAGTTGGATGCGTACGCATCGCCTTCGGAATATCCAAGGTGTACGCCAAGCCCTTTCGGGATAGCACCTTAAAAGGCCCCACAAACCTGGGGCGCATTTTTTTTCTTAACACATTAGAAACTGAATATTTAGGAAGGTTTTTAGCGTTTAATAAAACACTTTCTCCTACTTTGTACGCCCTTTTGTTACGCCGACCCTTGCGGTCGGCCTGTTCTTTTTTCTTGTCTTGGCTTTCCGCCATGCCATCGAAAACGTGTCGTAAGACACTAAGGCGCGTCGATAAAAACTTATCGATGTGCTTTCGCATAGATACAGGGCTGACATCGGGGAATCCTTTGTAGCCGGTGCGTATACGCACGGTGCGGCTAGCGCACAGAGGAAGACTTTTCCTTAAAGCGGCGTTCGCCGCTACTCAGCCGATACGCCCTTATAAAGGGCTTAGTAGGAGAGGACTCTCCTACTCGGGACCAAGATTCCCGGGTTGGTTTACTGTAGACTTTTCTATTGCCTTAACGGCAAGGCTCCCTTACTAACGGTGTAGCTAAAGGGAGGGCTCCCTTTACGCTACGGCACTCACTACACGCACGACCGGTCGAGTTCGTGCGTCTGTAGGTGATAGAGTGAAACGTAAACTGAATGTATATTTAATATATAATTAGCCTAAATTAATTTAAACTAATGTAAACTATATGTAATACTATGTAGAACATACCAAAATCGTACCTAGCTAAAATGTAGTGTACACCACCTGTGTACCGACACGTGGATGGCTGACACGGCACCCCCCTGGGGCTCCTGCCCTGATAGGTTAAAATAACCAATGGTTCAAACCCCCTTCGAACCGGTCAATACTGACCCCAACCGTAGTGTACTCACGTACACCACCAACTGAATGTGACTCGAATGTAACCCTGTTACAATCTGAAAAGACCGAATATTTTAGCTGATATGGGCAAGATGAAACTGCCGATTGAAGTGGGAGATGATTACTGTAGTCGGACTCCATCAAATGATAGCCAATGACAGTATTTGAAATATCACTGTTCTAGTTTGAACATATTTGCTGTTCAAAAGAAATTTGGATTATAAATTCTTATAATTCATTTAGAGTTTTTTCGGTACCCTTTCCGACCGACGGCTCAATACATTTAATTAAATGTAGATAAAGCCCGCTGGGCCACGATTGGGATCCTTGTAATGCATTTCATTTGCAAAATAGTGGATAATTGAGAACTAAGCTCCTAGCCTTCAAACAGTGAGGAGAACACTCGTGACAATTAATCCCGCTAAAATAAAAATTCGAATATTTTGCTGATCTCCATCAGCTGACAACCTGTCCCTGAAATTTCCAGGTCACTTCACCGAACACAAATTCCAGCTACACAGGTGGTGTAGGTTTCCAGTTGAAGATGTTACGGCTGAGGACAAACGAAATGAACAAGATGAACAAGTGCTCAAGCTGAAGAAGACGCTTTACGGTATGAAATAAGCTGGAAGACTATTGAATCGGCTGATACACGGAAAGTTGCTGGAATTACAATTTTTGCAGTATATCACCGACATGTGCTTGTACGTGAAGGCGGTTCAAGGTCATATATCATTCTCTATGTTGATGATCTTCTTGTGACCAAGGCAAAGGAGAAGCTGGTGAATCAGTTTTTCGAGGACTTGAAGACATTAAAGAAAAAAAAATTGGGTATGGGGTCCAAATTTATCTGGATCCCGATTATTTCGATCACAATTTTGGATTTAGGCTGGATTAAGAAGTGACGATTGATGGTATCATTAAGGATTTTGGTCTCAAAGTTGCTAATACAATCAAGTCGTCAATCGGGCAAGAATTCGAGAATTTAGAAATGCAACCAAGTGATGAACTCTATACTTAGTAAATCTAAACCATTCATAATATATTACTCTTTAATCTTTTGTCTATCACTTAAGCGGCTCAGATTAACTATTAAAAACCAAATTTACCTTTTTTTCTTTCTATATTGCGCGGTTCCTCACGCAGTAATAACAACGTATGACCCCTGTCATCTATCCGCTCGTCACATTGGTGTTGAGCTACTTCTTCCTGGTCGGCGTGGTCTCAACCGACTCACGTATTGGTATAAGAAAATTAATAAACGATTTTTAATCTCTCGTGGAGGTTTGCTACAGGTTTCATGATGCACAAGGCCCGACATTTTTTTCAGTGCACAAGGCTACCAGGCGGCCACATGCGCCAACAGAGACTGACTCGAATTTGGCCAATAAGATTGGAAGATATTTGAAGGGGACCAAATCACGTAAACTAAGTATGAAGAAACCAGAGGATACCTCGGAAGTTTTCAAGATTACAGGCTACAGTGACGATTATTTTGCAAGTGCGAAGGATGATAAAAGCTCAACTACTGGTGGTCTAATATTCGTCAACGGGATGCTGGTGAGATGGATATGCAAGAAGCAAGGTGGAGTCTCGTTATCAACTATTGAAGCCGAATATTAAGCGACATCAACGAATATAGTAGAATTAGTCGGTTTTAAAGAGTTGGAGTCAAGAACTAGCTTCCTATGCAGATTGTGTTGGAAGTGCACTAGCGTTGCGCAGAACTTCAAGGTATCGACGCCAGAGTAGTAGCCCATGGTAGGGCATATCGAGTTTTCTAGAAGGAATAGTTAGTACAATAGGTGGTAGGACATCGAGGTGCAGGGAGTTCTCACTTCGAGATTGGTAGAGCCACTGAGGAGGACCCCGGCGGGGGCCCGAAACGTTCGTATTCTAACAGATTTGCATAGACAACAAGACGGACTTATCGATCCTATCTACGTTGAACCTACAGAGATACCCGCGGATGTACTAACCAAGGCATTGGCGGTACCAATTTGAAGAATTGCGAAGCGCGTTCGGCTTGCAACACATGTGATTGTCATTGAGGCGGAGTGTTTAAAATATGCACTTTACCGGTTTATACCCAAAAATAGGTAGAATGTAGTTATCAGTCTTACCAATGCTATGTCGTACCTTTCTTAGGAGCTGAAATTGGGTACTTAGAATTAGTTTAGGTTACATGACCGATATAGTATCACAATTAGTTTCAACGCTTCTGCATATTACCAGTTAGGAAAGATAATCACTTCTTAGAGCATCTACACCGCGAAGTGTATATGTTAGTGTAAACTCCGGATACATTACGCAATTATTTGGGCTTCCATCCACCGCGCCGTTTTATACAGGAAATCGCCATATTTTTTACATATTGGGTATCAATAAATATCCCATAGTGCAAATATACATTCCCGGATAGATACTGTGTAAAACCTGCGCAGCTACCCATTTAACTGAAAATGAGCCAGGAAGACGAACGTGTTGCAACTGCTTCGACCCCACAACGGGCGCTAGGCAAGAACTTTCATCCCGATGAAATCGCCTTTCTGGCAACATGTTGGTTGCGGATATCAGTAGACCCCATCGCCATCTGCGACCAGCAGTCGTCGACGTTCTGGGAGAAAATAACTGCTGAGTTCAGCAGCATCAAAGATGAAAGTTCGCCAGAGCAACCTCTGGCAGCCCTACAGTGTCACTGGACTACCGTGTCCAGGGCTGTCTCGATCGTCTGCGGTATATTCAATCGCCTCTTACGGGACCTACCTTCAGGGTGGAACGAGGCGATGGCCCTGGAGGAAACCTTGAGGCGGTTTCAAGACCAATCAAAGAATCCCTTCAAATTCCTGAAAGCGTTCCACGTTTTGAAAGACGCACCAAAATTCAAAATGATTGGAGCTGCTGTTCCCGCGGTGACTGACAGTCAAGCGGGATCGCTGGCTGATGATTCCGGTGAGCGCCCGCCCGGAAATAAACGGGCGAAACGAAGTTCGTCGGCAGAAGAAGATCGAGAAGAGCGTCGGCGACAGCTCGTCCAAGCGGCACGTGACCTCGTGCGAATCGCCGAGAAGAAAAAACGCGTTGCCGAAGAGCTCACACAAATAGCTGAAGATGAATACGCGTTGAAGCTATTCGGCAGTGATCCAGACTCGGAGGATTACAAAGAATTTATTAAGCTGAAACGGCAAGAGTACTTAGCCAAGTTCAAGCGTAGACTCGAGCAATTATAAACAGAGAAGTTACAGCTCCATCTCGTCGCCGAATTTTTGCCAGATATGTTCAATAAGATCTTTCTGTAGCTGTTTGGACAATTCAGAATTGTGTAGATATCGTAGGTTTGTTCGCTGTACCTCCATTTCAGCAGGAATCTGAGGAGGAGCCGGTCTTATCAGAGGACGGTCAAAGTCTTCGCCAAACAGATACTCATGAGGCTTGTAAGTATGCCGTTCGTATTCCACTATCATGTTGTGCAGTATGATACAAGCAACGATGATATCCTTCATACTGGAAGCACTCCACAGCTTACATGGAGTGTTCAGTATGCGAAATCGTGCCTGAAGCACACCGAAGGCTCGTTCCACATCTTTCCTTACAGCCTCCTGTTGTCGTGCAAAGAGCTTCTGTTTGTTGTTTAAAGGATTGGGTACGGTCTTGACAAAGGTTGACCATTTCGGGTAAATAGCATCAGCAAGCAAGTATGTGGACCTATAGGTATTACCGTTGACACGAAACTCTGCTATAGGAGATTTACCGTTAACAAAATCCTGGAGCAATGTCGACCGTTGTAAGACTTGATATCATTGTTGGATCCTGGCATTCCAAAGAAGGCATGCCAAATCCACAAATCTGACGTTGCCACTGCTGCTTCCAAAATGACAGTGGGCTGTTTGTATCTACCTTGATACATTCCCGCCCACGCTTTAGGGCAGTTTTGCCATTCCCAGTGCATGCAGTCCACAGACCCAAGCATACCAGGAAATCCTCGAGCGGTATTGGTTTCCAAGATAGACGCTATGTCTGCCTCGTTAGGGGCACGTAAATACTCCTGGCCAATAACCTCAACAACAGCGCAACAAAACCGTTGTATACTTTCAAGAGCTGTGCTCACGGCAAGCCTGAGATTCTCATCTAATGAATCTGCAGGAGCCGCATAGACAAGCATTCTCAAGGCAGCGGTGATTTTCTGATGAGCAGAGAGCCCTAGTCTACCCAGTGCATCCGCCTTTTGTACGAAGTATTCTTCATGGTGAACGATGTCATCAAGAATGCGATTGAACGCTTTCTTCGACATTCGATATCGTCTTCGAAATTGTTCGTCGTTGTATATCGGTCTTGCAGAAAAATAATCATTCCACAATCTCTCATGTGCATGCAAATGATTACGATTGACATGAGTCATTCGTCCTGGCCTTGATCCTCTGCGTCGGTTTTGGCGGTCTTCCTCCTCTTCCTCAGAATCCATTTGATCCCATTGCATCATAATTAATGCAAACTGGTGCAGTTCTTCATCAGAATCTGACATTTGAGTCGGCTGTTACGGTCGAGAGCGGTCAAGAATGTTTTTCTACAGAAGGTTGCACCAAAAGTGAGAACAGTTTGATCCTCGTAGCCGAATTCTAGAATGAACTGATCAGAACTGAAGAAGCACAGATGATCCCAACGTCGTTGGTGACTCACGTTACAGTCTTGTACAATGAAAGTGAGCTTTATTTGGTCTCTATGTGAGCCTGTTCCAATACGGCAAGAAACTGTGATGCTATAACGCCCCAGTTTAAGAGAAAGGCGGAAGCATTCAGCTGCATGTAACCGGATAAACAGTCATTTAGCGAGTGTCGCGGTGCCGCTTACAGAACAAACTATTTATATTTTGCGACCCTTTTTTCCCCGTCGGTGCTTTTTACACTACCATATACACTGCGCGGTGGAGATACTCTTAGTACACATGAAATTGAGCAGGGCGCGACTATTTCCACACCCCATTTGACTATTTCCACACCCCACTTTGACTATTTCCACCCACCCCCCTTCACTTCATTACTTTCTGGACGCAATAAAACACGCTCAAACACGCTCAAGACTGAAGGTGAGCGTCCTACAGACAGCACCCAAGCACTCTGGAAGGTTTTTTGGCGTTTGGAACGTGTCTGACTGGCGATGTTGTGTGCATGCATGGCGCCATGCCCCATGTCACCATGCCCCATGTCACCATGCCCCATGTCACCATGCCCCATGTCACCATGCCTCATGTCACCAGGATGGAGGAAGAACTGCCAAACCATTCGGAGGGTGGCGGTGGGAAGCTATTTATCATGAAACGCTTGTTCATCCCGCACTATTAGCTCATTCCAACCCGAAAACTGTCTACATTGGTGGTGGTGGTGAGTTTGCTACAGCTCGGGAAGTTTTGAAACACAAGTCAGTAGCGAAAGTTGTTATGGTTGATATCGACGAAATAGTGTGCAATGTGCCGTAAAGAAATGCCCGAGTGGTATGACGGCGCATTTGAAGACGCACGTCTTGAGTTTCAATATACGGACGCTCATGCCTTTCTGAAACAATATGAAGGCACATTTGACGTGATTATCATGGACATTGCCGATCCTATTGAGGCTGGTCCAGGGTATGTGCTGTACACGGAGGAGTTTTACAAGTATGCGGTTACAAAAGTCAACAAGGGGGGGTTACATTGTCACTCAGTCAGGTCCAGGGGCTGTTTACAATTGGAACGAATGCTTCTCGTCCATCTATTGCACGCTCAAGACCAACTTTAACACGGTCATACCATACTCGGTGGACATTCCTTCGTTTGGATGCGTATGGGCTTTCAATATGGACACGAATGTCGAGGACGGAGACGGTGAAGCTGCTGTGACAGCCATTCTGGAGCGCAGCATCGCCGCTACGAACAAACTCGTGGAAACACGTATTAGCAAGCCGCTGAAGTTCCTCGATGGTGTGAGCAATATGGGTCTCTTTGGGCTGCCGAAGATTGTACGTGAGGCACTCGAAAAGGAGACGCGAATGATTATGATAGCCAACCCTGTTTTCATGTGCTAAAAGTCCTTCGAGTCAGTCTGTGGATCATAATTCCAAACTCAGTATATCTACTGCCATTGCCACGGTATTTTCTACCTCTTCGAATTCATCGTAGTTTATCGCACCAGCAAACAATGCGAAGGAGCATCGTCTATTATATGTCTGTACGCTCCAACAATCTCTATGTCTACAGTTTTAGAGCTTGAACGTACAAACTACTTTGACCCTAATCGATACGCTTTCATGTTTCTTTCTCTTTGTTCTCGCCGACCTCGAAACGTTCGTATGCCACCACAGATATCTCAACGCCCAGCTTAGTAGCCACCTGTGCTACAAAAGCACCAACTTTTGGGTTGCCCTCTTCAATAAAGTGGTCCTGTTCCAGCAGCGTAAACTCACCAAAGAACTTATTTAGACGACCCTCCGCTATCCTGTCCAGAATATGCGCTGGTTTGCCCGAAGCCTTAACTTGATCGGCCAAGAAGGTGCGTTCTTTCTCCACGATTGACTCGGGAATGGTCTCACGTGACAAGAAACGCGGCTTAGCGGCCACTACGTGCATGGCCAGACGGTGTCCGAGTTTCTTCACGCTAGCGCGTGAAGAAAGAGAAGGGCAATTTGGATACTGAAGGCAAGAAAGAAAAGGAGGCAGAACCTCATGACGCGGAGTGTACGGAGTCCCACTTGCCTGAAAAGGTGGTCACGGAAGCAACAATGTCAATGTTTTTGTTTGTTTTTTTTTTCGATCGAAAATTTGTGAGGGGTGTGGAAATAGTCAAATGGGGTGTGGAAATAGTCGCGCCCAATTGAGCAATCCGTGACTCGGTTTCTCTTCATCTACTGTCTACGAGCTGTCTCGAGGTGTTGTTTTGTTGCGAACGGAGACTAGGCTGCAACAAAATTCAAGTAAGAGACAGATTCAGTCTCGCCTTTGTGTCACTTTCACCTTATCACGCACTAGTTTCGAACTATGCTACATCCAAACTCTCCGTGTTAAATATATACCGGCGAACGCATTCTGCAAATGTTTCCTTCCCGACGCTGGCGACTCTTGAGACTTCAGTCGTAGATGAGACTTCGCCATTGCCAGTGGACAATACTATTGACAAACTCGGCAATGGAGCGCCGCTGTGCGAACGTAAACTGTTTATTTGTGGGCTCTTCACGACGACAGATCTCGACATGCATGTCCCCTTGGGCCTCCTTGCCGACGTAATCTTCATACACGAGTGCGCTCGTTCCACTCCCGCGGCTCTCGTTCATACTTGAGCTTTTGCTTCCACCACTTGCACTCTCTTGTGCTTCTTCTGCTCTCGTGTGCTCGACCCGTGTGATAAATGTCAAATGGATGATGAGATCAAACGTATTAGGACACAGTAAAAGCAAGTGGCTGCTACGCTTGTCCTCCTCTTGAAATTCAAACTCGCGAAGCTGATCGGAGTAAATGTCACGCAGTCGCAATGCCAGTTCTTGCCAGCAGACACCAGATACATTTAACAGCTCATCCAACCGTGGATCCAACGTTCCTAACGGCGTACAAATCGACAGCCGGAGACACTCTTCCAACTGCTGAGGTCCCACTTCGACACGAAAAGAGTCCATGGGAAGCGCAAGTGTGTGAGCAACGTCGATCTCGGGACCGTCCGAGTCTTCAAACAGCAGTCGAGACCATAACAAGTCCCGTTCATAGTGTTGAAACGCAACGCGAAGGAGCTCTTGCGTAAATACTTGAGCTTCTTGCAATGCTCGCTCCACCGGCAGCACCCCATTGCCCACACCTAGTTGTGAGGGAGTGCTCTTAAGCAGCAAGAGCTGGACGGAATCCTTTTCGACGGGCTTCGAGGTCAACGATTGGGTTGTAATTACCAATGAATAGCCACCCGAAGGCTCAAGATTGCGACTTTGTGTTGATGGCAATATCGTGGATGGCGGGCGGTGAAAGAAACTGCCCGACGAAGAGTGGCATACGACCGCATCCGGTGTGCCAAACTGCAAGAGATCGACGACTTCATAGCGCAAGCCGTGACATGCAATGTATCGTAACAAGATCGTCGCCAAGATTACCTTGGAGCAGCTTGACTGGAGTGAAGTTGGGCGCAAAGTGACCGTTGCTACTCGTAGGACACAGTCATGACTGAGTAAAGACAAGGGGGTTGTATCCTTGAGTGATGCTGGACGATGAAGACGGGCCGCTGCACGTGGCCGAGCGAATCGTCGCGATGTTGATCGATGATGAGTCTTACCAAGTGCTGACGACGAAAAGCGATCATTGAACTTGGCCGAGACGGTCTCATCCTTTCGGGTTACGGCTTTTGGCGTCTTTGTTTTTTCGACTGGTGGAGTCGGAAATGCATCCAAAAAGCACTGGAGCCCTTTCACAGCGTGTTGGAATGTGGCAGGATGACGTGATGAGACCTCTGAGGTCTCAACGTCAGGGATGTGGTTACCACCAGTACTTCCATGCCCCTCCTGCCTATCACGTAACTCATGCGTAGCTTTAATCCATTGAAGAATGCACTGTTGGAAGTAACGAATCGTGAATTCATAGATGAGGCTTTGTGTTTGTACCTGCCGTCGCATCCACGCAATGACGCTCTGAAGTCTCGATCCTGACGTTCTACCATGTCCAAGTCTTGGTGCCAAGTGGCTTTGAAAACGCAAATCCTGTTGCTCTAAGTCGTGCACACTCGTTAGCACAGCGGTCAGTCGGACACCACGATCGTCACACTTGACTTCTAGAATCAGAACGGATACCGACGCACTGCCTTCGCGTAACTCCATCTTCCATTCACTACCTTCTGCAGCGATTTTTTCGGGACAAAAAAAATAGTGGGAAAAGCCCTCACG
Organism: Peronosclerospora sorghi; assembly: GCA_026184515.1. Classification (NCBI taxonomy): domain Eukaryota; phylum Oomycota; class Peronosporomycetes; order Peronosporales; family Peronosporaceae; genus Peronosclerospora; species Peronosclerospora sorghi. Next base: position 1,376,850 of record CM047581.1, on the reverse strand, counting down.
GCCAGGAACATTGTTTTCACTTGTAGCGGCTGTCGATTCGACTGGGAAGGCGCAAGCATGGCTCCGAGTTGCGTCGAACGTCGCAAGGCGTCGGAAGCCTAGCGTACAGAGATAGGTGGCATATTCTTCATAAAATTCACTCGTCACTTTCAAGCGTAACGAGTCTAGAGAGGTGACCACTTGTTGCTTAACCCCTTGAATGTCTGCTCCAGTACCAGCTTCCATATCCAGAATCGTATATTCCGAATACAATTTCGCCACCCAACTGTCCTCTTGATCAAACACAAACTTTCGTTTGTAGCTGAGCAAATGCACGAGATTCATGCACGACTGCAAGGCAAGTAATCGAGTACTCGCATGTTCGCAGTCTTCACGGGTGTTTATCGTTTCCACTGGTTTCGATCCTTCGATAAACGCAGCTCGAAAGCGTTGGAACAACACAAAGTGTCCACTCTCCATCAAATGCGCCACAACATCCTTTGCAACAGGCTCGTCCAGCTCTTCCTCTGCACCTAACGACGAAAGCTTTTCTAGCAAATTTTTTCCCACCATGTGGTTTGTCGAGCGAGCTTCAAATGCCTCCCATCTCTTCTCGAATGCACCACAAAAGAATGAAACAGGCGAGACACTTTTCATACATTTCCCTCTGTCGTCGCCCACCTCAAGCTCATGAGACTTCTTACGCTCTATACTCCACCTTTCTGTTTTACCAGGATACATAAATCGAGGTCCCCACGATGTTTCCAAACGCTTCTTCCATGAGCTGTGAATATGGCCGGGATCCAAACATTCGGATTCATTGCTACTTCGGCGCTGCATTGCTAATTTGGCTAACGTTAGCCCTGACAACGAAGAAGCAGACGACAACGAGCCCACGCCGACACGTCCGAAAGCCGGTGGTCCACGTTGAAGTGAGCTATCCACTGCAGACACTTTATTTTTGGAGACTAGATGTCTTGAATTGGTGGGAACAGCGTCATCTACTGCGCTGGGATTCATGCGAGCGTCATGCGGGCCACCATCGTCCGCTGCCGTTTGCAAACGAGGTCCTTTCTTCTTTGGCAAGGGCAAGTCCCATGGCGCGACACTATCGTAAGACGAAGATCCTGCAACTGCTCGTGGTAATGGGCCAGTACCCATCCGGTTCGAAAACCCACCGCCACCTCTTGCTCGTTCTCGTGCTGCCATTAATGCTGTTGCAGCTCCCGCTCCGCCACGCATTCGATTAACAGTGTCGCCTCGAGATCCTCCTGGAAATGGTAAAGCTGAATTTGGTCCATTGGCTCGCTTCCCTGGGGAGGAGGCCATGCTATCAGACATGTTGGTGTTGCTGTGAATGCCGCCACTTTTCGTCCTGCCAGATGTTGGGCCTAAGACATTTGACGGCGCATCTCCATTACTGTGAAAACTCCTCTGCGATAAACTTGGACCGGAGAAATCCCGTGCAAGCTCTGGAATGCTTGGAGGTCCTATTGGTACACCCAGATTTGTGTTACTCTTTCCCCTCGGGCGCTGATACTGCGACGTAGTTACTGCGATGGCCGGTTGGGTCTGTGCTTCACGCAAATATATTCCAAGAGAAGTACCCTCAATGGAGCTCAGAAAACCGGCATCGAGGACTCTAGGAAAGTGTTTGTTGGACTCTAGTATTGACAGCACTGGAGGGCAATATGCGATGAAATGCACGGACGAATCTTTACACACAACAGCACAATGTTTGCCGACATGCTTTCCAGTCTGTTCACTCTTTCCACCATTGAAAAACAAACTACTTGGCTGAAGCACTATCGAGCCACGAGGAGCAGCAGCCGAAAGCCCCGATTTTTCAAGCAGTAGACTCCTCAGTAGCTTCTCACGAAGCATGCTCCACGTAAACACTCGGGCAATATGTGTAGCGAAAGACTCTGTAAATCCAATGCTCATATTGTATCCATATAAACGCAGTCCCTTCCTTGTTGACAAATCCACCACGTAATAAAACGATCGTTTCACGTCCCGATGATCTTGACCTTGCAAGTGGCTGTGATGAGCGTGAGTATTGTCATTTTTTGAGTGAAGAAATACTGCTCTCTCTGACAAGCTTGGGCCTTTTTGGCGAGGTGGAGCGTGTACTAGACCCCCTCCCATCAATCCGACAGTCGATGAAGTTGTGCAAGGCACAGGTGGAAGATTTTGGAGCTGCGAGACGGCAAGCGCATCGGAGCCTGCACTGGTTGACGCCCATGTGAGCGGCACTACCGAGTCGTTGTCCGACGCTTCGGAATGAGTCGAGTCCGTTCGCATGAGCGGATCAATGTGGTGGATTGCTGAGCTGATCGACGCGGTGGTTTCTGCATCCGAGTCACTTGAGTCTGCACCGTCAAATGCCTCCCTATCTTCAGTATACTGTACTACAAGCCGGAACTTGTCTGATGACGTATTACAATTTGAGTGGGTTCGGTCGTTGGGACTTGAAACGATTTCATAGCAGTCGGAGAACTTGGACTTGGCAAACACAGCTGGGCGTAGATGATGGGGTAGACAGCTCAAGAAGCTCTGAAGCTGCGTCAAGACATTGTGAATATTCCACGGTGCTATCGATACATTGACTCGTATATTCGTGACGGAGGATGACGGCAACAGACACGCATTCTTGAATAGAGACATCAGGGTTTCCACTTCCGAAGGCAAATTGATTGGCGTGCCAGACAAATGGGGGGATGTTTCATAGCTTGGAGACGCATCGGGGCACTGATTCGAACACCTCAACTTTTTGATACTCTCTTCAATATGGTAGTCGTACAAAGCTTCATCCACAAATGCCTCGACGACTTGACTCAACTCGGTTGTGTCAATCGATCCGCGAATCCACACCTGACATCTTGCCATCAGTGTAGTGGCGTTCGTGTTGACAGGAACAGGGAACAATTCTGCTAGTCCTGGAATGTCACGCATCTGTTTCGCTCGCTTGCTGCTTCCTAAGTCGTCACCTTGTCTCAATTTACTTTCGCTCGTCTCACGTATAAAATCCACACGCATAAAAGCAAGCCCCTTGCCAACCCGTGACAAGAATTCTTGAGCAAGCCGTAAATCGGGATTCAAGTTCAAAACGTAAGAAGCTTGGGCGAGAACTTCAGGAAGACAGACCAATCTAGCCGCTGGGGCCGTATCCGTTACAACATTGACCTCTCCCTCCATTTTACGTTCTGTAAAGAAAACAGGCGATCGAGTAGCTGGATCAAACGAAATGATGGCATTGTCTTCCGGAAACTCAAACGTTTTCGAGTATCTTCCGAAGTAAGCAGGGTGGATGTGGGCACTTCTCTTTCCTTCAGTGTCTTCCTCGCATTTGACTGCTGCAGTTTGCTCTGGAGCAGTATCTTCACCCTGGAAGCTGATGAAGCTTCCTACAGACGCCACACTTCCGCGCCGAGTTAACCGTAACGAATTATTCGCAGACTCCCGTACATTTCTCGAAGGGTTGAGCGATCCGCTAGTTGTGACAGGACGAATATATGGCGCCAATTTCAGTGTCTGGGATAGATACGACAGCAATTTGCAGCAATCGACAGTTTCGGTAGGAAAAACGTACTGGATCGTACTTGATGGTTCCGTTGCAGGTGGACACAAAAATGTGAGATCGGAGTGGCTTAATTGGAACTTTGTATTGCGAGCCAAGAGCTTCATAAGTACAACTTGCGTTGCTTCGTCGAGCTTACGCTCCAGTAAACGACACAATTCATGCGTGATTTCCTCCCCAGGTTGAGAGACGCCAAATACCTCCAAGCGGATTCCACAAACTGGTGTGGTCATTGTAGTGGCATTTGCCGTACTTCCTCCAGTGTTCGACTTATTCAGTCCACTTATTTCTCGTCGGTCTCCCATGGATTGTTTCGACGCGTCCTTTGATTCGTAAAAGATACCGATTTTCATATAAAACACTTGGCCATTACGCTGGCGGTAGACAAAAATATGGCGCCGATTGTGAACTTGGAATTGCTCAAGAGCTGACGTACAAAGCATATTGAGCGCAAAGTTAGGCGCTAACCGCTCATGAAGATTGAAAAACGCCGAGTAGCGCAAGTCACATTCAAACTGTCCTGGCCAAAAAAATCGGTCTGGATGCACCGACATATCTTGGGAAATTGCTCGTGGCTTCGGTGAACGCGGACTTGTTGGAAAGTTCTCGTTCGGCGGTAGTAATAATCCATTGCATGTGCGAGTTTCATGAAGATGCAGAAGCAGTAAAAACTGATTCACTCGACGGCATACGGCGCGAATTCCAAGCTGAAGACGAGTGAGGATTTCCAATCGGTTAAAGCCTCGAGCAGTTACTCCCAGATGATCAGAATGATGGAATTGCAAACTAATGTGATCAGCTCTCACTTCAAGAAATGCCCAATATGGAATCCTAAGGTTCACGTCTATCTCGATAGCACCGCTTCCGTCCACATGACTTAGATTCTGGATGTCCACTACAAAATATACGTCGTTGCACCGATGAACATGGAGCAAATCGCCCTTTTCCAACTCACGCTTAAACAGATCAAGCGGATCGACAGACGTTTCATGACTCCCAGCGACGAATTCGAGCGGATACTTGACTTTTGTTACAGCGAGCTCAGGAAGGTCGTTAAAGAGGCGCTGCACGAGTGCCCCAACGGCCGGTGTGATCTCGTCAGCAGACTTCAAAATCGAGAGAATTTCGACACTGCTCCACTCTTTAATGTCCTTGCGAATGTGAGTGAGCACTTGGCGCTGAAAATGGTGTAGCGTCGAAAAGTTGTGCGATATTGACGGCAAACCAGCCATCTTACTCCCGCCATTATCCATTACAAATGGCGCATGAGGAGGCACATGCCCGTCATCAAACACACGTTCGTTCGGTAAAGTTAGCGTCACTAAGCGCAGCGCAATGCGACCCGATGGCATCTTTAAAAGAGATTCGGTTATGTGCGAGCCATCAGTTGGAGTCGAATGGACCTGGGAGCCCTGACTGGTTTTTAATGATTCTAAAAACATTTTAAACTCTTCTTGCCGACTCTCTGGAGACGAAGGATGTGAGTCTGCAACCAGTTTCGTTGACAGATCATCATGCATAGAGCTACTGGACGATCGACTCAGTAGCATCGTGTCAGTTGATGTTCTTCTTCGAGGAAATGAATCGTCCGAATTTGACCGAGTTTCACGTGACCCGTTAAGGACGCGACACTCAAATTTCAGAAAGAATGGAACGGAGAGACTGGAGGTCGCGACAGCCACATCTTTGTTAAATTCAGCGTCTTCTTCCACGTTAGCATGATGCTGCTCGCTCTCCGATTCTTCAGCGGATGAGATCATTGAGTCCGAAAGCTCACGACCAATAATCGTACGTTTGCTCTGTCCTTGACGCCTTTCCGCAGCATCATCCTTTCCCTTCGGATTTACGAATGATGAGCTATTCAAACGTTCCACGTGGTAGTAGTCTTCGTTATTGGAACTAGCATCATTGCTTGGTTGTTCTTGTCCAATTTTCCGGCTTTCAACGCTTGTTTCACCATCATCCGAGCCTTCCATGAGAACATGCAGGTCATACTCACTTGACGAAAGATCGTCGTAGCTAACATTTTCGTTCCCAGTGAAGTAATAGTACTTGGTGCCCGGGATAGGAACAAAAGCACTCGAAAGAATCCGTTCAAACGACTTGGTCAGTTTGTCTTTCAACACATCCGCTCCAATACCAGCAGAGACAACGGCAGCAGCGGGACTTAGTGGAAATGCTTTGTGGGATGCCGCCGTCTCCATAACACGATACAGCAGCGTAATATCAACATCCACGGGCACTTCAATGCAACTCGAGAGTGCCTGAAGCAAATCACTGTGCTGGACAGTTCCTCCTTCACGTAAGGCCATGTAAACACCGCGAGAAAAGTTATGTTCGTGTGCTCGTTTTATTTTCTTGCGGAATCGACAGGACGCAAGAATGCTGTCCGAACTCAGTCGACTAGCTGTTGACGTTTTCCAGCGATTATGATCCACGCAACGCGTCGGCCGCTTCTCCCCTCGCTTCTCGTGGCATTCAGAGTAAAATAGCTGCTTTAAAATTGTATGCGCCAAATCTTCACGACCAAGTGACTGCTCATTGGTATCATGCAGATTTGTTGAGAGCCTGGAAAGAGAGCATTCATAGAAAGCGATTTGAAAGAAGCCGGTCCCAAACGTTTCCTCGGCATTTTCAATGAGTAGATGAAAGTCACAGCCATAGGATGCCTGGCGACTGATTTCTTCACAAAGTTCGTGATCCTCGGGGGTCGAAGGAAGACGCAGTTTCTGAAAATCACGCCCATAGCTCTGTTTTTCATCACGAGATCCTTGATAATGCCCCATCCTCCATGATTTGTAGCCCTCACGGAAACCGCGTCGCCGCTCTTGATACAGCACAATATCATCCGCAGACACAGACATTCGCACCCCTCGTGAGGTCGACCCATCTTCTTGTGCTGAACGTACAGAAAACTGTTGGGAAGGCGTATGAACCTTGCTTTCTTTTCCAGCTGCCATCTCAAACTTATCAAATGGGGGATTGCTTTCCATTTCATCGTTGCTTTTAAGCGAGTCCCCTGTGCTGCTTTTCTTCGTTTGAACCTGCAAAGTGTCCAAGGATGGAAAAAACGCCAGCACGACGCAATCATCGCCCACAACTTTGGCAAAACACTTGCCTTTACTTAACGTGTGGTGCGGCACGCGGTCCTTAAAAGTCACTGCTAAGTGGTGCTTTAACCATAACGGCAGCTGTCCGTTCAGACCTTCCTCGTCACTAGCGTTTCTGCTTGACAAAGAGTCAGAATCAGCAACGACGTCTCCGTAATAGTCTGTCCACGATACTTCGCAGTCGCTCAAGCCGCGCAACGTCAGCCCAAGCATCGAATACAAATTTTCATTCGCTGGTGAGACTGACGGTGCATCGATCTTCGACTCCTTTACCCCACCCACAAAGCTACGGCCACTCTGTAAATACATTAAGTAGTGTTCTGTAGATCGTTTTGAAGTCGCCAAAAGCCTGGCTGTGCTGAACGGAGGAAGAATCATGCCTTGTTCTGCCGCTAGCTGGCGGTCGAGACTCCAGTTGGAGCCGACGGTGCCACGGCTATCCTTGTTCAGCTGACTCGACGACTCCATGGTCTCGCGCAGATGAATGATGCAATCAAATGTGTTAAGGCACGAAAAGAGGTGGCGGTCGCTCTTGAATATATAGCTACCGATTAAATGCAATAGTTCCCCCTCATCCAAATACGTACAATCTTCATTCTCATGGAGTTCCCCCTCTTCAACAGTGGTGCTCTGACAAGCACGTGAGCTTTCATAGTATTCAAGAGGAGTGCAGTGCCCAATTGCTTGCCTCTGACTCCAATGAAATTTAAGATTTTTAGCATCTTGTTTCGGTAAACGAGTCTTTATCGATCCATGTTTGGGTTCGATCCAGAAAGACGTCATGAGGCAGGTATCGGAAACACGACGAAGCACATACTGCACCAATGCGGTTTTTACGTGTCCATTTTCACTTTCTAATATAATTTCTCGTCCAAAAACAATGCTCTCAACTTGCGCTTCATCTTCTTTCATCTTCCAGTCCAAGACCCAAAATCCACAGCTGATGCGAATACAATGAAGTCGCCGCATTGCGTCCAACAATGCGGCCAAATTTGACAATTTCCATTTCCAACTCGAATGCCAGACGTACGCACCGAACACGCGATGTTGCTGCAACTTACTGCCCGCACAGCATGAGCTTGACACTGGGTTAACTCTTGCACTTTTTTCGGCTTCTACCGCTGGCGAGTTTGCGTAAGAGTCCAACGGTCCAGCTTCTTCGAGAAGAAGCGTGTCATGTGTGACGAGTAAGCGACTCATTAATCGATGGCAGAGAATGACTGGAGTTTCCACCATTGAGGACGATAGCAGCTTCGATAGGTTCGACGTGACAGCGAGCTCATTAATGCCAGCAAAAATTGTGCCCTTCAGATCATTCAAAACCTCTCGGCGGGTCGATAATTTTGTCGCAAAGAAGGCGACATGAACTGCACACAACGTCTTATTGTTAAACTCGAGTCGAACGAAGCAAAGAGCTGCTTTACTTTTCCTTCCATTACTTTCGTTTGCACATTCGTCGATGCTAATATGAGTGCGCTGTCGACGTCGGTGTGTCATTCCTCCCGAACATGTGATAGAAGATGATGAAGCTATGGACCTAGGAGCGGTATGACCTCTCTCCACGGAAAAGTTCGGATGAAGAAACTTTAAAAACAGAGTCTTGGAAAGCTGTTGCGAGGACCACTTTACAAGAATTGCTACCAATGTCTCTGCTACGTTTTGAATCCCAAATGAATTGAGTCCATTGCTTGGTCCATACGTAGCGTCATGAGCGTGACAAATTCCCTGGGATAAAGCTCCTGCTCCGCTCCAATTTGAAAACAAACTATCACGGTGCGTTTCATCGTGCGTTTCACTTCGATAAAACAGGTCCATGCATGCGTCGCTCTTGACCACTGCGAGAAGTTCAAATCGTTCCACGAAAAACCAGCGGTGCCAGAGCACAGTAGAAAGATCGCCAATGATGTTGAACACGGGGTGGGAACTGGTGATTTTCGGGGTTGCACCAGCGGGAGTGGAGTTTGTGCCGAAAGAATATTGGCTGGCAACCGATTCACTCGTTTCACTCATACTCGCCGTCGCGGTCATTAGATGCAAAAGTACACGGTCGACATCTTGAACATTTAGAATAAAATCGTGAACAAAAGCTGCGGAGGCCATCATAGTGTTTCCCTCTTTCATAGCTCCTCGCTCTCTATTTTCCGACGAGCACTGCATTGTGTCTTCAAACACACGGAGAAAATCTGCGTAGCCTAAAATGTTCATCTTAATATGCCATTCGCTCCATGTTATTCCCTGGTCGTCACAATAAAAGGTTCCAGCTGCTTTTACTGCTGTTGCCGTGCGTAGACTCTTAACACTATGTTCACTTGCTCGTCGACCTGTGTGCAAGATTGCATTTGCCAATGATTGCGATGCTGCGTAAGTCTCGGTGGTTGTTGATATAACATATTCAAGCCAAACATTTTGCTTCCATTGTAGCAAAAAGACAATTAAAATTTTTGTGATATCGTCATGATGCCCGCTATTACTGCTTGCAGATGCCCCTCCACTGCTAATTGGGTCGATTCCAGCTTGAACGGAAGCTCTTTTTATCAAGTGTGGTGGCTGGTATGTCTTTACGCGGATCTTGTTAATTATGAAGCCTTCACAAAGCCGTGCTTCTACAATCCGATTTACGTCTGCAAATATGCGATATTCATGCACTTTTTCTCGCCACATACGATACGGACGCAAAGGCAGCAGGGTTCTCTCATCAAACGACGTTTTATCTATCTCATCCAACCTGACTATGGGCACAGACTTCGCATGTACGCTTGATTTGCGTAAGAAAAGCGATTCCTGCAGACACGTCATTTTCTTCACACGATCACTGCTAACACGAGTCGTTCCATAGCACGCTTCGTGAAGAGCGTAGTAGTCGAAAATGGTTCCACCAGTACACGTCGCTACAAAGCGCAAGAGATTCGTGTCAGGCACGAGGCCAAACGTGGCATTCAGTTCACTATATTCCCCTCCTCCAATATGCAAGAAATGACACTGAATATCATGACGCACGAGTTGCATCAACAAATTATCGTACGAATGAAAATTTTTAACATCCACGACACCATCCGTTACAAAGATTATCATGGGCGCACAATCTGATGGCAACGAGTTGAGTGCAAAAACCGCATTTTGCAAGATCCAGTCGAGTGATGCCGGTGACGCATTGCCAAAAAAAAAACCAGGCCCTTGTTCCTGCGCTTGCGAGGCCCAATCGTTTTCGATCAACTGAAATCTATCTTTGATCAACTGCAAGAAGCTCGCAGCGTTTGTCGACGTAACAATGTATCCCTGTAAGACGACACAGAGCGATTCGACAAGAGCTCCTTGCACCAACACGGATACATGAAGCTCGGGCGTAAAGATCTCGCGGCCGACTACCATCGGCCGCAGTAGACTCCAAATAAAAAGCTCGACACTTTCATACATTAAATCCAAGAACAAGCGACCGGAGGATGGATCAATAGACAAGACAGAGGGCGACACATCGAGACAAATGACACAGCGAAAGCGGTGGAATAGCGCAGAAACTTTAGTGTCCGGTGTCATTCGTCCCTTAATACTTGCGGTTACGCCTTGTAGCGACACACCTTCTGTCCCACTCAACGTTTCTCCTGTCTGTTCCTGGCTACCGATCGCAGCCTTTAGGACGTTCATGGGATGCTCATACAATGCTGCAGCCACATTCATTCCTTCATTCAGCTTCACACCACTCCAAGGCGTGTCAGTCGCAACCGCTTCCGGACTTTCGAGACTCTTGACGTCGTCCTGGTCTTCCTCGCGCTCATTCGTTTCAGCAGACGGCAGGAGATCAAGCAACAGCTGCTGGAAATGCCAAAGAGACAGCGACGTGTGATTGAGTGCGGTGAGGTCCGCGCCCGATAGGATCAGTTCCTCCAAGCGCGGAGCCGCCTCGGATAAGTCCATGGAGACTGAATGACATACACTCTTCAATGTCAGGTAATATATACCGGCATCTATTTCATGTAGTGCACACTAGTTTTTTAATTGCCCACACGGCAAAAGACACAAGCAATCGCTCCAGTAGTTTTCGTAGACGGCTTGAACATGCTTGTCGATGGCGTGAATAAACTATTAGATCGAAGCAAGAAGCGCGATATCATTAAGCGTCTTATGGTGCAGGCAGACAAGCAGGGTCTGCAGATTGATGACAAGCGATATGTATTATCGGCCAAGTGGTGGAAGCGTTGGTGCGATTTCGTCAAATTTGATGCAAAGGATGACGAAGGTGCAGATGAAGTAGCTATAGTTCCACCTAGTCGTATTAACAACCTTCCGCTGCTCCTTGTGGGCACGGATACACCGCTTGACGAGCTCATGGGTGGGCCATTGCGGCCGAATTTAAAGGAAAATTGCCACTATGTGCTGGTTCCACAAGAAGTGTGGGATACACTGCTGATTTGGTATGGTGGCGGGCCGACAATTGCACGCTTTGTAGTTCAAGCGGCGGATCCGGAACTTGGTAATACTTATAACGTCGTACAGGTCTACCCGGTATGTTCTATAGCTTCATGATGACGTCAGTCGGTTCTCATCGTTGATAACAATAATGCTTGTCATGTTTCAGGAGCAGTCACAAGAGATATCGGGGTTTACTGACGACGGCAGCAGTAACAAGTTGATACAGCGGAGCAGTTCTCCGGCAACTGAAGTGAGTGACAAAAGAGAAGAGTCTGGATCAGAAACTAAGTCGTCTGCAATGCGCCAATCTAGCGCAGTGTCTAGCTCTTTGTCTAACCTCTGTGGAGCTTGTCGAAAAGCAAAGGGATCGCTTAAGCGTTGCGGTAGCTGTCGGCTAATTTCGTATTGTAGCTTGAGTTGTCAAAAAGCTCATTGGAAGTATCATAAGATTGTGTGTCGTTCTACGCTGGTGGCTGAGAATAAAGAAAAAGAAGTATATCTGACGCTGCAGTCAGAGCGACGAGGAAAAATGGGTCTTCGCAATCTCGGCAACACGTGCTTTATGAACTCGGCACTACAGTGTTTGAGCCACGTGGACGTATTAACCCGCTATTTCTTAAGCAATCAATACACAGAGGATTTGAACCGCGATAATCCGTTAGGAACGGGTGGAAACTTGGCCGTGGAATACGATACTTTGCTAAAGGAATTATGGTTCGGTTCAGCCCCCAGCACCTCACCAGCAAATTTGAAGCGAGCAATTAGTCGGTTTGCCCCACAGTTTTCCGGGTTCCAACAGCACGATGCCCAAGAGCTACTTGCATACATCATCGATGGTTTGCATGAAGATCTAAATCGCGTTAAAAGCAAGCCATACACAGAAGTTAAGGAATCAGATGGCTCACAAGACGATGCGACCGTGGCGCAGGAAGCATGGGAACGCCACCTGTTACGTAATGATAGTATCTTTGTGGACCATATCCAGGGCCAATTTAAGTCTACGGTTGTGTGCCCAGTTTGCAACAAGATTTCCATCACTTTCGATCCGTTCAATTGTATCCAGCTTGAGTTACCCCAGCAACATAACCGCCAGTTCGAGATTATCTTCGTTCCATGCGAGTCAGGAAAGCCCATGACACGATATCTTGTCGAAGTATCGAAAAAAGGTAGCGTTCTCACGTTAAAACGCGCGCTGGCCAAGCTTTGCAGGGTGAACGTGAACCCCAGCGCTCTATTGGCTGTGGATATTTATCAGTCAAGGACCTATCGAATCATTGGAGATACCGAGCGCTTGCACCGACTACGTGAAGATGACCGAATTCTCATGTATCAGGTGGACATCGTACCAACTGAGGAACCTGTCCTACAAGGTTTTCTATATCACCAAGTTGGATCTGATCTGACGGGTGACCCATTACTTTTCACTTATACAGAATCAACTACATGTGCCGACATTGTGGAGAAGTGGAGCGAGTTGTTAAGCTCACGAGTATCAGGAATGTCGAATAGAAAGATTCCGAGCAAGATACTTGCTCAGTGCGTGTATTTGACCGATCGGGATGGCATGTACTTGCGAGATGAGCCTGTTCCCCTCGCTGATGACGCCAAGTTTTTGGATTTTACCACGCTGCACGGTGGCGGCTCCCCTGACGACTTGGTATACGTAACGGTTGCTTGGTCGTCATCCCTGCTGTCATCTGTAGCGTCTCCTTGCCCTGACATGGAGCAAATCGTTAACCACACGAGTATGCGGGCAAAGGCTAGCGGGTCTTGTGCACGCGATGCAATTTCGTTGGATGAATGCTTTCGAAACTTTACAAAGCCAGAGACACTGGACCAGGCGAATTTATGGTATTGTAGCCGATGCAAAGAGCACCAACAAGCACGTAAGACGATGGAAATATGGCGACTACCGGATGTACTGGTGCTCTCGCTTAAGCGGTTTGAGTATCGTAACGAGGTGTTGCGTGACAAACTGGACGCGTTTGTAGACTTTCCTTTGGAAAATCTTGACATGTCCCCGTACAGTCTTGAGAAGAGCAGTGACAAAGACGTTCGGTACGATCTCTTCGCTGTGAGTAACCACTACGGTAGCATGGGCTTCGGTCATTATACTGCTTTTGCCAAAAGTTGGAACGATGGGGATGGCGAGCGCTATCCAGGCTGGTACTCGTTCGACGATAGCAATGTGACACCAGTCATGCCAAACCAAGTCAAGTCCAACGCAGCCTACATTTTATTTTACAAACGCAAGAGTCTTTAGGTCTTAAGGCGGCCTATAATGACATTTAGATAATCCAATGTTAATAAGGAGACCGCACATAGAGACGAAGCAATGTTTGTATCAGTAGTAAACAATCGTAGACCATCATTCTGCGAGAAATGATGGCGATGCCTGGTGAGAGCGAGTCGATCACTTTCTATAATGAATCGTGGACTACCGAGGTGGTACAGCTGCTACTGGAAGTGGATGAAGGCTGGATGGGCTACTATCATGACGCAAATTGGCGCTGGCATGAAGAGACACACAAGACGTTTGTAGCTATCTGTCGTGAGCGTCAGTGGCCTTACAACTCGAGCGCGGCCTGCAAGGCAATGCTACAGGCGCTACGCACGAGCGCGTTTAGTATAAAGCTCGGCAACGCGAGGCGCAGCTCCGACGGCTACGCGCAGTGGTCACTGCCCGAGATGCTCGAACTTGGCGCTCAGATGCGGCGCGTCGCGGATGACGTCACCCAAGCGATGCCTTGGGCAGATCAGTTTGAGATTTTTAAACAAACTATGAGGACAAAAGATTTGAATTTTACGATTGATGGTCGCACGGTGGAGGACTTTGCAGCCCGTGCAGACAAATTTGTTCCTTACCGGACCTTGCTGCTGATTAACCCGGACCTGACCCAAAGGAGTAGACCCGTACCAGGTAATAGTGCAACCAGGATTAGGGCAATACACAGAAGTCCATTCCTAGAGCCTAGTCGACCGATGATACGCCAGAAGTCGACTGCAGAATCTGTACGTTTGCCAGCTCGAGCGCACGCGCTGGAGTACGCTGTTAATCGTGAAAATGAAACATACAAACGTATTCGTACGAACGCTGTGTCGACCTCTGACAAACAAGGTCGTAAGAGAACGATTGAGTCAGAAGAGGGAGACAGCGAGTATAATACATCGCAGCGATCGAAGGAAACGATCATGCAATTTACGCGCAATACTCATACAAGCTGTGCCACGTCTTCTTCGGAGGTGAACGTAAACGTTACTTCGGACGTTGAAAGTGGTAGTCAACAAAATTGTTCTTCGGGCCTAAATCCAATGGATCAAAGACAACGTTCAGATCCTCAAGCTGTCGGTCCATCTCTGTCAAATCCAATCCCATGGCAAAAGCAGGCTCTCGATCAGCAGGATGCCCGTCGATCTTATGGCGAACCCTCACGACACACGATTCATCACCAAGAAGTTTCACCATTGCCAGCTTCTTCACGCCAACATCAACCGCTGCTACGACGAGCGTTACCTCGAGAAGATTTTATGGACCAAGCACGATCGAGAAATGGAATTTGGAAAGATAACACACCATCACCTCGGCCGACGAGAAAATATCAACGTGTTCAGCAATCGACTACCAGTGACCGTGTACATGTAGACGGTCAGCCTAGCAGCACAAAATCAAACGAGCCACGACTCTTTCGAAATCTCAATCCGTATGATCGGCCAGGTAAACCATGGGGTGAATTTGTCGTGGAAGTGTTGCTCGCAGAGCGGACTGCGCACAACAAAGATGAGCTGGACTACGTACATTTTGTGCGCGGTCTCTATGAGATTTGAGGCTCAATGCAGCTTAAAAGACTGCCTTTGCAAGGTGACGAACATGACGCTCGAACAGACGACAGGTGCACAACAGCTCTTTAACAACCCCAACGTATTTCTGAGTTGTAGAAACTAGCATAATGTTCTTTACAATTGTTTCTCTTGTTTTTTGCGTCCAGCCGATCGGGATTTTTTCTTGCAATTAGAGCTACTGCTCGGCTTGCTGCTGGAACGAGCACTCGTGTCGGACCTCGAGCTCGCGGCGGGCTTGGAGTCAGAGCTCGACGAGTGCTTGGAGTTTGAAGTCGACGCGTGCTTTGAGTATGAGCTCGAGCCGGGCCTGGAGCTCGGTGCGGGTTTCGAAATGCCTTCCCGCTGTACGTTAGAGCCGGAACTCGAGGATGAGCTCGGGTGCTTGTTCTTCTCAGCGCGTCGACGAGCCTGGGCACGCTTCTTCTTCTTCTCCTCTTCCGTCATTTCATACTTGTAGAACTCTTTTTCGGCCGATGGCAAAGATCCAGGTTTGGGAGAGTTAGGCGAGTTGCCAGACTTATTTCCTACGATAGCATTCTTGGCCAGCACCAGCGCGCTTACAGCCTTCAAGCGACCGGCGGCCGCGACGGTGACAGCGGTAGAGGCAGCTGTTGACGCCTTCTCTTTCCCCACGACAGCGGCAGATGATGCGACCTGAAAGGCCTGCGAGGTTTTTACCTTCTCCCGACCCGCTGTGGCCGCCACGGTCGCGGTCTGATATGTCGTAGAACTCTGTATTTTATCACGTCCGACCGCTGCTGCCTCCGATGCGACTACCAGTGCCTGCGTGCCCTTCTCTTTGCCAATCTCCGCGGCCGCTGCGCCAGCAAAGTACAGCGTATTACCGGCGCGATTTGCCATACTCTTGAGATTCTTCAAATCCATTCTTAGCACGAGAGCAGTGTAACTCAGTCTGGTTTTTGATTGTGACTACCTCTATCGTCAACAAGTACAATTTTATAATTTGTAAGAGTAGAAACGCGACAGGGAAAGCAAAGCGGCCGTCCGCGTGATCGCGAAGTTCGCGAGGATGCAGCACAAGCTCTTTGTACGAAAAAGAAGTGGTCGTTACATTTGAGCACGTCGCTGGGAAACGATGAAAGTTTTTTTTGCAGAATTTCGACTAACGTAGCAAAGCCACCTTGGCTAGTCTTCTCTTCGAGTCGGAAACAGTAGGGCGTCAGTGCGGCGGTACTTCCGTGTCTGTTGGTATGGAAGGGTTCTTTGTCCATCCGCTACGTACCTACAAATGTTGGTGGTCAACATAGGAACTGGATATTTTTCTGCGTTAAACCGATGATCCCTCATTCAAAGTGACAGTTCTGACAATGCCTGGCATTCATTCACTTGATGATACTGCTGGACCTTATTTTCTATTCATGCACATATTCACTTTCTATTTCTACATATCAAGCTGGAAGGTGACAAGAAAGAAGTGCCATGCGTATTTTACTACAAATAAAACGTGATTGCCGAGGTAGACTGCAGTCGGTAGAAAAGAAGTTTCGGTTTCCCAGAAATATTCAGCGAATTTGAGTGAAGTCAACGGACCCTGTTGCCTCCGAAATCGCAATTACTGGCGTGTTGAAATATAAACGTACTTTTAAGAAAGTCTCTATTTTCCAAGAAGACGGATTTCACATTAGATATATCGATTTTAAGTTTCTACTTTTATATTAATCTTTTTGGTGGCATGTGCGGCGCAATTCCTCGTTACTTGATTTCTCGCTTGTTTCTGACCGACATTCGAGACAGCCTATAACTCCGCACGCTCGCAACTTGTGTCAATTCCCGACAGTCAGAGGCTCAACTCAGTCTATGCCGCCGAGTCGGCAGAGCCGTAGTCGCTACCTCCACTACTACCGCTCGTGACACTTGAAAATTGCATTAGTTTAGTGAACTCGTTTATCTCGGGCAATGAACGCTGTTGAAGCATAGCTCGGTGTGATGGAGACGTACGGCCCTGGTGAAAGGAAAAATCACGTGGTACAGACTTGTCCAAACGTTTGCCTTGTTTGGAAACTGTAAACTCTGGAAGACCCATCAAGCTTGTACCACTTGAAATAAAGTAATACTGACTGCGGACGAGCACCGTGAGTTCTTCTTCAATCTGCAGCAGCCGCGCTTCGAAATCAATGTCGTTGGCATCCAATCCAAAGGGGCATTCAATTTCCATCGCCACTTCATCGGCCATAAAAAGAAAAGTACCCCACATAAACACCCAGAGGGGCGTGTACAATTCAGATCGTGGTACAATCACAAACGTGTACAAAAGCATGTAGGCAGTCAGCAGGAATTGAAGGTACTGCATGTAGTTGAACGGGATGGGGACGTTGGCAATGTTGAACATTGTCGTGTACAGAGTGGGCAGTCGCGCTAACTTGAGCTGCAAGTTGTTCGAGTTTGGTACGGACAAGTGCCCTTGATCCGTAGCGACTTGCACGAGTCTTTTAAGCCAGAGTTCAGTAATAGAGGCGCGCAGTTTGTGGGGTGTACGGTAAACAACTGCCCCGAGTGACTCTTGGTCCTGTACTTGTCGTTCGTACTCCGCGCCGCACGTGCATAACTCGTCGTACTCGTTGTCAGTCAAGACACCCGATTCTTTGAGCTTGTCGACTCCATCTAATCCGCGACAGTCATGAAACACAATTGCAATATAGAGGAATACGAGCCTGCGCAACTCTGTAAAAAATGCACACTTTTCTAAAACGTCTGGCGGAATTATCGACACGTTCGTGTCTAGGGATGCGCTGCGCTTTGTGGGTGGGGACTTGTCCCTCTCTGTAGGATCCTGCACAGTCTTGGCGGCGCTTGCATCACTGAGTTCCTTTTTAATCGTAGCGCTGGTGTACGCACAACCAGAGCTTACGATGTCGCGTGCAGTCTCGGCAAGTGACCCGACCGCATCAACTCCTGCACGCCACTGCGTAAAGGCTGAATTCATACGGAACGAAACGATCAGTCCTAGAAACGTGTTGAACACCGTCAAGGAATCTGTGAACGCCGTTGACACCCGCGAAGGAACGACAAATGGATAATAGCGATCGATGATCGCAATAAACAGCGCAATCAGTGCCATGATCAGCGCGCGCAACGGAGCTTGTCCGTTAAGTGCGGACCCATGCCAGCGCATAAGCGCCCCCCACAAGTGCGCCGTGTCATAGTAAATCATGCTGTTGCAACCTGCGTGCGAGTGAAAATGTTAGGATTGACGATAGTGCGGGATATCCCAACGCAAGCCACTGGCGAGCAATTGTCATACGACTTGGTCAACATCTGACGGATAAAGGCGTACTAGCACACTTCCGTCATAGGTATTCCAATGGCATCTGTTCCCCTGACGGCCCCAATAACAGGTGAATACGATCTTGCTCTAATCTCTTATCTACACACCCGAATGCCTTGTAAGTCCCTGGCTGCGATAAGGAATTACGCGGCTTTTAAGCGTGTTGCTTCTAGTTTTCATCTTAGTGGTTGAACGTATTGGTATAGCATTCACACTGCTAAGGTTAGCAAAGATGTGATCCGTCGTGAAATCGAGCCTGTGTTAATGGAATGCGTGATTGAACAGCATCCACAGAAAATGTCTTGATGCTTGCGCCGTTTAGCAGCCCGTCCACACATGAATAAATCAGCAACAAGCTCTTGTTAGTGCAGGAGGTGGCAACGTGTGATAGAGACTGAAACCTGACAACTTGTTGCTGACGGGATCACCGAAATAATCACGGCGCGAACTTCTTCACCGATTCTGGTGGCATTGCCGATTGCTCACGTAGGTTGGAATTTTATCGTATCAAGAGGAAGTGTTTAAACTGTTTAAACACACGACACATATTTTTACGATGAGTGTTTAAGCACGTTTTTCGGATGTGTGTTTAAACACATAATATGTAGTGTTTAAACATAACATATGTTTAGTTTAGGGTCAGCCTGCAGTCACACTCCCCTCCCTTTTATGTGGGGGGGGGGGGGAGGTGTAGGCTCTCCCTCTACAGTCAACTCCATCTATAACAGCCTCCGGGTTGATTTCGTCACATTTTACTTTCTGGAACCAACCAACTTGGTTTGGCCCAACCCGGGACCTTCCGGTCCCGTAGTGAGCAGTTAGCCACTCGACCACGGTCGGATTATAACAGCCTCCGGGATAACAGCATTCCCGTATAGCAGCCCTGAAAACGACGATACGGATCTCCAACAGCCAAAATCCGCCCTCTATAGCAGCTTTTCGGCTATAACAGCAACAGCCATGGGCCAGTATACGCTACATACATTTCTGCTCCCTCTATAACAGCCACCCGGATTTTTTCCCCCTAAAAATGCTTGAAAAGGGTGATTGGAAATGCGTAGAAGAATCTAGACAATATTCAGGGGCCTATTACTCACCAGGGGCATTTTCTGCTGAAGGAAAAATCAATTAATTAATAGGCAAAATCTTCGGTCCAGAGAGAAGTTAAAAGGAGAGCACCCCCCCCTCAAATTTCCCCCAAATTCCTCCACTCACATTTTCCACCCTTCCCCTCACCACACACAAAATGGCAGACAACAACAAAGACAAGAAGAGACAGGTCATCTCTCTGGACACCAAGGTGGTCATTCTCGACTTGCATTCAAAGAATACGGCACTTTCCCACAATGATATCGCAGAAAAATTTGGGATGAAGCACAAGACAGTCACAGATATCCTGAATCGCCAAAAGACCTCCGTCCTCCAAAATGCCAAGACAGTGGATGCACAGGGTGGCGACATGGAGCGCATCAAGCGGTTCCGTGTCCCCCTCCACGATGAGGTAAGATTTTAATGTTTGGCACTTAAGACCTTTCTGGAGTGCTTACGGCTGGCTTTCCAGGTTGACAAAGCTGTCAAAAATCTGGTTTGTTCAGATGAGGTCTAACAATGTCGTACTCACCGACGCACTCGTTCAAGCCAAGGACCTTCAATTTGCTGCTTTTCTTGGTTTAATGGGGTGCCATTACATAATTGATATTCAAGTTAGAATATCACAGTTTAATTTCAGACGCGTTGTCTGAAATTTAAATAAGAGATTATAAGTTATTATAATCTAAGAAGGAAAAGTCGATTCGGTATAATACCGAATCTTGCAGGTTAACTAATAGTACAGTTAGTTAAAGACTTGATATTATTATATTAATTAGTTAGTTACTATACTATTAGCCTCTAAACCACCCATTAAATAAACACTCTTAATTTTACGTTCTAAGCAACAAGTGAATATTCATATATTTACTTTTATTATAGGATTAGTTATTATCAACTAATCCTACCCCTTTTGTATTGCGCGCGTCCTCGCACAAATACAGTGTAAGCCAGTAACAGGATCAGTCCTGTTACACCTGGTAGCACTTGTGGTCCGTCTTAACGACCACAGTTCCGTTCTGCTAGTTAACTAGCGGAGAGAAGATTAAGAGCCGCTCGGCATCATGTCGCGAGACATGACGACTGCCGAGCGAGAGAGAAGGCTGGAAGAGGCTATTTAAGCACTTCCCTCACTTCTCGTCGCGTAGTAAAGACGCGGCGGTGGAAATGGTTCGGTCTATGGGGACCGACATCATTACCTTCCTCCAGAGTAAGTCCCCGGAGGAAGTGATACAGGTGGTGAATCGCTTTAGGCGAAACCACCTAGAAAAGTCAGAACAGCCCGCTCCAGCGGCAGCGCGGACCGCAACTGCACCTGCGACGCATAGCGTTGAAGTGGTAAAGGCGCGAGTACCGCCCTTTACCGGTGAAGGGGGCGAGCCCCTTCGTAGATGGTTCGCAGAGGTGGAAGATGCCATCTCTGCGCAAAATATTGTTGACGAACGTCAACAGGCGTACTTCGCCACAACATGTCTGGGCGGCAGAGCCAGGGCATGGGCGATGAGTCGCAGAGCCACTGATGACTCTGCGTTCCTTACTTATAAGGAATTTAAAGCTGAGCTAAAGCTCAACTTTGAAGCTCCAGAAATGGAGCTAAGTAGTCGGCAGGAGTTCATGGAACTCCGGCAAGGTAATCTTGACCTTCAAGCTTACGCTCAGAAGACGAAATATTTGCTGTCAAATATTGTGTATGAGCCGGTGCCCCCTGCTATGCAGGTCACTGGCTTCATGAAGGGGCTCAATGATGGTCCCGTCAAACAGAGTCTCTACCGGCACCCGCCAGAGACTCTAAGGGATGCCATTGATATGAGCATCCGTGAGGAGTTCAGCATGCAATCAGCGTCATCGCATGCTGGGTACAGCCGAAGGGCTCAACAGCCCTTCGCTTTTGACATACCGCAACGGCATGTAAATAATCAGCAGTCAGGCAGACGAAGCTCACACTTCGTCTCAAGAAACAGCCATCCGCGCCAGAGCATGGGCGGTGGAGGTCCAGAGCCGATGGACCTATCAGTTGCGGTTGCTTCGAACACGAAGCAACCGAAATTTAAGAAGAGTATTCGCTGCAATAGATGCGCGAAAATGGGGCATTTTGCCCATGAGTGTATGGCACCGCGTCCGGTGCCACGCAGTCAGTGGACGGAACCGTCCGCTGCACGGCGACACCAACAGGGACATCACCCTGTTGGTGCAAAAAACGAGAATCGCCAGTGGGGGCGGGGCGCCCTACTGGGAATGTTATCCCACATGCCGACATAGGGCATGTGAGGGTAATAGCCCCAGACGGGACTATGTCCTGTCAAAAGGTGCAGGGTGATAGTAAGCCTCTTATCACCCTGGAGGTTAAGCCGCACGGGAGCGATGTCCCCATGCGAGCTTTGTTTGACACAGGAGCGTCAAACAATTTCGTTAGAACTCAGAGTCTAGCGCTGTTGAGCTTTTCGTGGAGGTATAGACCGCACGAAGTATGTTGTCAGTCCGGTTAGCAAGAGGTGCAACCGTGACTATTCCAAAGCGTGTGATTAAAACACGCTTTGAGTTGAATGAACTGTTATTCGAGGATGAATTCATCGTCCTCGATTTAGATGACAAGTTCGATGTGATACTTGGAATCCCATGGATGTCCAAGTTTAAACCTTCGATCGACTGGGTTAACCTATCGATCGACTGCGGCGGATACACAGGTTCTGATCACCCTGTGTGTAATCCGGCTGTATCAGAAGATACAACCGCAGCGTCAGACAGTCTGGTGGATAGCGATGGCACCACCAGGTCTGTTGTGAAACGATCAGCGGAAGGTACCTCCGCTGGTGAGAGTCCAGAGGGACTACCACACGCAACAGAAGAGTCGTTGCGTGTTGGAGAGAAACATTCCACGGGTGATAAAGACCACCGTGAGAATGAAGTTATATCCACGGTGGGAAACACCCACCGTGAGAATGAAATAGTATCCACAGTGGGAAACACCCACTGTGCGACCGAAGGTTCCAACACGACGAATGAATTCTGTGTTGATGAGAGCGAACTCACGATCGAGTGCAATCGTGAGCACAACTCCGTGGTGGCCAGTGCCCACCACGTTGCGTTCGACATGTACACGGGTGATAAGACCACCGTGTCGCAGAAAAGGCGGCCGATCAGACGAGCACATCTGATCGCCAAAAATCCATGGTAGGCAGTGGCCACCATGATGATGAGTATTCGCACACGGTGAATCGCAATCACCGTGTAGCATTCAATCAGACGAGTGCGTCTGATTGCATGGGCAGTTCCATCGAGACGATCAACGTCTTGACGCAAACGGAGACCGGATTAGCTACCCAGTATCTGTTGATGGAACACCCTCCGAAAGAAGGTACGGAGGTGATGGCTCTTCCAGCGCTAAGCTGGAAGAAGTTTATGAGAAACTTGCACGATGATCAGATCGAACAGATCTGTATTATCGTAGCAACAGATGATGTAGCGGATATTCGTGGAAAGCATTGGGAACGAGGTTCCCAATGATCAAACCAAAGTTCAGCGCTTTGAAGCGCAGAGCTGGGAGTCGCTTAAAGTGAACTCCCCATTTTATGAGGTACTTCGGGAATACGCTGACGTATTCCCAGAAGAAGTACCTAGCGAGCTCCCTAAGGATAAGGGAACTCGTCATGAAATTGACCTCGTGCCAGGCACGAAGTATTGTGTCACGCGGCAATGGCCGTTGCCGCGTGATCAAGTAAAAGCGATCAACGAGTTTTTCGAAGCTCGTCCTAAAGCAGGCCAAGTGCGGGAGTCTATCTCACCGCACTCTACCCCCACCTTTTGTGTGAAGAAGTCCACAGGTGGATGGAGAATCGTTCACGCTTAAAAAAATCTGAACGCAGAGACGGTACCGGCACAGACACCGATACCGCGGAAGTATGTCATCATAGATGGCATGTGCGGGAGCACCATCAGTGCTCTCGATCTAAGAGATGGATTTTATCAAATCCTAATGCGTGATAAGGATATCCCTCTCACGGCGGTAAGAACCCCAAGCGGCATGCTTTGGGAGTGGCTTGTTATGCCGCAGGGGCTTCAAAATGCCCCTGCTACGTTTAACAGATGCGTAACGCATCTATTACGCCCGGTGAGAGAATTCGCACCGAGTTATTTCGATGACGTGTTCATCCATAGTAAGGGTGAACACGATAAAAGCGATGTAGATGTCCATAGGGAACATCTACGTCGAGTGTTAAAGCTTATGAGTAAGCATAAGCTCTATGCAAATCTAAAGAAGTGCACCTTTGGTGCACCTGAGATACCCGTTCTTGGATGCTTTGTGGGCAAGAACGGGGTGAGTCCT
The DNA here is from genome assembly GCA_026184515.1 of Peronosclerospora sorghi. NCBI lineage: Eukaryota > Oomycota > Peronosporomycetes > Peronosporales > Peronosporaceae > Peronosclerospora > Peronosclerospora sorghi. Next base: position 1,353,235 of record CM047581.1, on the reverse strand, counting down.
GATCCAGAAAAGATCAAGGTGATCGTTGAATGGCCTACGCCAAACAACGTTAAGGAACTTCGAAAGTTCCTTGGTTTGGCAACATATTTGCACAAGTATTCGTGCAACTATGCTGGGTTAATTACGACCTCTTTCTCAATTACTTAAGAAAGATGTCTAATGGCATTGGGATACCCAATGCCAAGATGCTTTTGATGCAGTCAAGCAAAGCTTGAATGAAGCGCCTGTCTTGGCTATAACCGATAACGAGCGTCTGTTCCACGTCGTTTGCGAGCGATTTCGCTATCGGCTGTGCTTTGATGCAGCGTGATAACGATGATCGTGATCGCGTAATCTGCTATCAATCGCTTCAGTTGCGCCCAGCCGAGCGCAACTATCCAGTGCATGACAAGGAACTCCTTGCCATGAAGTATGCACTGGCTAAGTTTCGGATCTATCTATTGGGAGATAGACCGTTTGTGGTTTACACGGACCATGCGTCACTACGCACGGCCGTGAATTCACCACACATTTCTCAAAGAATGGCTCGATGGCTGTCATTCTTTGCTGAATACAACTTTACGGTTGAATACAAACCCGGAAAGTTGAACGTGATAGCAGATGCGCTATCACGAAGGCCCTATTACGAGACGAAACCGTCCGTAACCGAAGGTTCCAGTGCAAACGCGATCCGTTGCACTACTTTGTCGTCGTCAATTATACGACAAGTACGCGAGGCGTACAAAACAGACGAAGAGACACGTCTGTTGATTGATTACTTACGTAATCAATCAAGTGAGGAACGCGACGAACTCCCAGAGTTCCTACGCGCTTTCGTGCATCGATATCGACTGCACGATGGTGTGCTGCTTTACAGAACAGACCAAAAAGATGAAAGTCGCATCGTCGTTCCAAACGACGATGATCTCAAACATCAAATTATGTTTGAGTATCATGATGCGCCGATTTCGGGGCATCAAGGTCGAGAGAATACATACGCTTCGCTCGCACGTGACTTTTACTGGCGAAACCAGTACAAGTGGGTATGGAAATACGTACGCGCTTGCGAGATTTGCCAGCGCGTTAAGCCTGCGCAGTCTGCACAGGCTCCTCTGCAATCTCTGCCGATTCCGACAGAGTGTTGGAAGTCCATTTCAATGGACTTCGTATTCGGTCTTCCACCCGACAATAGTCGGAAGACCGGAATAGTGGTCTTTGTAGACCGTTTCAGTAAGATGGTACATCTTGCTGCAGTATCAGCGAACGTAACCGCCGCTCAAACAGCGCGGATATTCGTTGATACGGTATTCCGTTTGCACGGAATGCCGAAAGACATTGTCTCGGATCGAGATCCGAGATTTACAGGACGTTTCTGGCAAGAAACGTTCTCATTGTTGGGAGCCCAGTTGAAGATGTCAACTGCAGACCATCCGGAAACGGATGGGCAGACGGAACGGGTTAACCGCGTTCTCGGAGACATGTTGCGATCATACGACATGCCTTTGAACAGTGGAGTGACTACCTGTCACTCACTGAATTTGCGATTAACAATTCGGTGCATGCTTCAACTAAGCATACACCGTTCTACGTGAATGCCTTAAGGCATCCACGAACCCCAGCTTTACTTGGCGGTAGGCCAAATCTAAGTGGGGGAGGGACCCGCTCAAATTTTGAGCGAGTCAATGCGCAAGTTGCGACTGCAACTTGTGAACAAAACGATGGCCCTTCTACTGAAAGTACAGTAGAAGCGGAAGCAGCTTCAATTGAAACGGAAGCTGCATACGATGAATATGTATCTGCAGCAATGTCTGCAGACAACGAGGACAATGCAACTACTGCTGATAAAGCAGTAGATGAATTCGTACTACAGCGCCAAGCTGTAATACGCTACATAAAAGATGCACTTGCCTCTGCTTTTGATAAGCAGAAGCAAAATGCAGACAAACAAGGAAGGAAGAACAAAAACTACTTTCTGAAAGGTGAATTGGTATTATTAAGTACTACCAATTTGCCTACACATGCAATAAGCAACTTCCCTACGCGGAAGTTGCTTCCTAAGTACATTGGACCTTTCAAGGTCCAAGAGATTCGGGGGAATGCCTATACCTTAGACATTACCACAGCAATGCGGCTTCACCCAACATTCTATGTTGGGAGGCTCAAGCCGTATCACTCTTCTTCGTCTTACGACGAGACGCAGAACCACGGAAGATACCGTGCTTCTCCAAGTGTCCCAAGAGAGACTTGTAATCGGCTTCCAGCCGTTGGTGAGCAGAGCGGAGAGTCGCTACCTCCGCCTTCGACTGCTCAAGATCAGCCGTGCGCCGATCGAGCTCTCCCTTATAGCGGGAAAGATCAATGTACAGAAGATCATTCTTCTGCTGGAGGGCAGTGTGCGCCCCGAGGATGTCGCGGACATCCTCGCAAAGAGACCGATATGTCTTCACACAGTGAGCCATATCGCTGCTCAAGGAGGAATGACCCTCCTCGAGCTTGCGGAGCAAAGAACCATGCTCCGCAACAACAACGGCGAGGGAATTCTCAACCTTCGCCGCCCCTGATTGATAATCAGGGGAATAAGCGATATATCCTCGAGCGCTTGATCTCGAAGCGCTCGGAGCCTTTGAAGAAGGGGCAGCGTACGGAGTACTTGGTTCGCTGGCTGGGATATCCCCAAGAGTTCGACTCTTGGGAGCCTATTGAGGTTCTGAGGGACGACGCCCCAGACCTTTTGACTGAGTTTGAGAAGAGGTCTCAAACTCATAATGCGAAGTAGCATCAACAGTAGGTGTTGATGCATTCAGGGTATCAATTAAGCCCTGAATTTCGGCGGGTACGGAAAAGCCACCGTACCCCCGCAACTCCTCCTCTGACAGACGAGGAGCGCCCTGCGTACACCGCGGGCAAACGAGGTGAGAAGGGACACCACACTTTAACCCTTCTTTGATGCAAGCAAAATGGATGTATTCCATTTTGCCTGTTCGCGAGTGCTTTAAAAAGTGATCGCGCATTACGTGAACTTTATTCACATAATCATCTGGGCTTTTGTTGTAGTTGTCAACAAAAGCATTCCAACTTTGAGTCAGGGCGTCTTTATCGTCCCTGTTCTTCCTTGACCCTTTCCGGATCAAATAATATCGAACCTGGAAAAAGAGGTCAATAAAGTACAGACTTCTATCGTCTGTACTTCGATCGAATCGACGTGACTGGATGTCTTCGCAGTCATCCAGCACGTTGATATCGAACAACGCATATTGGCAGTCCAGCTTACGGTGACCGCCACTGTTGGGGGCAATAGTCCATCCAGCGATCCAAAATCCCACTTTGTACGGAGCATGTGGTTCCGTACGATGATACGCTTCAGAAGCGGCAAGCGCCGCTTCTGTTCCAGCTCTTTTAGCAGGCGGAGCACCGCCTGCTTCAACACCACGCGCCGGGGTTAACTCAAAACGACGTGGAGAAGTACTTGGTCCAGGTGGGGCTCTGCGTTCCCGCAACCACCTGTGATAATCATTGTCGCTGTCATAGCTTACAGCGACACCAGAGTCATCATCGCTGTTAGGCGATGAGCACCTAGCGAGTTTCGACTCGCTAGATCCTTTAGTGGGGACATCTGTATCCCCATCACTTTGTTCGGAGTCAGAACTCCCGAACATGGCCCTCTTGGCAACACGCCATTCGGAAGTTGCCATTGTGCGAGATGTTGAATTAGCAACATCTCCCTGTTTCTTGCCAGATGCCGCCTTAGCAGCATCTGTGGTTGAAGACGATACGTCTTCCGACCTTTGCGTGGTTGACGCTGCTAATGCAGCGTCACCGTTGTCACTCAACACCTCAGCACCTAGTTCTGAGGCGGAGGAAGAAGCTCCTTCATTGTTTTCAGCAGCGCTCTTTAGAGCGCCGCCGTGTGCCTTGACCATCGAGTCGATGGTCAATAAGTTGGTAAATGAGAACGACCAACAAGTGCCACCCATGATTGGCCAAAATAGGAATTATTATTGGACGACCTTAAGTGGGGGGTGATGTAATGGGGTGCCATTACATAATTGATATTCAAGTTAGAATATCACAGTTTAATTTCAGACGCGTTGTCTGAAATTTAAATAAGAGATTATAAGTTATTATAATCTAAGAAGGAAAAGTCGATTCGGTATAATACCGAATCTTGCAGGTTAACTAATAGTACAGTTAGTTAAAGACTTGATATTATTATATTAATTAGTTAGTTACTATACTATTAGCCTCTAAACCACCCATTAAATAAACACTCTTAATTTTGCGTTCTAAGCAACAAGTGAAAATTCATATATTTACCTTTATTATAGGATTAGTTGTTATCAGCTAATCCTACCCCTTTTGTATTGCGCGCTTCCTCGCACAAATAGAGTGTAAGCCAGTAACAGGATCAGTCCTGTTACACTTGGCGTCAACAACCCCGATGCAGAGAAGAACGATTTCACAGCCTCGGACGGTTGTCTTAATCGTTTCAAGGAGCGCCACAACATCAAGTCGTACCGTCCTATGGCGAGGCTGAGAGTGCCCCTATGCAAGACCTTCCTGCCTTCCGACTCGAGCTCCAAAACGTCATCGATAACTTCGCCCTCAGCGACGTGTTCAACTGTGGTGAGACTGGCTTGTTCTTCCGAATGGCTCCGAACAAGAGACTGTCCCAGAGCTCAGAGAAGGGCTACACAAAGGACAAGGCCCGGATTACCGTGCTTCTCGGGTGCAACGCAACAGGAAAGTGCTTTCTTTTTGAGAATTTTTGACGTGTGCTAAGACAAACTCTTTTTAGGCTCCGAGAAGCTGAAACCGCTTGTCATTGGAACTGCTGCCAAACCTCGTTGTTACCTTAATGTCGACATGACAAAGCTACCGCACATCAAGTACTTTTTCAACAAGAAAGCAAGAATGAAGGCTGGCGTTTACAAACCCTGGATTCTCGACTTGAACCGTCAGTTTCAGCGTCAGAGCCGCCAAATTCTGCTTCTGATGGACAATACCAGTCCTCATTCGGTTGACGATTACAAAGATCTTTTGACCAACATAACGGTAAGTTTCATTTTTCCTTGTTGCAACTGACTCGGAGATGCTGACAAACCCTAAATCCTCAGGTTCATTTCCTCCCTACGAACACCACTTCGCATCTGCAACCAGCCGATGCAGGGATTATCGCCAACTTCAAGGTCAAATACAAGACTCGCTACATCAAGTACCTTCTTGACAAGTTTGAAGCCACCGGCGACCATCCCTTTGAACCCAAGGCCAAGTTCACGATTCGCCAAGAAATCGACATGCTCGTCGAGTCATGGGACGATGTTCAAGCTTCAACAATTCGCCATTGCTAGGAGAAGACAGGCATTCTTCCCACTCGCGGTAGCATGGACGTCGTTTCTCTAGTCAATGCGGAAGACGTCGACCCAGTCAGCAGGATTTCGGCGCTTCTGGCAAGGATTCCACAGCACATCACCTCCTCTACCATGGATGCCCAGGCCTACCTCCAAGTCGACGGTACTCTGCCCATCATCGAGCATCTCTCCGACGAAGAAATCCTGGCCGAGGTGTCATCTGATCCCGCTGCGGTGGAGGACGATGACGAGGGAAGTGGTGACGAGGAGTCGCCGGTGTACCTGCCTTGGGGACAGCTGCAGGAAGCTGCCGAGTTTCTGCTGGCTGGCATGGTGGAGAAAGGATCTCAGTTTGACCAGGCAGAGGAGTTGGATAAGCTCCTCCGCCGCTTCAAACGCTTTGTCCTTTCGAGCAAGACTGCCGCGTCAAAGCAGAAGTCTTTGGACAGCTACTTTGTGAAGGGAAATAAAGGCAAAGGACGTGCCAATTAGGTAGAATTCAGATATGGGGCCACTTTCGTAACATCCCAGATCTTTGTAAATGGCAGAGATTTTCTCTATAGCAGCCAATACAGCCGGTCACAGGCTGAAGCTGTTATACACGATTAACAGCCATCCGCTATAGCAGCCAAAAAGTTTGTATACGGTTGGTGCTGCAATAGAGGGAGTTGACTGTATATGTATCGAGTGTAATTACATAAAATACCACGGTTTTAAGCAAAAATTCACATAATACCACCCTTTGTCCAAATTTCACAGAATACCACTGTTTTGCAAGGGCTTGTATAAGTTACCATTGAATTAAAGACGTGGGTACAAGTGAGTCGTATTTGGATACGATTACTGGATGATATTATGCTCGGTATGTGTAACACAGTTGTGGATAAAACGGAAGCGGGTGGTTTTTAATGGAACATCTATCAGAGTTTTATAACTTGGAGAGGTGTGTAAGACGATTACGGACCTTAAGCAAGTGCATGTAGTGCTGTCCCCGGACTAGAAATTAATGGAGGTTGGCATCTTGTGTGGATCAAATAGTACGAAAAAAACAGAGAGAGAGATCACAAGTGATGAAAATCGTATCTCGTTAATACACTTACGTTGCGAAAAAGCGATACATAGATTTTTATTCTCGGCACTCAATGTTCCAAGAGGAAAAACACTGCGTCCCTTCGTGCGCCAACGGTGATAAGAGTTTCCGCTGTTCATTCGATTCAAGTGCGTTTCGGCCGATTTCTCTAACATCGTTGCAATTTCCGCACTCGTCGCCTTCGTACGCATTAGAGATTCCACTAACCTGGTATCTAAAATCTCTCCTCCGACGTTGCCAACGCTTCCACGAGCTGTTTCTGGAGCACGCCAACTGAACTTGCGTATCCCGTTCTTGTCGAACAAGTTGCTTCTTGTATGCTTTTAATTTCGGGTTGTTCATGTTGAATCGAGGAGACCCATCAATTGACTTTCTAGCCCGAAATCGTGACGGTAAACTTGATAACATCGACAGTCGCCATGGCCTCAGGTGGTAAATAAAGCAAAGAATGTCGCGTCGCTAAATACAAGCGAAAGTTTTCATTTTAATCTATCACTTTTCCACCTAAATCCACAAAAAAAAGGTTGTCCTTGATGCTGCAGGTCCTTTCAAAGTAACGGGTACAAATAGGACTCACTTTTACCCACGTTTTTAATTAAATGGGAACGTATATGAGCCCTAGCAAAACAGTGGTATTCTGTGAAATTTGGCAAAGGGTGGTATTTTGTGAATTTTTGCTCAAAACCGTGGTATTTTATGTAATTACTTTATATGCATATATAGGGAGAGCCTTCACATCCCTCACATAAAAGGGAAGGGGGTGTGACTGGAGAAAGGGACCGCAGGCTGACCCTTAGTTTATGGGAACGGTTCCTACAACGCACGATGCTGAAGCGTTTGGAAAAAAGTGGAGTTGTAAAAGAAAAACATAGACTTGGTACAGTCTTATACTATCTGATCTGACAATTTGATCATATAGTACATGCTTAGGTAGATTGTTGAAGGTTTACAAGCGATGCATATGCAGTCCGGTATGGGACTACATACAAACTTCAACTGAAGCGCGACCATTGTGGTCACTTATGCATTTATGCATTTTTAGCTAGTTTGAAATTTTATCTTTATATTAAGTTTTAGGTTAGGTTGTTAAGTACGCATTTTTAATTAGAATATTTGTTCACCTGAAAACACGCATTTATATCCTGCCCTCGTGCGCCCCTACCCTGATCAAGTAGGGCGCGCTTCTTTCACAGGAACTTCCTCCCAGACGGTAAGGCGCTAACGGCCGATACTGTCACAATTGCATTTTGCACGTGCCCACAACTCGTGTCAATTTCCTACATAGATGTTTGCCGGTAGCTGTACGGCCGGAGCCAGAAACAAATAAATCGTAAAAAACAGAAAATAAAAGAGAGAGTCTTATAAATAAAACTAGAAAAATCACCACATGTATCCATATGCATTTATAGCCAATCGGTTCCATCCTTTGAATTACATTTCCAACATGGGTACATGTAAATTTCCTGAAACGGCGCGAGCTATAACTCCATCAAATCAATCCAATTTGTTTTCGTAAGTCTTGAATCCGTTGCGTGTTTAGAATCTTTCGTCAATAGGTCTGCAATCATTTCCATACTTGGTACGTGAGTCGCCTTGACAACGCCACCCCTTCCATAGTCTTTAAAAACCTTAACTTGCTGTCGTCATGCTTCGTGCTTCCAGCACTAGCTTCACTTTAAATATTTTTCATCGCTGACTGGTTGTCGATCCTTAACAGAAGCGGTGTCTTCGTATGCATAAAATTTTCACTAAATATTTATGTTCATCCAACGCTTCATTGCCACCCACTGCTGACGTAACAAATTCGGCTTCCGTGGCAGGCAATGCGACCGAATGTTATTTTTTTCACTGCGAGTTTTGTTCCCAGGCGAAGCTTCGCCAAATTCTCAATTTCTTTATTTGATCTTCTTTTTCGACTTGATACTTCTCGTTCCAACTTTATGCGATCTGCTTTAGCTCCTCCTCATCAGAATTTTCAAGATTCTTTGCAAACTTGTCGATTGCCTCTGTGTGGGAAAGCGTATGGAAGATTTTGAGGCCAACTGTGGTGAACATGGACGGGCCACACGGAGCAGAAGCGACGCAAGGTAAAGTAAACGATGGCAAGCGACAGGAACATGATATATCAGGTTGATTGGTCGATGGAGCACATCAGGATGGGTAGATCTTATTGGTTGATATTAGGTAATTGGTTGATTTTAGGATATAAGCAATAATAAAGTTCTTCTTTTGCGTCCGATCAGCAAGATCACCGATTGGGACGGCGTGATCACTTCGCGACCCCCTTGCACTACCTACGCACCTCTACACGTCCCGGGTGGGAGCACATAGTGCGCTTTTTGGCCCACCGGCAAACTTAGAGTTTCGAAGAACTCGCATTCAATTCCGCCCGCTGCGTCAGCGGCCCCTCTGCGAAAAGTTTATTGTGAGGGTGATCGAGCCAAGTGTTCTCACCTCTTCCCCCGTTGGTTCGCATCTTTCCCCTAGAAGTTCGGCTGATTTAAGCGCCCCTTGGGATCTCTAGGTGTATTTTTTGAAATCCGTCGATCTGCACATAGAAAGTGCGGATCGACCTTCTTCCTCTTGAGTTTAGGCTAGGAATACATAATATATTGGGTATTTCTTCAGCGATATAGGATTTAGAGGCTCGGCGATCAAGTGGTGAAGACTTCCGCCACGTGATCAAGTATCCCTTCACTGATTACCACTAGATCGACACCGTCGATCTGCGATCATCAACCCGCAATCTCGTCAATTCGTACAAGATCAACGAGATCGATCTGCGATAATCGATCATCCATCATCGATATAGCAATCATCGAACTGCGATCATCCGATATCTCCTCGATTCACACAAAATCAACTAGATCGATCTGCGATCATCGATCTGCGATCTGCGATCATCGATCATCTATCATCGATATGCTATCTTCGATCCCCAGTTTATCCCCGCGACCTCTAATCTGTAAGTTTTGCACCTGATCGACACCCATCGATCTGCTACGAATTCACCTCGATCTGCATCGGAATTGCACGGAGCTAAGTCCCAGTCACCTGGAGAGCGACCCACGCCCAAACCGTCAGGTACACAAGGTTAGCAAGATATAGGCCTGTCACAGGACAACCGGAGGACCCCTTCGTTAGTCGGTAGTCCGGGCGCTGTGGGAACGACTGTCCAAGCCTCAAAATTTGGCCCGCCGCTCTACCACATCTTTGTCTAGCGTTTCAATATCGCTGACATGCCGGGTGGTTGTCAAAACCTTATATTTGATCAAACACCTTGTTATACTTTGTCTCATAATTTCTGCCCAATATTAGGCACGCTATGCATGTTTTTCTAGGGAATTTTTCTCATGGTCCCTCCGAACCATTCAGGGCCAACCAAGACGACAATACCTACCAGTTAAGATTTTTTTTCAGTTTACATTTCCTGTAAAGATAGGTTCCCAGGATTGGCACGTGTCGGAGTGCGGTTGATTATGTAGGAGGCATACTCATACACCTCCGATCAGTACATCAACGGGAAACTTATCCAAAAAATCATACATCGGACCAATTTTCAAATGGCCCGGTTCATCCGCTTGTATTTTCCATTTGAGTCTGGATTTCCAGGCTCCGTAATCTGTCTCCGTACCCCGATTTGTTTACCTAACAAATCAACATTCTGGTACTCTGAGCGTAAAATAATCACTTGGTCCACAATCAACAGCTTCTTCTAGGAGGTTTTCATCACAGACAAGGTGTCAGCTCGCGCCACTGTCAGTAATCCACAAATTTTCCGGTGAGATATCACCCGCACTCGGTCCTGCCGAGAACTTTGCCACCATTCTGTCTTCAGCAAGGCTACCTTTCGATTCCAGGTGCCGTCAGATTCTAGCTTCTTTTTATTGGTGAACTTTCTTTTTTCTCCCTTCTGACGCGGTTTCGCTTGATATACTCAGTATTTCCACACCCATAGCGAGTCCTTTCTGCTCGGTCTCGACCACTGAGTTCGCATGCACTTTTACTTGGTTTCGGCTTTTAAAGCATCATCTTCCATTTCTTGCGCCCAGGCTATCAATTCTTGTTCGTGACATAAGTAATCTTGACGCATCGGTTTGTGCCTGGCTATGATCGCAATTTTCAACTGGGGAGCGTAAACTTCACATTGTTTTCCACCACTCACTTTTCACTCGAACCGCTTTCTCGGGCCAGAGATACTAGGTAAAGATAGCGCTCAGTCAAAGTCCTTCTCGGACTCCGATGCACACCAAATAGCCGCTTGGTGATAAGAAATATTCACCTTGAAATCGTTATACATATGATCCAGAACGGAAAATAATTAAGGAGACATTGGCCACCACGTTCAAATGTTCGAAAGATAATATTCGGCCGTCGTTCCTTCCAAATGTTCTCCCAACTTATTGACTTCATCCGTTCTGTCCATGCAAAACCAAATGAAATTTCAGCGATATCTATCGCTTCAATCTAAATATAAACGCACTATTTGAAACGGAACCAAGACCCGGGTATATTTCCACACCCGAGAACTTTTCGATGCAGAGCTTTGGAATCTTGGTGGACACGGCCTGTCCGAAACGAGGAAATTGCACGATTTTGGACGGTACATTTATGCCTCCTAAATTCGGTGCAGCACTGCTGGTCATCTGGTGGGGGCCTGGCCACATATCCACGCGGCGCCCCACCTACCTCAATTCCACAGCCCCCATCTAAATCGTTCAAGGTCATTTTCTGACCGAACGGACCGTAATTTTTAATTTTTTTCGGAACATGCTGTTCCAGAAAGCTACTGGTGAGTCTTTCCTCGACCCGGATGTTGTCATGGCGACCATAATTCGACCTTGAGCTTCTTCAATGGACACAAACCGTGTCTGTAATACTTTCAGGCTTTCGAGAATAGCCTTTAGAACCACATCCTGGTCCGTCTGACAATCGTCACTTTGTACTCATCCATTTTATAACAACGAAAATTAACCAGAATCAGAAACCGAGAGAAAACAAAATCACTAGCCCATCAAAAGTGAGGGAACTGCCACTTGCTCCAAAACGTGACAAAAACGAAAAGTCCACTCGTAAAACCACGAACTCAACGAAAATCACCTCTGTTTGCGCTTATTCCCTTGGCCTCATAACATGTAGAAAAAATTAACTTGGTGCATTCTTATACTATCTAATCTGAGAATTTTGATCAGATAGTATATGTAACAGGACTGATCCTGTTACAGGCTTACACTGTGTTGTGCGAGGAAGCGCGCAATACAAGAGGGGTAGGATTAGTTGATGACTACTAATCCTATACTAAAAGTAAATATATAAATATTCACTTGTCTATTAGAACGCAAAATTAAGAGTGTTTATTTAATGGGTGGTTAGCGGCTAATAGTATAGTAATTACCTAACTAATATAATAATATCAAGTATTCAACTAACTGTACTATTAGTTAACCTGCATGATTCGGTATTTATACCGAATCGACTTTTCCTTCGTAGATTATAATAACTTATAATCTATTATTTAAATTTCAGACAACGCGTCTGAAATTAAACTGTGATATTCTAACTTGAATATCAACTATGTAATGGCACCCCATTACAGTATACGCATAGGTAGATGCTTGCCAGTCTCTGTACGGCCGTCGGCGGAAGCGATCAAGTCGTGAGGATGTAAAACGAAAAGGAGAAAAGAAAGTGTATTATTATAAAATTGGAAAAAATCACTACATGTACCCATATACATTTATAGACAATCCGTTTTCGTCTTTAGAATTTACAAATTCCAACATGGATACATGTAAAGTTGCCAGTAGACTTTTCTCACAAGAAATTTTCCGATATCATTGTAGTGTTGATGCAATGTTAATGCATTTGTCGAAATTGTAGCGTGTATATAATCCGAATCAACTTGCATGCTAGTGCTAAGATCGATACATATGGGGCCACCATGAAAAGGATACTGTGTTACATAAAGTTAAATACCTAGCACTGTAATTTCACCTACAAATTACATTTTTTCAATTTTATAGAACCTCCTTTTACGAAAGTACCGTCAATCAATAAAATATAATGTACTTCTCACCATTGTAACGACTCTACTAGATAACAAGGAACCTCAAATTCCTCGTTGCAATTCCTGTGTCAAAACAGCTGAAGCCAAACTAAAGCAACGCCAACAGTGACTTAGTTAATAAGCAGTATATTAAAAGGTGTCAATATACTTAACATGGAATATTCGCGCCGCGGCTGCTCCCCATTTTGTGAATTGTTTTTTTTGCGAGGTGTGAAAACATTATTTTCGGACAAATGTTTGTAGCGGATCAAAAATAAGTAACAGTTCAAATTTATATTGTTTTTGAGTAAGAAAATTAATCCAGATTTTTCCAGCATTCCTTCTCAATATGAACTTTGTCTATCCGAAATTCAAATGTAACTTCTGCTGCCTCGGATGCGACAATAATTCATTAGCATATCTGCCAACATGTCTTCAGATGGTTCGTAACTTGATTCCATTTCTCGAAACTTCATTTAAACATCCCCCTGTACCATCTTTGAAGTACCATCTAATTCATTTGTAACTTCAGAAATATATGCCCCAGGATGTGATTGAATTTGGTGTGCATGAGGCGAAAATTGCTACAAATCTTGTTCTGAAGAATTTCGATCCGAACGAAGTTCTGGTGGTAATAATCTATGCATACATATGAGAAATATCCGCTACCTTAGTAAAAGATCACAATACGCGTATTATATTCTGTCAGCTTAAAAGACGAATAACTTGTTCGCTGTCGCTCATTTTGACCAGCGCACTTGCAGACGCGCGTTCCGAAATGACCAGTACGTACTAACGCAGCGCTTCCACTAGTAAGAAATAGAGACAGAGGAAGAAACGTAATGGCAACAATAAAGCGTAAATAACTTGTATTATCCACGCCCAAACTTATCAATCCACTACGTGACTCGAACGGGAAAACCGTAACTTAATCCACAATCCACGTAATCAACAGAGAGAAACTTCCAGCCGCAATCCGACGTACTAAACTCCAATCAATCACGCGTACGAAATAAATCAAAATCCAAAGTGACTTTATTAGTGTTAAGTTAAGTTCATAAACCAATAATATGCATATATGTAGTTCGCTAGGTTCTTATCGAAAAGTTACAAAACTAAAAACTTTTCAGGCGACGCTGGGCGCTGCAGGAATTGCGCGCCCTTCCAACGTAACTAAACAAAGAGTTGTGGATAAAGAGTTGTTAGCGCTAGAACGCACATTTTCTTAGACATTCGCTACACTGTTGGTGGAAAAATCGATTTCGTGCGCATGGGTATTGACGAACAATGGGATGGGAGCTCGACGGAAGAATGGGAAGATGTTCGGCTCTACTATCGTTGTAGTCACTGGATACTATTAATGTACGAATAAGTGTTCTTTGCTGTCGTTCATCCAGACGTTCGTACTGCGTGACACGTGTTCCAGTTGTTACGTACTGACGTGCCAAGTTCCACTCCACTTAGATGCTCCGAGCAAGTAGCTAGATAGCGAAAAATAAAACAACAAACGTAATCTTAAGTTCAACAGTCCTTGCGCAACTTATACGTAAAAGCAGCGACCCAAACCAAACCACGTGATACGAGAATCCAATACGCGAAAACAAATCTAACTGCCACTGCAGTGTACCAAGTGATCAACGTAATAAACTTTAAACAAGCCGCACACTGTAGCGCGCCTGTTCTCTACTCGTAAAATCCACACGTGAGTCAATAATCAAATTCAAAAGTGATTTATTAGTGTTAAGTGTATACCTAAAACTAATAATATACAAAACAATGTTTTGTACCTAACCTAAAGTTATGTACAATACATCACCTTT